>CM070077.1:16270762-16870762 GCA_036250285.1 Pyrocoelia pectoralis
GTTTGATTTAAAGCGTAAGAGGGAAAGTGACTCAACTAGCCATTTCATATAAAACCATTCCAACACCCCACCAATCTACTGAATATCCGTACCTCTCGTGGTTCAGAATTTCGGGTGCCATATATTCTGGTGTGCCACAAAACGTAGACGTCCGTTGACCGTTTCCAATAGTTTGTTTGGAAAGGCCAAAATCAACAATCTTGACGTGTCCATCTATATCAAGCATTATGTTTTCTGTTTTGAGATCCCTGTATATAATTCCAAGCGAATGGAGGTACGATAACGCCAAAATTACTTCAGCCGCATAAAACCTACTTCTGTCCTCTGAAAATTGTCCCTCTCTTACCAAGTGAAAAAATAAGTCTCCACCATTTGCGAATTCCATTACAAAACACAGCAATTGGCGGGTTTGAAATGAACGTTTGAGCGACTAAATCATAGGTAATAACTAGAAAGATTTGGAAGTTCACCAACTTACTATCAGAAAAGGGTGTTGCGTTAATCTCAGAATGTGGATCTCTGTTTCAATATCTATTTCATCCGTTAGCAACGCTTTTCTTAATACTTTCATCGCATATAAGTTGTTTGTAAATTTTTCCTTGCAAAGCATTACTTTTCCAAAAGCGCCCTTCCCAATTGTTTGGATTATCTCGAAATTGTCTCCATATCTGCCATGTAAGCTGAAAAGAAGCTTAAAATAACAATTCCGATGAAGGTTATACCTACGGTTCTTCTTCATAGTAAGTTATCAGTTTCCCATCTAAACTATAGAACCTTTTTAACTGTTTTTCACCATCCACTTTCATTGACAGCCCCATCATTTCTCACTATATTTAAAAAGAAACGTAGTCTAAGAACTTGCATAACAAACGGGATTCCCTATTTTCCAAAAATTTGTTTTTAGTTTTTTTTAGTTTTGTGGTGGATGGGAAATTATTTACTTACCCTGACAACCTTGATTATAGAAATGAGTTGTACTTTAATGGAAAACGTTTCACTTTATAAAATCAATTGACTGTTCACGTGCTTTTAATGGGAAAAGATACATTTTTTACTTTACAAAGCACAAGTTTCACACGTTTTAAAGAACAACGCTTAAATTAAATTACGAGGAATAGATAATTAATTCCTCACTAATGATTATGAACTTGCATTTAAATTAAAGATTTAAATTTACAATATTTTGTAAAAATGATATCACCAATCACAAAATTAGACAAACTTGTCCCAGTTGGACAATGGAAGATTGATTTATATTTCTATTGATTCTTCTCATCCACTTGATTTTTGCAAATATTTGGAAGGCCACCTTGAACACATTTGATTTACCTAATGACTGTTTGTTAAACAGTTAAACGTAAACATAATAAATAGATAAACATCAGATAAATTAGAAAGTTATGCAAATTTTTAATGTAAGTACCTATTGTTTTCTTCTGAGTTGAAAGGTAAGTTGTAACTTTACTACGCAGTTTCCTTTAGAAAATAAAAATGTCTACAAATTACAAAATATCAATGACTTTTACAGTGGGCGGCTTTTTTTCGAAAAGCTGTCGATTCTGCTCTGGTTTGTTTTTCAAAGGAAAGAAAACCTGAATATATTTTAAGTATTTTAACAAATCGAACGCGTTGCAATAACAAGGTTACCAATATCTTCTTTTTTAATTAAACGAGGTGCTATTTTTTGGGTTTTGTCCGCGCGTCCGTCTATCTGGATACGCTTCTGAAATTTTAAAGTGTTAACGGGGAAGTACAACTTTTTGCAATGGGTACTCTATACCAAAGGGTGCCTATTAACGTCTTTAAACGACTATTAAATGTTTCTGTCTAAAGAGCAGACTTGCGTAGAAATTATTTCCCGAAGTGCTGTTTGGACACTGTTAGCATGTTAGATTTAGACGCATTAACCGATTGGAGTCAAACTTTATATCATTACTTGCACCCAACTATCATACTTTGGCTGAGACATGGTTTACCATATTGAAAATTCGTATTTGTAGCTCCTATGTCTTTGGGAAGACGTATTGCAAGAATGAACATTTAAGATTTGACTACGTTAGTCATGGTTTGTCATTAGGAATGTACAGAATCGTTATTTCTATACCAATTTCCATGGGACAACAACCGAATCCACTGTGGCGATGAGATATAGGTGTATTTACTGGACATCTAAAGAATTTGCCAAATAAATATTACCTTTCTCACAACAGAAGTTTGCCTATAACATAATTTCCACTACACGACACCGAGGTGCTCTCGGCACAAATTAATTTCACGCCAAGGGCCACCCACAGATATTCTTTTCAATTTATGTTAACAACATATCAGAAAATAATAACATATCTAACCATTCTCTACCGTCCAGTGTCTCGCTTTTTTGAATGCTAATGTTTGGAACTCCCGTATCGTGGAGAAGTGTCTGAGGGCTCTGCACTGGATGCCGTTAGGGGCGGTAGGTCAAACTTTATAAGCACGTCACCATATTAGGATAAGAGAAGATTAAGAGTTACATCCACAAGTTTAGCAGCTTAATAAACTGTTCGGGACACCGAGTTTTTTACATAGGAATAGGAGATTGCAAGCTTTTACTTACACCTCTATTTACAGCTCTTCGAGGAATTGAGAAAGGACAGGAAAAAAGGTCTCCAAGTTTAACAATCATATAACATCTAGCCTTCCTGATGGCCATGCTAACACGATTTCTGCCAGACGATTTCTCTTGTTTTTTCATGAAACTGTTTCACCAGTGGATTGGACGATATCATAGGCCAGACATCCACCAGACACCAGCAAGTATTGCGAATGGAACAAATTTAGCTGCAGCTTCGGGCATTATTCGCATCTTACGGCTTGTGACTTTATCTAATGCCGGAGATGATTTGTGGTAAACCTGAATCATTCTTTCGCTGACGGTGTAATGAACATCATTTTTACAAACAATTCAGCGAATATCTTGTAGTCTCTAACATGTAAGGGCTTTCGGTGTTATAAAATATTTAAGGTATAAACGAAATAAGTCATAACTCATAAGATATATCAAAATGCGTCCATACCTTTTTAAAATATTTACAGCGTTATTTTTCGTTATCGTTATGCAATGCATTCCTAGATGTTTTACACTGAAAACAAGAAACGAAATATTAACAAAGTTAATATTTTTGCGAGAATTCGACTCTGGGCTTTCCAATTCGCAAGTTAATACCATAATACTTCTATATTATGCTAATACCTACAGTTTATTTTTGCCAAAAAGTGGCTAAATCGCCCTGCTGGACACAAATTGCCACAACATGTATGTGATTTATATGGCATAAACGTTTTGAAGTTATACAGGGACAAAAAGGAAACAAGAAATCGGTAGGATTAATGAAATTAAAAAGTGTTGTAAGTTATAATAACACTTATGAAAATTGCAGGGAAAACTGTAGGTACTTACTTTTGTGCACAAGAATGTTTTACAAACGGGTTTAAGAGTGGTAAAAAATATTCAATATTTGCTCTTTAATCGTCTCCAAAGTTCTGGTGAACAATTTCTTATATTGGAATCAAATTTTGTAAAAGTTCTTTTTTTCGAAAACGGGTTTATAAATTCATCAAAATGGAATGTGAATAATGATAGAGGTTAAAAAGACCACTATTTACAACTATTAGATATGAAACGTTAATAACAATTTTAACCAATACCGGAATTATGCTGCCATTGAACACAGAGTTTGTTTAAATAACATTATTATCGGGGTAAATGAATATTTGATTGTCCTTTCATTATTTACTATTAAAACCAGAATATACATGACAAATCCAGTTCAAAACTGTAAACATTCTTTTGCACGTAAGTATATCAGGAAATACCCTGTGATTTTATAATTAATGAGTCGTCAAATTTATGTAAAATCTTTTTGGTAAAATGTAAATAATGTTTCCATCAACATAAACTTATGTTTGCTAACAGTTACCATATATTTTTAAAAATTTGCTAAGGTTCACCTGTATGTACCAAAAACTTTTCATTCTATTATCATATTTTCAAGTTGATTGGCTCTTTCATCTTTTATTTAAAATCACTTCATAACTGACGATAATGAAAGGAAAAATGAGGTGAGCTGAGCTGAATGATTGGCCAGTATTGCTTCATAATTCATATATGTAATACCCCAATCTCTAAAAGCTGTTTATTATCCTTAGAGAAATTTGCGTGTTTTGAATTCCATAATGCGCTCCTTTTATCTCCAACGGTACACCATTGATAATAATAGTTTTCTTGTATCCTTTTACAACGTAAATCATTTTCCTAGCATAGGTACCCTTTGGAAAATGTATTACTATCGTGGACAACTTCCCATAATCCACTATACTACGCCACAAACAAATTTTTTAAATTTAATAATAATTACAACTTTCTTCTAAAAAACCTTCCTGTCTTCATTATTCTCCAAAATCTATGGATTTGGAAAATGTAACTAAATTTACTCATAAGATTATCCCTAACCCGTTTTTATTTTACAAAGGATTTTTCAAAAACATTCTGGCATGGCATATTTGAATGGCTCTAAAATAAACCTTTCAACATTCTGTAACTTCCTTCGAGCCATTCACTTCGTTTTTTTCATATTAGGTCAATTAACATTTACCTTCAATCATCTTTATAATCTCTTTACATTTAATACATCTAGGAAGTAGGTACATATTTGTTCATCTTCTTAGCGAGCGCTTAATACTTTCAACATAAAAGCAACGTTTGGCAATGGTGTATTGAAGCATTGATTCAATCAACGGTTGAAGCCTGGGTCAACCTCTTTCAAGCAGAATTTTCAATATTTCGTGCAACTGTATACTTCAACTTAATTTAAAGTTCACAATGATGCAATGTTATACTCCGACAGTGTCTACACAGTGTACTAAGGAAGAAGATACCGGCATACATAAATTTATTTCTGTTTATTACCCTGATGGGCGTAGCTTCTTTATCCTGAATCAGTAGATACCTTCGCAATGAGCACACCGCGACCAATACGGTTGCTGTCGTAGTTGAGTTCGTATAGGCCAACAGGCCTCATCAAGCGATACGCCGATCAATCCGTTGTTCTTTCAGCGAAGCGAACTTCTTCATTTCTAACTTGAAATGTTCCATTCTTCAAGTCAGTGGCGAACTAAAATTTCTTCATAAAGTTCATTCCAAGATCACTCCATCCGCTATGTCAGCTATCAACACTTGATGTTTACATGTCTTGAAGCCACTACTAAAACTTCAACTGTAATTTCCACCTGTTGCCGTTTTTAATATCTCACCCTAGATGGCTGTAATTTCCGGACATTTGCCAAATTCATACAAACTATTGCTCTCGTTGCTGCTTTATCAATTAATAATAATCTTACCGTTTGTTGTGCCGTCTACATACAGACTATTGGACCGGTGCTGCAACGAAGCTACTGCATTATTACTGCAGAGTCGACGTTTGTCTCTTCCAAGTTTTCCCGCTACCACGACAATGTCTTCTTATGTGAGCACTGTTGTCACACCCCGGCGCTTCAATGAACGTCTGCACCGCTAACCGTAGAAATTGTTCCAATAATTCCTCAATCTGCTCTTCAGCTTAGACTTGGTCTATTTTATTTTCTGTTGACCAATTTGTATTGTGCATTTGTGCTTCTATCCGTTCTTGACTAGCTTCCATTTCTGGACGTAACTGTGGCACATATTTGTAACGGCAGATCTCGTCATGAGCAATGGCCCATACACTTTAGCTTTATCCCGCTACAGTATTTTCAAATTTAATTTCTAGAGCGCCGAGTAAAACGCCTCAAGGCACCATAACAAGAGAATACACCCTAAAAATTCAATTGCGAACAATCCAAGAAAAAGTTTAAGTTCACAAACGAGCAAGTGCTCACAACATCCAATCTATCCGCTAGGGTTCAAAGATGACTTTTGAGTTTTATCAGGCGAATTTCAATAGATTCTTGCCAGGAGATACATTATGAAAAATATTAGCAATACCTACCCTTACTAATTATTTTTTGTTGTTGCGTTGCTTCTTTAATCTTTTCATAAAATGGTCGATAACAGGAGAAGTGAAAATTGCGTTGTAAATTTTTTCAAGATAAGGAGGGCTTCTATGGGGATTTCGGAAACGGTAAGAAATAGAATGCAGAATAAAAAGCTCTTCTAATATTATGTATAAACAAATTAGGACCGTATTTAAAAAAACAAATTTGATGATGATTACTCGAAAACGAAACGTCTGATTCCAATTTGGTGCATATCGTGTTAAAGAACATTAAAAAGTACCTGTAGAAGGTGCTTTTACTTTTTATTCAATCACAAAGTAACAATTTGCCATAAACGAAATCCTGAAGATTCGCTTTTTGTCGCACAGCTTCGGAACGGCTCGGAATTTCGTCAGTTTAAAAAATTTCATTTTACTAAACTCCAAATTGCCCAACTTCTCTCCCATTTAACCGAAATTTTATCTCTTACCGTTTCCGAAATCCCCACAGTGGCCCTCCTTACCTTGGACACAGTGTATAGAATATAGAGCAAGAGGTGTATGATTTCCTTGTAATTTAAAAAAATTGCGTTGGCCATATCCTTAGATTTCCAAAAAACTGTTTACTTTTGAAAAATAATGCGCATTGTTGCATTAATTTTTTCAAAATGAATATGTTCAATTAATCAATTAATTGTATCATTAAAACATTCTGTAAATGTTTATTGTGACCTTTAATCTATTTTCGCTAAATATTTATGTTGTGAATCCTAGCAAGTGATGATAACAGTTCTTAGATCTTCGGTAGTGTTATTATTTTTGAAAAAACATTTCCATTCAATGGGATATCATTTTACGTTATTTGTTTAATATTCTGCACGGACTGTATTAACCTATTAACCTTTCGGTCATTACTCTCTCCCTCATGCGCATATTTCGATGATGGTTAAGCGACTTTGAGCACCGCACAATTATTCTTATCTATCTGCGCGTTGTCTGTACCAGCACAGACCAGCACGAAACATCGTTGATCGTAAAATGCTCTTAGGGATGCTCTGCATCAGCGACTCTGGCAGGGATCCCTCGAAATATGAGAATAACCACAATAGGTAAGCTTGGGGAATAAAATTGAGTTTTTCGAGCTCACTTAAATTCTTCTGTTGCTGTTCAAGCCCTTTATTCCGAAACATAGTCAGCTTTCGTAGCAGGGATGGGTCCACCCCATTTTTGTAAAACTATTAATAATGTCTATATGTAATTGGTTTGAGGATATTGAACCAAATAGGCGCAGTTGAAGGTTTTAAGATACTTTTGCAAGTCATTAATGGCACGGCGGCATTCAGCTGTTAAATTCAACCACTGCTCCTCTTCCTTACAGGTTTGTGAGATGATTAGAAAATCAATAGCAACTGGCTTAATATTCGTGCTGACCATACATTTTTAACCTAGAAGTGTATTAGCAAAGAGTAGGTATTATATATCTCTTTGGTATTAGGCACAATTTTTTTTACTTTATTCCATTTATTGAATAATTTTTGGACATCACCGAAAAAATTCGATTGCGCTGATTGTTTTCCACGGACATTTAAGCTTTACCTAGTACCTACTGTTGCCTGCAAATATGGCTGACTGGAAGCTTCATTTAAACTACATGGAACTAAGGCGAGCGGAGTTTCTTAATTCCATTTATGTGTAAACATAATTTTTCAATATCGGACATTTTTAATAACATTATTTATATATCTATAGTTTGCGTATTATTTATAGTATAACACTATAACATTATCATTTTAAATATTAATACTATGTGTACAAATATCTTAGGTAGACCTACCTAATTTAAAATCACTCTAAGTGCTGTTATTGTTTTCGAAAGTTGTTTGAGACCAAGATGTACCATAGATAGATATGCTTTAACAGTAAAGGCTGGGTTATCGAATTACATTAATTATTTCATTTATAAATTATGGGGATATGGTGTGAGAATGATATAATTGTTTATGTAAATTAGGCTGCAGAAATACGAAAAATCTTCATAGTTCGGCAACAGTTATTTCTTCGTTTCAAGCCATTCGTTTCGAAATATTTTCTCTTTATTTTCAGTATAAAGATTCTAGGTACAAATCGTAGTAATTTAACAATCACGGCTGGCGTAGAATTGCCCAATAATACTTGGAAGGCACAAAGAAAAAAAAATCCTCGCTATAATTGACACATATGTAAATAGGAGCTAATTTCTTTGACTCGATGTCATTTATGCGTAGTTCTGTTAACACAATTTTTAAGATAATCACTGACAATATTATGCTTATGATCGGCTGCTAATTGACAAGAAGTTGCATTGTCCTGATTTTTGAGAGTCGGATCCGCTCCAGCACTAATTAATTGCTTACAAACTGTTAAATGTCCAAATAAGGCAGCTGCATGAAGAGCACTTTCTCCATTCTGTAAAATCCGAAACAATAAACGTGATTCATTTATGAATGAATCTTACCGGTAATAAACCAAGGGATGGCTTATATTTTATTAATTCTCCTACGACAGCGGAATGTCCTTTGTGTGCCGCTTTAAATAACGCAGTTGCCCCGTCCTAAAAAGAAAATGTTCGTTTTTTTTTTGGAGGGGTATTTAAATTTATTACGTGTCTAGCGGCATCCACGCGAGCACCCGACTTTAATAATTGTGCGACAATGTGATCGTGCCCCATTTGGGCGGAAATCCATAACGGGGTTGCTCCATCGGTTCTTCTTGAATCGGGTTCCGCGCCTTGTGCTAATAGGTAAACTAAAATTTTATAATGTCCATTTTGGGCGGCAATAAATAAAGGAGTTGCTTTGTCCTGAAATAGAATAGTAGTAATTAGTACAATATATACACATTAAAAATTAATGGATCGAAAATTGACAAGGACAATTCTCTGGGCTATAAATAGGCAAATGCTTTCATCTTTTTAGCATATACGTATATCAACTGTTTATATTTATAACGAGTGAATTCATTTAAATTACAATTAATCAGGCTACATTTAAACGTGAATGTAATATGTAAGTAGGGTCGCAATTAATATCTATCCGCCTGTTCTTGACCACAATTTTTCTGTTGTGAAAGAGGAGAGTGACCTACAAAGAATACTCTTTCGAATAATAATAATAATCAAGTAATCATAACAGTATAACTGAAATTGTTACAACATTCCGTCATGTCACGTATATTGAACATGCGATGACCGCGAAGGCAACTAGAATATAAATCCTACCTAGCTGCACTAGGAAAATTTCTATTTCGTCCCTTACAATCTCTTACAAAAAATCTACGTAATGAATAGCATTTTTGCATTAATACAAACAGGCTGCTTTGTGGCATCCGATCAAATGAAAGTCACCTACTGGTTAATTGTAACTAACTTTCTATAATATCTTATTCGTAATAGTTGAACATATATCATCGTGTTCTACTTCCGTTATAAACTCGAACACAATAAATATTTCCGGGTAAATTCATCAATGTGAATCCGTTAGCGTAGAATAATGAATGTAGGATTAATTAATATGATAAATCATCCGTTACCTTCATGTGTGTGTTGACTTTTGCACCATTTTCCACCAGTTCCTTAACAACATCCATATGTCCGCATTGACATGCAACGAAGAGAGGGCTTCCGCCATCCTATAAATATAGCGTCACTGTAAATTCGTTTATTTATGATGTGGGCAGGAAGTAAATGTATTATTAAACGTTGCTTTATTTTCGAAATTATATAATGAGTTATTCATGCTATTTTTGTATAACTCGTCATTGTTATTTTCTTCCATGTACAGTTAGATAATGCTGAGATTAAGTTGAATTACAAAAAAAATAGAGGAAAACACGCAAATTCTCCAAACGATGTTATTAAAATACACTTACCACGCTCGATGTATCCACAGGTGCATTATTTTCCAAAAGAACCTTTACAACTTCAAGGAATCCTCCCTGTGCTCCAAAAAAGAGAGCCGTCGTTCCTGTCTGTAAACAATTAAAGAAACATGTTTATCGACTTTCACGGTTTAAAAAAGTACAGAATATTGCGTAATAACCATGGTTTATAAAACAATTGTTCTAAACGCTCCACTGACTGCTTATTACATAATTAATGCATAACTAAGACGCAGTGTGAAATACTTATAAAACCGTGAAATTCGTACAGAATCTAGAAGAATGAAAGTAATAATCCTAATATTAGGTAAACAAAGCGTTTGTCTATACGATTCATGAAACCATTCGGAATTCAGATTAATCATCAAAATACTAAATTTATTATCTTAAGTGGAAAACCAAACACAATCTCTTAAACGACAAATCATACTCTATGACTCATATAAATAAAATAAAAAAATTATAGTACAAGGGTACTTGAAGTACTGGATGTTAGATTCTATAGTCATGCAAGAGAGGCCTTCAGAAGAGGGCCATCTCGTAGTATGGAGCGCTTTTTCACAGTGGAAGAACCTGCGGCTATTTGTACCCAGACTTTCTGGGAACTATATAGGTACTAAACAAGCACACCACGTATTTTGTGAGTGTTAAGCACTTATGCAACTGAGACAGACTGGCCGGACATGGCTCTGATTGGGTCGCATTCCCTTCGAGCATTCTCAGATTCTTTTCACGTGTGGGATGGCTTGTGTGACGTTGCGGTGTTGGACAACTCTAGTCAGGGAGGTAGTACCAAGGGTCTGAATGTAAGGCCTAGGTACGCGTGGACTATGTTCACCCTCCTATCGTAATCCAGAATCCAGTACAAGCAACTGAATAGAAAAAAATTAAAAACTGAAAAATAACCTCAGCTTAACATATTTCAATGGATGTAGTTTAAGGGAGAAAATCTTCTTATACAGTAACTAGAGGGAAGAAAGGGACGAAGAATGGTTTTTGAAATTTCTTTTATATGAATTGCATAACCACGCGGTCCCACACGTGATCTTAATATTTGAATTAAAATATTTATTCGGAGAACTAACAAGGAAAAATATAAAGTATAAAAAACAACCTTGGCACATGGGAAAACGGTAGTCAGCCAGATTAATATGTGAAATGGAAATAATTTACTCATAAAGAAACGCAACAGATACATACTTTCACGGATTTTTTGAATACATATGAAAACAAGTGACTAGGTATATAAAATAGCGACATAATTTTTTTTCGGAAAGTGTCTAGCTGAAAAAATGGGAAAAATTTACTTTTTTTACCTCTTTTTTTCACCATTAACAAGGACAAATCTTTTCTTGAAGTGAAATTACCTTCTTCAAAGGCCCTTTAGTTGTTCAGGAAAAATAAAAAAGCTTTACATCGTAACATATATTGTAACTAAAGAAACATATATCAACCTTGAGACACCGTATGTTATACCAAAAGCTTCTGTAAGCAAGAATCAAAAGTAATCACATCAGAAATTTTGTAAAAAGTAGAAAATCTTAGAGGTCATTCATCAATTTGCAGAACAAAAATCACATTTTGCAGGGCCGGCACTGAGGTCTTTGGCACCTGCCTGCTATTTCTACTGAAGCGCCCCCCCCCCCTCCGCCAAACTACGCGCACATAAAATCATTGAAAAATTAACAATTTCAGCAAACTCTCACTGATCCAAATCTGATACCAAAATAATCATCTACAATTCAAATTCTCTTTTAGTAAAATAAAAACTTTAGATAAGGAAAAAATTTGAAAATAGGTAACTAGAAAATGTAATTATAATAAATTATAAGAATAGGTAGGTGCCTAATAGACATTGTTAATATATTTTCAAAAGTTTCAAAATTCTTACTTAGAGGTTACTCTGAACCATATACGTAAACACCGTATATGCTCTGAATACCGAATCCATGTAAAATATTTTCAAATGGCAGCACTTCAGGAAATGCCGGAAGTAGCTAGTAACTTCTTTATTTTAAACGTCGACCCCTATTTTTTATTCTACTTTTGGATTCTACGTGAAATTTCAGTCATTTTGATACCCACACATCAATATCTAATCTACAATTTACGGTTTTCAGTTATTTTGACTTTAAAAACAAATGGCGGATGCAGACGGTACTTTGAGGGTTCTATACTTGAAAACCGTTGTAGTTATGGTAACCGAGTTTTCACCAGCGCATAGAGGAAGAAAAGGTTCAAATTTTCAAAAACTTACCTATAAATCTTTCCCAGAAATGTCTAACTAAAGCTCCCAAAAAACACTTTGCATAACCCTGTTCACGAATACATTGCAACGTCTATTGTACTTTTCACACTGAGAATTCAGTATCGACGCCGTTGCCTTATGTAGCATGGCTGAGCCGGTCAGGAATCAGGTGTGGCCTCAACTAAAATGCGCCGCTCGGATCTAACTTTATTTATAAACAATAATCTTGAAATAAACAATGCTTTTTATTTTTATTAAATACAATTTATACTGAATTCTCGGTGTGAAAAATACAATAGAAGTGTATAAACACGTTCACCCTAAACTTATCCTTTCCAGATTGCGCCATTTTACAAATTGGTTGGTTTTTTAATTTTCATTTTTGAAATGTTTTTTTAAAATGAAATTATGAACAAAACCCTGGTAGCGGCGCCCCCTTCGTAGCGGCGCCCGCCTGCGCCGCATCCCCTGCAGGCCCGTTTCCGCCGGCCCTGACATTTTGTAATGGTATAACTTTTTGTTTATTAACATAAGAAATTTAAGTTGTGCGTTAATTGTTTAGACCTGTTAACACAAAGTAGTTCACTTTGAGTATATCTTACAGTGGGCACCCACATGGCTAAAATAAATAAATTAATAAATAACGGTTTGGAGTGAAGCACGAATTCAAGTTTAAAAAACGAGTGGCGTAGCCACGGGTTACTTTAAAGAATGTAGTGCTTCGAGGTCTTGTGAAACGTGTTTTTTTTGTGATTTTCCCTTTTTATGTTGCTTTTAAACAATTTTTTTTACTTTAGTCGATTAAGGGATTTTTGTCTTGGTTGGTAATTTCTTAATTTTTAAATTGAAAATTTGATGTAAGTAGTCGTCTTTTGTTTCATCCAAATTCCGTCACAAAACACGAATATGGAAGATATACTTAATCATAGTAACGCAGTATATTTTTACAACTTTTCAACTATAGGTACATACTACAGTTTTAAAATATGAATGTAATGAATAAAGCCATTGGGAATAATATTTACCGTTCGATACTAAAAACTTGTTAAATGAAGAGAGAAGGGGCAGATGTAAAAACAATCACTCGATGAGGAAATTATATAAAAAAGGTCTTTTAATATGCTCAATAAATAATGTCACTGATAAATGTTTCATAAATATACAATACATTTTTTGTAATCGCTCGACATATACATTTTTATTTCAAGTTCATAGGCTTCATGAACGAAAGATCTTGAAGATGTAGACCGTTCGATAAGGTTTTATTTTTGGTTACGGCTTAATAAATATAAAGGCGATAAACTCTTAGAAGCAATAGACA
Organism: Pyrocoelia pectoralis; assembly: GCA_036250285.1. Lineage (NCBI taxonomy): Eukaryota > Metazoa > Arthropoda > Insecta > Coleoptera > Lampyridae > Pyrocoelia > Pyrocoelia pectoralis. The sequence continues at coordinate 16,284,234 of CM070077.1, forward strand.
AATAAGAAGCACGCACCACGAGAAAATTATTTTAACCCAAATTTCAATATCAATAAAACAATCACCTATACATAACATAGCGAGTAACTTAAAAAAAAATGGAAACAAGTAGCTCGTTTTTATTAAGTTTATTGCATACTTACAACTCTTTTTAAGGTAGGGTCAGCACCTTGCTCTAACAGTTCTTTAACACAGTCGTAATGACCATAAGCGGATGCCAGTATCAACGGTGTAGTTCCATCCTAAAAATTTATCATTTTAAACTCATTCAAAGTAGGTCTATAGCTATGATTACTACCTACATCTCATTAAAATTTTGCCTACATAATTACATAATTTTAATGAAACATTTGAGGCTTTAATAACACCGACAGGAATCTTATTATTTAGATTTAATTATGGGAATCTTCGTAATTACAAATTATCTCAGAACGACGAGCAGGTCATATTGTGCAATAATGCGATTGGTGATATTAATATAAAGCGAGCATTGACTTTCTTCACTTAAAAAAAAGGGAATTTACATGAAAAGGAAGTAAGTGGATGAAGCTCACGGTAAAACAATTTAGAAATGCGTCCATTAAAATACTTTCTGGCGTTTTTTATTGTACGAAATTTATTCAGAAACTGTAAAAAAAAATCTTAATGATCCATAAAAGTTAGTGCTACTGCAATCAGAACAGTAATGGTTTATTTATTGAACTATGGTACGATTTCGTCGTATATCTAATTGGTTTGAATGGGACAGGGAAATTAATCCGAGGACAACTAGTATTACTGGCGACTAATTTTGAAATTTATTATAAAAATAAAGGTTATTAAAAAGAAGGATTGGTTTTATAATTTTAGCACATTTTTTACCTTATCTTTGCAGTCTACGTGCACTTTTCCACTATCCAAAATTCGTTTTAGTAATCTTACGTCCCCGTTCATTGCCGCTAAATGCAGTTGTGCATCCGAAAGTGATTCTTTCTGAAAAAAATATGTATGTCAGCAATTGTCACAATCTGGACTTTGAAAAAAGCGTAGGTATTGTTAATTTTGAAAAATCATTGACGTACATCTATTTTTGGATACTGAACATTAAGCAAGCGCTAACTAGAATTCAATGAAAATTGTTTACGCCAGAAGTACTTGAAAAACAGCATAAAAATTTCAAGTAAATATTGTATCGCAAAACTTACTTTAGAAGACATGGTGAACGAAACATGTAACCAGCAGAAAGTAAAAATTAATTACACGCCGCCGCGTCGTTTAGATACACATCACAAACGCATTTACAATCATAAAAGTCTAACCCACCGTGTTACTGTTATGTAATTACTGCAGGTGATAGAGTAATTTTTTATCCAATCTATGAAATCACGTATTTACGTCTTTAACGTGGAAAGAGTCTGTCGCGTATTGAGCCAGTTTAAACGCGCGTATTTTAAACACATTATCGCATGCGCAGAATTTTTAATCGTAAAATCCATACTCCAATTTTTTAAAAAGCGCGCGGGTTCCACTTACAACTACCAAGGTACCATCACCAGGTGGCGCTCGTTCATTTTAAGTCTAAAATTTTCATCGTGTTGTCTGTTTCGTGAATTTTCACTTTTAAGTAAGTTTTTCATCATTTATTTAATAATAAACTAAAGTATTTTTTTGTGACACTTTACAGTAATGGAAAACGATACTGGTGAATGCGTCGATTTGTACTGCCCAAGGAAATGGTAAAGTAACCTCAAATTACACGTGGTTATATTCTATTTTATAATGTAATTTGGTTGTAGTTCTGCTAGCAATAGAATTATTCACGCCAAAGATCACGCTTCGATCCAATTAAGTATTGCCGAAGTTGATCCAACAACAGGTAGAATGACGGAGAACACAAAAAATTATGCACTCTGCGGAGCTATCCGACGTATGGGTGAATCAGATGATTGTATTGTGAGGCTTACAAAAAAGGATGGAATTTTAGCAAAGTAAGTTCATTTATAAACGAAAACTATATTTACTAATATTATACTTTTCAGGAATTTCTAAGTTTATTTTAATGTAAGCTGTATTTTATTGAGTTTCGTATTCAATAAAAACTTATTATTTCATACACTACCGTTTTAATTTTTTAATTTAGATGGAATTATATTAAAAACTGGAAATAATTAAAATTCTTAAATTATATTTTTGTTCGTAAATATTTTTATTTGTTCCTAACTTGTAAATGTCAATTGTTCAAGTCACTGTATTCACTTTGAAAATGTTTCTAAAGTGCCGTTCACACCATTACAGAAATCACGACAGTTGCTGCTGCAACAGCTACTCGTGATTATTTTCATACATGATACTATCATGATTGTCATAGTGTGAATGAAAAACTGTCGTCATAGTACTGTCACACTGTCAGGTTGTGCTTGATATTGCGACGGTGCTGACGTGACTCGACAGCAATTTGTCATCGTGTGAACGACTTAACCACTTTTGACAATTGACATCATTTCATCAGGCTCACATTTTTGTTGATTTTTGTTGGATTTACAAAATTGTTAAATATTTTCATAATATGGCCTTCGAAAAGTTTAATACCTACGAATTTTTGGAAGAATATTAAAAATATTCTTGCTTGTGGTTGTGGCTGAAATGTACCCCAGAGTTTAAAATGCCTAACAAACGTGATGCCGCCAAAGAGGTGCTTCTTCAAGTGTCAGGTCTTAAATCTTTTAAAATTTCACCTACGACGGCAAGGCTTGCATATTCCTCCATGGCACAGCTGTCACTGTCGGGTGACCAGTGTGAACGGTGGGTTGACAGAAAACTGTCACAATGGCATGGAAGTGAACTGCCATGGCAGTACTATCATGGTGTGAGTTTGACTTTAACTGGCTAGTCTGTAAAATTTTGAATCTACCTATCTTGATCATAAAGGTCTTTTTAACACGTTGGGTGCGTTACCAGTCGCAATCGACTGGTAACATTTTAAATCATATTCTCGTCACTCGTAAAAGAACTTTACGCAACTTGCGAAGGTTGCAGCTATTGAATGCTTAACTTCTTACAAACATTACCGGTATCGTTATCGATTTGTTAGAAAATGTCCTACAAGATAGCACTACAATCGAATACAGGATGTTTCCGACTGGTAACGCATAGAAGTAATTATACAAAACCAATTTTTCTAACCCTATGCAAATAAATCGAGATTGACTGGGTTGACTGGTAACTGGTAACATTAATAATAAAAAGCGATGATACTAGTCGAATTCGACTGGCGTCGTCACTAAGACAAACTTGCTCAAATATACTAACGCAGCGAACGTGTTAAAAATAGGTACATGATCATATAAATAATGTGGCTTATTAATTTTTCAAAAACATTGGTATCGTCATTGACTAAAGGATTTCTCAATCAACGGTATCGTTTGAATCTTTTTAGAAATTGGACAAGTTGCGCCCTCTATTGGTAAACGGAGGTAAGACATTTTGGTTTTGAATTTTTTTGGTAATATCATTGAATAATTATTATTCAATAGTAATATTATTGATTATACACACTGTGTATTCAATGGTAATATCATAATCTCACCATACCTCTCTTCTCTGACGTACTCCCCCCTTCTTGTCTTTGCACATCTTTATCCCTTTCTAAAATGTCCTCTCTTGTGCTTACCTCCCATTCTCCTCTTGCACAATGTACTCCGGCCTTTCTCTTTCCAACCGCAACACCCATTGCCAATACCATTAACTCCTTAACATGTACCTCATCCTTGTTATCATACCTCAGTCTGTATCTCAAGTGCATCACCTCCCTCACACTTGCCCTTCCACTCCTTTCCCTTTTTGGAATACCATAAAATTAGTCTTTCGCGTTAACACTGTCTATCATTCCCACCTCTGACCCTGAAGTCATTACCACATCATCCGCATAAGCCCCCCCCCCCCCCCCCATCAGCACTCTGACTTCTCCTTAGACCTTGAGACTATTTCCCAGTTTGTCGTAAACAACGCATACACTGTCGCCTCTTTTTCCTAACTGTTTTATGTATGTATGTATTATCAACGCCCCCCCCCCCCCCACTCTAAACCCCACACGTCCTCCACTACCCTATCTGTAGTATCATTGCATACACTTTATAACTCACGTTCGTGGATTGCTTATATTTTTCTTACATCACAAAAAAAGTTGTACAAAAAGTTATTCTACGACAAATAGTATTCAAAATATTTAAATTTGAAGAAAATAACGATTTTCAAGTTTTCCATTATAGCTATACAGTAAGCAATGCATTTTAATGGAAAAACAAAAGGTCTCCATATTTTTCCATTTAACCATTTCCAAGATGCCAATCGTGAGGATCGGATTTATGGACAGTGTATTTGGTACTTTGGTAGTAAAAACGCTATTTTGTACATTTCAATTTTTTTTTTAAATTTATAGTAATGTATTTATCATAGTTTCTGTAAGACACTTTCAATAGTAGGGGAGCCGGGGATGCTAAATCGGTAGCTACTAAAGCGTCATGGGGAGGGGACACATTGCAATATGAAGATTAGGTCCTAAAACGAAAAAAAGTTTGTTACGTTTGCCATTTTTGTGGGGAGAAGAGCGTGTACAAATTTTCAAAAATGTAAAAAAAACAGTCACATGGAAATACTCGAGTGCTATTATGACGTTATACGCGAGTTGACGCTATGTTATAAACAAATAAAAATAGCGTTAGTCAAGCATGGTGAGAAAAAACGTCAACCGGTACTTGTTTTGTCAGACAAACCACACCTTTTTAAAATATCTGCATTTGATCGCCAAGCAACTGTTAAATTTAAAAAAAATACATTCATCATCGCGTGAAAACAAATTTCATCCTGTTCAACCCTAATTCGTATAAGCTAAAAATAAATGGCAAATCTCCCACCTAAGTGGTAACTAAAACTGTTATTGCTATATAATCACGTGATGATCACCTGTATTTGATCGTCTCCTCTTTTTTTGTAAATCTTGTTTCATCTTTGCACATGTATCAATGCCTTTTTTTCCTGCCAGTTCATACAAACCTACGCTTTTTCTTAATGAAATTGAAAATGCATTCAAGTAAAAAGTGAAAATTTATATCGATAACCTATGTAAAAATACAATTTGATTGAATACGTTTAAAAAATGCATCACTACAAACTTAAAATCCCATTTCTTTAATCAAATTACTTGCTATAACCAATCGCTGTATTTCTGATGTACCTTCATAAATTTCCGTAATCCTTGCATCTCGATAATGACGTTCGGCTGTCATATCTGTCACGTACCTGAAATATTTACTTCCACATGAAATATTCCTAAACGAAAAATGAAATACTAACCCCATACCACCTAAAATCTGTATACATTGATGACTTAAAAACGTAGCAGCTTCACTAGCTGCAAGCTTTCCCATAGCAGCTTCCTTGGTATATGGTTTTCCATTGTCTTTTAACCAGGCGGATCGCCAAGTTAATAAACGAGCTGCTTCTAACCGTAAGGCCATCTCTGCTAATTTGTTTTGAATTGTTTGGAATTTAAGCAAAGATTTTCCAAACGTTAAACGTTTGGAGGCATATTCCATGGCAAGCTCAAGACTGCTCTGGGCTATACCCAAAGCTTGTGATGCAATTCCAATACGTCCAGAATCTAATGTTTTCATTGCAATCTACAAATACATTCATATAGTCAACAACAGAATTTTGCATCTCAGAAAATTTGAGTCGTGCAGTTTTAAAAACAAATTCTTTCGTCAAAATTTGTGTAAATTAGCATATTGTATTTCTGAATGTGAAACTATATAATCCTCGCCAGGAGTGTTTACCGTTACGTCATCACATACAATCATATGGTGTAATATGAAAAACACGAGTCAAAATTGTACTATATTAATCAAATGAGAATTTACTTCATATACATATGAAACAAATAAAATTCGCGTTTATAGGCTTACTCTTTCTACAACATTTGCTTATTCAATAGGTACCGTATGTCGATTTCGTCAAATGCACTACGAATGTTCACCATCCTTATTAAATTCACTGTTTTATATGAGAAGACAGTATTAACAAATTGGATAGCTAGATTCATAAATTAATGACGTAGCGGTAAACACTCCTGGCGAGGATTATAGATACTTTGTGGAACTCCATGTTAACCAAAGTATTCTCAGTAAAAACAAAATATAAATTTTAAAACAGATACATATAGTAGAATATAAAATATGTATTAACATTAACAAATATAGTTTATAGAAACTCCAAAATAAAATCAGACATTTTCTTTATTTCACTCTGCTTTGTTTGCTGGTCAGTATTTTTTGCAACCAGGTATTTACGTAAAATAATGGGTTCCATATTTCCAAAGGTGGCCCATGAAGTTTTATAAATAATAAATTGATCACTTAGAATGCGTAATGTTCTCCCCGTTATTCTTGCTACTGAAACCACGCTCGCATTTAGAAGAATTTTATAGAAACTATTATTTTGGAATTTTTTTAAACATTTCAAATCTTGTGATATGTTACGTCCATCACAAGCCAAGTAATCCCTAATTCCATTTATATTTTCCCATAAGGTAAATTAAAGTATTGGCAGAACGATTCTATTTCTTTATCATCAAAAAAGGTACCGGAACGCGTTCCGGTTGTGAAAAAAGTAACGGAACGCCGTTCCGGTGCGTTCCGGCCCCAATACACCACTGAAAATAACGTCACAAGCAAAATAGGATTAAAAAATATTTCCTTTTTGGGAACAACTTTGGCAATTTTATGACACTATCGTTGCAAATGATGTGATTTTGACTATGTTGACAATTATGTGTGACTGCATTCTTATTAAGCATAGGTATTTGTTATAACAAGGTAATTGTAAATTACGCAGAATTTTGATGTAATTTATAACTTATTATGCATCAGTATTATTACATGTAAAATAATATAAATGCCCCTCTTAAAGTTTGGGCAAAGCAAAAAGCGCTGCACCTCATCAGTATGATATTATACATGTCAACAGTGTTGTCATATGGATTAAAATGAAATAGAATAACATACGAAATGGAAGACAATAAATGACAGATGTCTTGGTTGCAACATTGTAACTTTATTTATGATGCTGCCAACTTGTAGAATTATTTTACTCTAGAATATTACCTTTAATGACAATCCTAAACATTAGTATTGGCCCAAGGGCGTACGCAGCTTTTTGGCTAGGGGGGGGGGGGGGGGGGGGGGGCAAAAAATAAAATTGTTTGGAAACGTGTTTAATATTTATTGCCTATGTTGTTACCCCACAATTCTTTTCAATACATTTAAGCATCATACAATTCCCCTTGGGTACCAATACTATTTATTTAGAAGAAAGGCCAGGAAATGCTTAATTTCTCCTGAAATTACATGACCAGTAATAAATTTTAATATTTAGTACAATTCGTTTTGCGGCCAGGGGGGGGGCATCGGCCCCCCCTTGCGTACGCCCTTGAGTATTGCATTGGTACTGTTTTTACGTCATATGTCAGGTGCAACGCTTTTAGGATTGCCATGAGTCATGACTATACACATTGAATAAATATACACAATAATATGTTCGAGCCTCCACTGTTTAATAGTCTCATAGGACATAGATTGCCATGAAATTATTTAAATTTATTACTCTTATATTAAAAATCAAACCAACCTTAAATCCATAACCAGGTTCACCTAAAATGTTTGCTTTGTCAATTTTGCAGTCTTCAAAAAAAAGTGAACAAGTAGATGATGCTCTAATTCCTAATTTATCTTCCTTTTTTCCAACTTCTAATCCCTCTATAGGTTTTGGCACAACAAACGCCGATATGCCTTTATGCTTCTGAGATTTATCTGTTGTTGCAAATAATACCACAGCTTCACTTTCCGCCCCATTAGTAATCCACGATTTTGTTCCGTTTACAGAAAACTGGTTACCCTCAAGTTTTGCAGTTGTGGAAGCCGCTCCCGCATCTGATCCATTACCTGGTTCAGATAATGCGAAGCATCCTACCTACAAAGCACCTAAACGTCAAAACAATTATTAAAACGAAATTCACCTTAGTGCCATTCGTAAAAGGTTTTATAAACATCTCCTTTTGTTTTAAGGTTCCCCATCCTAAAATTGGTCCCAAATAAAGCGAGTTATTCACTGACATAATTACACCCGCACTAGCACAACTGAATCACAATTTTACTACAAATTAGAAACCATTTCAATTATCGCTCACCCTCGAGAAATTTCTTCCACGGCAATAGCGTAAGCTAAATAATCTAATCCGGCACCTCCCAATTCTTCCGGTACGGACATTGCCATTAAGCCAAGTTCACCCATTTTCTTTATTTGATCGATGGGATACAAATGTTCCCGATCACATTTTGAAGCAATTGGTCTTAACTCGCCATTAGCGAAATCTCTACATGTTTTGCTTATTGACTGATGTGTTTCTGATAGTGCCGATAGAGAGGCGATTGTACGTCTATGTAAAGGTGAACCTGAAAATATTTGATATAGAATAATTTTATTTTCATTAAAAACAATAAATAAAACTCACTTTTTAAAACTTGTTTAAAAATCATTTTTTCCCTTTTATAATGAACCCTTTGTATTATTACTTTTATATATTGTAGATAATAATCACAGTATAAATACCTACTAACAAATTAGACTCAGACTGTGGTATAAATAACTGAACTATGAACTGCACATAATCTAAATCGAACCTTTTAAATTAAAAAAAAAAACGAGAAAGGTAGTATGTAAAGGTTAAATTGTGCTCACTCTCTAAATGAAAAAGAAAATAGAAATCATATAGGGTTCACCGTGAGATTGGAGAATGTACACGCAACTATTGTAATTTAACATTTTAAATTATAATTAGGTACATATTAAATATATTTAACGGTACAAAAATTTGCGTTAGTAAACAAATAAGGTATGCACTATACAGCGTGTTCAAAATGAAGTCGGATCGGCACGCACTATTGCCAACTTTGTTATTATTCTCCTCTGTCCCCATTGAACTATACGCAACAGCGTACGTGCAGCGTACAGTTCAATGTCTGTCACATTGAACTGTATGCTATAAGCAACTGGAAGGGATACGGGCGATTGCAATGCATTATAGGCGTTGAAGCTGACAAATACAATGCGAAGTAGGTGTTTCTGTCGCCTTCTAGCTTACCGAGGTAGTTAAGCAGATAAGAGAGATAACTGCCGCATCGCTCCCTGTCATCGTTTCCGTTTGTATAACGTTGCGTGCGAAAGAAAAAGATAAAGCTCCCTATATGTTGGGCTTCAGTGTTACTTATGCGCCTTTCCTTTCCAGTTGCTTTAGCATACAGTTCAATGGTCTGTCACAGCCACTGAACTCTAATTATACTGGAACGCTTACTGAGGCCCCCGGCCCGATCCGAGTACATGTTGGTTAGTGTGTGTTAGTTTAACGCTGCCTGCTCTCTTACATTTTGGTTAGTGTGTGTTAGTTTAACGCTGTCTGCTCTCTCCATGTGTAAAGCGTTAAGAAAAGGACAGGAATGTCCCTTGCGCGATATCTCTCTCGGCTCGCGACGTTTCTATGCGTTTATATGGCAGAGACCGCCCAGTGACTAGTGAGCGTTCCAGTATGTATAGAGTTCAATGGTCACAGCTCACAGCCGTATATTTCTAACCATACAACACACCATACACCTAGATTAACAACTTCATATATTCCAAGGATACGAAAGTGAAGCCATTCCGCCATTTGTCAAACTGGCAAAAGTGGTGAGAAATTCGGTAACAACCATTTGTCAAACTGGCAATTATTGTGGCCTCACTTTATAACAATGAAGTTGTCAATCTAGGTGTATGGTTAGAAATCTGTGGTCACAGCACAGAAGAAATACCTACGGCCTACGGATGAGGATGCGCAGGCCCGACAAGAGGTGGGCTGAGGGAGCAAATTCCCCGGGCCCGAGCCTCTTGTAAGGGCTCGTACGCTGTACGCAAGCCAGGATAAATACAATTTGTGTATTTAAATAAAGTTATGTAAACTAAAATGTTTTTTTATATTTTTTTATTTTATTTCTCTTGGCGGCGATCGATTTTGGAAAATTGCCATCATCAGGCCCAGCTGAAAATACCTCTTTTATATGGTGTGTGTTACATATATAGTTAAATAAATACCGTCAAATTAGGATATAATGTGTTGAGAACATTTGTGATATGAATTGTCGGATCATTAAAGGAGAAAATCGATGTCGTAAGGGGTCGTACAATTGCGAAGGTTTACGACCCCTTACATTCGGGCCAAGGACGAAAATGCTGTTATTACCTTTGATGACGTCACTTCCGGTATAAGCTAAAATGGCGGCACTCATTTTTTTTATAAGATAAAGTTGCAGTTTTTTTATGTAGTTTAAAAGAGAATTTTTTTTTGAATTCAGCAATATATATTGTGCTATACTTATTTTTTGAAAAAAGTGTTAAAAAAAATAATTATTAAAAAATGACTGCAACGCTCGATACTCAGAAACTATTAAAGTTATCGAAATGCGGTTTTCGCTAATGAATTACATTTGAGCCAAGGACGAAAATGCTGATATTACCTTTGATGACGTCACTTCCGGTGTAAGCTAAAATGGCGGCACTCATTTTTTTTATTAGATAAAGTTGCAGTTTTTTTATGTAGTTTAAAAGAGAATTTTTTTCTGAATTCAGCAATATATATTGTGCTTACTTATTTTTTGAAAAAAGTCTTAAAAAAAATAATTATTAAAAATCGACTGCAACGCTCGATACTCAGAAACTATTAAAGTTATCGAAATGCGGTTTGCGCTAATGAATTACATTTGGGCCAATGACGAAAATGCTGATATTACCTTTGATGACGTCACTTCCGGTGTAAGCTAAAATGGCGGCACTCATTTTTTTTATAAGATTAATACACTCCAGAAAAATAAACCAATGAAATTAATGAATTTCGTTTAAAACGACCAATCACATATGAATTACCAATAATCGATAAAAAGCTAGGTACATTTTTAATAAGTGATAAAAATTTTCACCTTGTTTCATCATCTCTCTCTTACGTACATTTTAGAACATACTTTCATTGCTTTTTATTTAACTATAAAGTATAAACTCGAAATTTAGCAGGCTTTGGCGCAATTCGTCAAACGTCAAAAATTTTTTTGAAATACTACAAGTAGTGCATTAATCTCCCTAAAATACATTCGATGTTAATTTTTTTCTTTCGATAAAATTGCTTTTTAAGGAACTCAAATTTGATTACCATTTGGTAAAAACTCTCGAATCCAACACCTTAGATAAATTCACTGGCGCTACGCGCTCGTGAATTTATCTAAGGTGTTGATTCTTGAGTTTGTAACCATGGTAATAAAATTTTCGTGTAAAAAGCAATTTTATCGATAAAAAATCAACATCTTATGTATTTACCCCCGATAAAGTTGCAGTTTTTTATGTAGTTTAAAAGAGTATTTTTTTCTGAATTCAGCAATATATATTGTGCTATACTTATTTTTTGAAAAATGTGTTAAAAAAATCATTTTTAAAAAATGACTGCAACGCTCTATACTCAGAAACTATTAAAGTTATCGAAATGCTGTTTTCGCCAATCGATTGCATTCGGGCCAAGAACGAAAATGCTGATATTACCTTTGATTACGTCACTTCCGGTGTAAGCTAAAATGGCGGCACTCATTTTTTTATAAGATAAAATTGCAGTTTTTATGTAGTTTAAGAGTATTTTTTTCTGAATTCAGTAGTATTTATTTTTTGAAAAAAGTGTTAATACGAGGGAAGTCTCGTGGCAACTTGCCAGAATTTTTTAAGAATATTTTTAATACCTATTGTTTTGTATTATAAAGAATAAATAGTTAGTTTGATATAAATCATGATTTTAATTAAAAAAATCATCTGATTTAAATCATTTGATATAAATCAACCCAACCCTGCTAAAAATAGAACATTTTATGTTTTGTACCTGAAAATCATTCTGTAGCAATACAGACTTAACATCTTTACGTAAATATAATTAATAAAAGGAAATTAATTTCAATTTAAATTTACCTCTTTCTATTTTACTTTTCCCCACAACCGTTTGGGGGCGCTGACGATGGTCAACAATATTTAGTGACTTTAGTTAGACCTAAAGTCACTAAATATTCTAAAGTACCGCAACCTTATGTTCCAATGAGTTAGAGAGAGAAAGCTAATTTTAACCCCAAAATGGCGGAAAAAATGACAAATCTGTGTTTGACATACGATGAAAATTAGTATTTACTATTGTAAGTTCGACGTTTGACACTTGGTTTGAAACGCGGCAATTTGAAAAACATCATAAACTTGTAGTTTTCCCATAGACAGGCTCGTCTTCTTATTCTTACACATTACTTGCTGTATTTTTTAGTTATCCTTTTCTGTGATTTAAATAACGATTCTAAATGAAGTAAGTATTAACACGACAAAATAAAATGTCAATTTTAAAAACATGTTAGGTTCGTTTGGCAAAGGTTCCAAATTTTTTATCTTTCAATTAAACTGTACTCACTGTACAGGGTGGGCCAAATTCGATGTTTTCATGGGGTGCAGCAATAACCATAAGAGTTAGCAAAAAACTAATAAGGTACTTATGAGCAGAGGTGGGTAAAATGGTTTTCAAAAAGCATTTAAGATGGAAAATATAAGATAGGTTAGTTCAACATATTTAAAATACAAAATAGAAATAGAATTGACCGTTGTTATTTAAAATACAAAATGAAAAATAGGCATTTCAAATAAGTTTTTAAATAAAAAATGCTTTTAATGCATTTTTATTGTCTTGTGAAACCAAACGCAATTTAGAAAAGCATCATTAACTGCCGATGAGAGTGATAGATAATCTTTAAACCTATTTTGCAAGCTGTTTAATAATGTTGTCACAAGAACAGAGCAAAATTTAAAATATTTTACCTAATTCAAAAGTTTTTAAAATTTTATGTAAGCGAATTAAATGTGGAAGAAACTCACCATAATATGTATGCCTTGAACCTTGCAATTGATCTTAAAGTTTCAGTAATAGGTCGTAATTATTATACAACAGATGCTTAATACACTATAATCGAAAAAATATATTTCAAATAGAAAATACCTTTGTCTTCTATTTCAAATAATAAATATAAAATACTTTTACAAGAAAGTATTTGAAATATAAAATACAAAATGCTATTTTCTATTTTAAATAGGCATTTCAAATAGATTTATTTCAAATATTTACCCACCTCTGCTTATGAGCTCTATTTAAAAGAAAAAATCAGTGGCATAATCAGATTACCCATATCACGATTATTTACATAGATACAGGGTGAAAACCAAAAAGTAGCATTTTCGAAAAACCGCAATATTTTCTATATTATATAAGTTAAGGTCATGAAATTCTCAGGATATAGGTAAAAGGATACGGCAATTTTAAAAATGGCATCAACAAATTTCTAGGCCGACTAAGTTGCGCACGGCCAAAGTCAACTTTCATTTTTCTTATGGGCGCCATATTGGATTTTTACCTTATCAAAATTCTCATTTGAAATGCTCTTCAACCATGTATAACATGTTTATGTTTGGTCAACATAAATAATAAAAAACAATAAAATTAAGATCTCGTGGTAGTAGGCTTTGATATTTCTATTGAATTTTTCCATAGTGGGCTTTGCTGTCTCTTTTTTAATCATCTAACTGTCAAAATAGAATTTATTGTAGGTGTCATTTGTGTGCAGTTAATGATTTGTGAGGTTTATAATGAATTACTATTCAAATAGTGAGAATTATGATATGTTGCAGTGTTTTATTCTCTGTCGCTGACAATAAACTCTACTTTGACCGTTAGATGGTTAAAAAAGAGACAGCGAAGCCCACTATGGAAAAATTCAATAGAAATATCAAAGCCTACTACCACGAGATCTTAATTTTATTGTTTTTTATTATTTATGTTGACCAAACATAAACATGTTATACATGGTTGAAGAGCATTTCAAATGAGGATTTTGATAAAGTAAAAATCCAATATGGCCCCCATAAGAAAAATGCAAGTTGACTTTGGCCGTGCACAACTTAGTAGGCCTAGAAATTTGTTGATGCCATTTTTAAAATTGCCGTATCCTCTTACCTATATCCTGAGAATTTCATGACCTTAACTTCTATAATAAAGAAAATATTGCTGTTTTTCGGAAATGCTACTTTTTGGTTTTCACCCTGTATCTACGTAAATAATCGTGATATGGGTAATCTGATTATGCCACCGATTTTTTCTTTTAAAAAGAGCTCATAAGTACCTTATTAGTTTTTTGCTAACTCTTATGGTTATTGCTGTACCCCATGAAAACATCGAATTTGGCCCACCCTGTACATACCTTTTAATAACAATAACAAATAAATTTTAAGAAATATATTGATAAGTATCTAATGTTAGTTTAGTTTTTATCAAACACTTCATAAAGTCATTAAATTTTCTAGTGACTAAATAGGTCTTCAATATTTGAAATTTTGAAATTGCCGCCAAAATGTTAACCCCAAAATGGCGAACGTTGCGGTACTTTAGAATATTTAGTGACTTTAGTCAACATTAATAACATGTGACTTTCTCATCTAAAGGTGGTTTACCTATGAACTAATTCCGATAGAATTCTCAATAAGAGTTCAACGCACCGGGCACCGCTAGGTACATACGTTCAGATGTATAATGTGTCAATGCGCGCACTATATTCTACAACAAAGAAGGCGGAGTTGTTAGTCCACGCGATAAGAAAATTTGCAACACGTATTTAGCAGAGTGTCGCTTCTATACACTTGTGTTTTATTCTGTGGTATAATCTTGAAAAAAAATTGTGTTGTATTGAAGCGCATGGTAAGAGAAAACTGTAAAAGGAAAGGTACGCGATTGGGATACCACTAGTAGATGGCGCCACATTTTCTATTATAATAAAATGTCAAAAGATAACTGCTATTTTCAAGCATGACAAAGTTGTTGCCAAATAAGAACGTTTGAAACTTAAAATGGCTGATAGCAAAAGTGAAAAATTAGTGTATAATAATGTGAACTCTGAATTAGAAAACAAACCGAAGGACTGTAGTGAATCTTTAGCATCAAAAAATAGAGAAGGTATTTTAAATTTGGATTACTCAAAATTTTAACCTTGCTTTCAACTGACATTTAACTTGACAGTTTATTTTTCAAAATTATTTTACCATTTTTCTTATAATATGCCGCTTAAATTCGCATTTCAATTTTGATTTCTGAAATAAATTTTATTTTTTTATACTACTTAATCTTTGTAATTTAGCACTTTAGCAGTACGTATGTTAAGTTTGAAAGGTAGAATGTAGGTTATGATGTAAATATTTATGACTCATTATGTATGTTAGTTTATTATTTATGTTTATTGCACATTTTTTTAGGCTTTTGTATCTACCTATAAGTTTTATTTGTAATAAAAACATTTATTACTTACGTTATTCTTATGACCAACCTTATGTTGAAAACCGATGTTTCTCTATTTTTATTTTATTTGTAACTTGGACAATCTTTAAATAACCGACCACTTGCTATTTTCGGATAGTTTAATATATTGATACGTTATTGTATATTTGGAAGCTACAGGTGGTCTTTTTGTCCAAAAAAAATGTAACCCCTGGAACATCTTCGAGAAATCATGCGTTTTACTTCACTTTTCGTTACTAGCGCTTCGATTGTTAAAATTGTTTATAAGTTTTAGTTTTAGTTTAGGCTAAAAGTACATTATACGCTTTACATATTGTTGCTTCTTTAATTTACCGTAAATCTGTAGGCTGCTACAGACATTTTTATTTCAGTAATGGAACCGATGCTACTGGAAGACTACGATGGATCAACAAAAGTCCCTCTTAGCTTTCAGAACCTCTTTCGTTATTGCATCGAAAATGGTGTATGTATGGATAAAAACGACTTAATGGCAATCTTCGTTTATATAATGATGCTCGAAACGGGATTTGTCACACCCGATTATCCCAATCTACAAGAAGAGACCACCTGCAATGTTCATTCCAACTTTCACTACCAACGTTTCTTACATCTAACAAGAACGCTGCCAAATAATTGGAAGCAAAATAATATTTACAACTTTACATTTGTTTTAGCGCCATTTATTCAACATATGTGTTCGGTGATTGGTATCATTATTGCCGATGATTTTATTGTTAATTGTAAAGTGAAAGGTATCGATAATTCCAAGTGCTGTATGTTAATAGACCCTTCTATGTTTATTGTGCGAGGTGGAACTACGCTTTCATCAAATATAATTCAGAATTTGAAAGCTTTGTCAATCGCATTTAAGAATACTATATCAAATTCAATTAAAACGTTAATATTAGAGCATTATTCCTTACGGTCTTCCTCTTTACAGGGATTGCCACCTGAAATACTTTTAAAAATTTTAAATTATTGTGATCGTAATACTATTAATTCTATGAAACGGACCTGTAGATATTTTGAAAAGATTTCAATGAAACAATCATGTATGTAACGTAAAAAAAAAGTGTTAAGGTTCCTATTGCAAAGCTAGATTAGGCTACAGTGGTTGCTTTTAAGGAAAACTGCAGTGCCCTGTAACACTACCTGTGATCTTACAATAAAGCAAATTCGAGAAATACGATGTTGTATTATTTAACCTAGTTGTGTAATGTATTTACATTTAGTGATAATGTAATCTATGCCTAACTCCCCTATTTATTATTCGATATTCCATTTCAGAGAATGGGGACCAATTAGAAACACTTACTGTACCTGAAGCAACAAATATAGGAACTGTAGGACATATTCCGGATCATGTTCCAATCAACGGCGAACTTCGTAAGTAATTCTAGCTTTCTCTCACTAACCCATGTATAAATTGTGTACCCATTATTGAAGTAGTGGTACTGCTAATTTTAGGAAGTTTAGTGATAATGATCTTCATGGTTAACCTCTGTAATTAGTTTTTAAAATATTCTAAAGAGGTCAATGTAATTAATATCTACTTTAAATTCTTCCCTGCTTTACCCAAACGTTTTGGGTAATAGGAGAGAAAGGTTGCCCCATATATTTGGTGTAATTTAAGCTGACTGGACTACAGAGTATATACAGAACGCCTTATGTGCAAACATTACACAAGATCGTTTACACATCACTATTTACTGTATATGCATCATTTGATTTAAGGCGATGCCCTCAATTAAACGACAGTGTACTATGAAACAAGTATTATTACGTATTTCGTAACTAAGACCTCTTTGTTGTAAGTATCTTTGGCACACCTGATAAGTATTTGTTTTTCCTGATTAGTGGAAATTATCTTACATTACACCAAATCAGCTGTAGTGAATAATGTATTCTAATTACAGACCAATCTTGCCCTACCAAAATTTTTGATTTATTTAGTCATTTCAAACCCGTATATAGCTTTGTTCCAAAATGGTCAATTGAAACAAACTACTGTTCACAAATTTTGTGATTTGTGAAATTGATGTGATTTATACTAGTATTTTGCAATCATGGTGTACAACGTACGCAAGATAAGGATGAACAGCATGGTGATCTTGAAAACGGTAACAGATGCGAAAGCGGTTAAATTTGAGGAAAGTTGTATAATTTAGGGTATGTTTATTATTGTACTTCAGTTGTTATTGATACTCAGGCTAAGCCTTGTTAACTAACGGGGTAACCGCACGGATCACAATCAAGTAACTATTAGTTGTTTGTAGTAATATACCTATATAAAATAAATTTGAAGTAGCTGTAAAAAACATTGTTTTGAAATAGTATTATGTTTATTGTGTAAATGTTTGTTGTTTAACTCGGCGCATAGGTTGCACTCGAGTGGGTAATGTATTGTTTGTGTTTTGTACTAGTTGTGAGTGTATTGTGTGGTTGCGTTTGGGTGTATGTGAACGAGTTAGAGGTGTCACATGAATGGTTGCTGATGTGTTATGTGTTGGTAACGGACTTTCTATAATGCTATGTTGTGTATGCAACATAGTTTGAGTTTGTGAAGTTAGAGGTGTCACATGAGTGGTTGTTGATCTGTTGTGTGTTGGTAATGGACTTTCTGTAATGCTATGTTGTGTATTTGTATGCACAGAGTTTCAATTTTTGAAGGAAGGATTGAGCGTTGTGTTTGAATGGTATTAGTTGAAAATGAGTGATGTGCAGTATCTTCAATTATGTTTAGAAATTTTCTAACTATGTGGCAAGTGTTGATGATAACTGCCTTTTGTAATTGTAAGTAAATGTTCATATCTAATCCTAAAATGTGTAAACTGTGGTGTATTGTTCTTGGTATAACTCCGGTTGCACTAAGAACAATGGGTACTGTAAGAGCAGTTCCCATTCTCCATTGCGCCTTAAGTTCCTGAGCTATATCAGTGTATTTGCGGTGTTTCTCTGCTTGTGTATTGGCTAAAGTGTTTGTGTTGGGAATATACAGTGTTATCTGTGAGTAGTGTCCTATTCCAATATAGTTTGTGTGTGGTGTTTTCAAGTACAACTTGCGGTGTATAGTTGTAATAAGGTGTGTTATCAGTAGAAAGGTGTTTTGTGGCGAGTTTTTGGTGTATTATTTTAGCCACCTGATCGTGTTTGTGTTTGTATTCTGTTTGTGCTAGACGTCTGGTCTTTGCGAACATTGTCTACAAAGATCATGTGTAACTGTCCTATCTTTAATTAAGTGTTTTCTGTAATTTCGTGTGTAAATGACCTGATCTTGTATGGCAAACATGAAACTCTTTGACTCTGGGAAAACATCACATTTGGTTAACCAAGCATCCGTTGCTATGCTATAATATCAACACAGTTTTCGTTAATCTCATTATTATTATTATTGTGCTAGGTGTGGTCCCAATTGGTTCCTGCACTGCGACTTTTTTATCTATTGTGCTCCCCTTCGAGGATACCTGTATCTTTATCAAAGTGCAGGATCTTAGTAGGGCGAATCTTTTTTACTTCATCTTGTGTAATCTTTTCATTTCCAAGTAGGTGTTCCCTTACCTTGGTGAATGCCTCACATTGGCAAATAACGTGATAGGATGTTTTTTGTACCTCACCATAACCCCTGCATATCGGGCTATCGGTCAGTCCCATGTTATGCAGGTGTTTGTTCAGGCGACAGTGCCCGTGGCTGTGACCATCTCTATCGCAAATTTTGTCTTCGTCCTACTTAACTTTAAGATGGACGCTGCTAAGTTCCCGTTCGGGTTTCGAGGAAGATCTTGGAATGACTCCGTCTTGGGATTTTCGACCTGCGATTCCCGTGTGTCCAGGTGCACACACTAGTGTGACTTTGTTACACTTACCTAGTGCGTTTAGCATTTGTGTGCATTCAAGAACTGGCCCAGCGTTTACCACATATGAATCTACTGCTGCAATCGCTGCTTTGCTGTCTGTAACTATAAAGATTTTTTATATTTGGAGATTTCGTCAAAAATGGGCGAGTACCCCGCCCTCGCTGTTAACTCTCAGCCGGTATGCCCCTCTGAGCGCCTTTGGCCTAATTACTAGGTTTAGTGGCGGCAGGTTCAAGAGTCTCCATAGCTGCCGTAGGGGTCGTTATCATTGTACCTAGAATTTTTGCCGCCTGGGGCGGTCTCCAATTTGCCGCCCATTCTAAGTCAATCAAATGGTGCTTTTTATAAATTAATAAACAAATAAATAGTTGCAATTAAGACGAACTATAGGTAGGGAACTTTTTTACCATTGCATGCAATATTTAAATTAGGCAGTAATAAAGAAAGCCGCATGAGCCATAAATGCAATCTTTATAAAAATAAAAGAAACTTTTTTAAAGGCCACAAGAAACTTACGGAGGCCGAAGGTACCCCGTCTATGAAACAAAACCCAATTTGCAAAAAAAAATTACCATTAAATGTTTTTTATTTTATATTTATAAATGCCTGCGTACATTGCAAGCAGCAACATAAACAAAATGTCGTTTGGGCATCAACAGTTGGCCACTGCCGCCCGGTGCGACCGCACCTCCCTAGGTACGCCACTGGTAATTCATGATCATCCGAAGCATTTTCCAAATTAGTCCTTAGCAACTTCGACATATCGAATTTTTCTTCGTTTGCAAAATTTCGTCTTTCCATAGATACATTTATTGATTCATTATAGGTAATTATAAATTAACTAAACACAACCCACGAAGTAATGGTAATAAAAACTTCAAATACTTACAATTCAAATAACAACGATTTCAATGCAATAAAACTAAGTTAAACAAATGTTATTTTATCAAAGTCTTCTAATAATATATTAACTAAGTAAGTAATACATGAAAAATGTAAAAATGAAAATCCGAATTTTTCTTAAAAATTAGCTTCAAAACCATAATGTGTAAATACTTGGTTAAATTCGTAACGAAAAATACTATCGGGTGTACCGTTGGTTGCGAGGATATATAAAAATAAAGTTGATGATAGTTTCTCGGAGACGAAACGTCGAATAAAAATTTGAAAACACCTAATAGAATTCAAAAAGTGACAATGAAGAAGTAGGCATCTTTGTTTTTCTTAGTTACAATACTGATTGCCCTTACTGAAAATCGAGTCTGGACCCGCCTCTGCTCACACCTTACGGCGTTTTAGTACATTCAAAGACTATCAAGGGGAAGGATAGTCTTTGGTACATTTAATAATCATTTTTTTCAAAATTTATGTATGCAAGCAACATTACGGCAGTTACGCTGATTCTTATGGCGTTGACTCTCTTTAAATTTATATGCTCTATGTCTATGCTATTAGTTAATCGTCAGTACAAATTAATCAACTGATCATTGGTCAAAAGTTCAAAAATAAAAGAACCAGCCATTTAACCAATGGATGTACAACTCACCCTTAGAATAGTAACCCAATTGTTCCATTAGGTTCATAGTGTTGAAAGTGGTTAATAGGCAAAAATCCTTGCAAAAACTCTCGTAACTTTTGTCTTCAAACTATAAAGACGATGAAAAGCGCCTTGAAATGGTTTTTTCCTTTCTGTACGAAAAGTACTTGAAGAAAGTTTTTCATTACAATAGTAAAAAATTTCTATAATTACACAATTTTGAATAGACGATAGACACTATTGATGATATTTTTAAACCCAGTACCTCGTAGAGTTTGTTATTAATAAAACGCTACTTTAAAGTGGAAGCTTTTGA
This sequence comes from Pyrocoelia pectoralis, assembly GCA_036250285.1. Classification (NCBI taxonomy): domain Eukaryota; kingdom Metazoa; phylum Arthropoda; class Insecta; order Coleoptera; family Lampyridae; genus Pyrocoelia; species Pyrocoelia pectoralis. Next base: position 16,305,407 of record CM070077.1, read on the forward strand.
AATCTCAGCTTGCCCAAATTGTGATTTTAAAGACTGAGAAAATCGATAAATTAGGTTGATATTTTATTTAAATATGCAATAGAATTAGCAATCCGCCCAGTGTCCCCCACGACAATTAGTGTAATTACTCATTACCGCCAGGGACCGTGATCGGCCGACCAGCTGTTTGCAGTTTAGGGCATACCTACTATTGCAATATTGTAAACTGCTAAATCCCGTCCACTCGTTCCCCACACAAATTTGCAGTCGCCTCTTGGACTATTATGTGTTTGCTTTAGTAATTTTTCGGAAAGGAACTAATAGTTAGTGGCAAATACAAATTAGCAGGTATTGCCAATAACAAAATAACATCTTTTCATTTCGCAGCAGCTGTTGAAGCAAATATCATGTTAAAAAAGTGAACATTAACATTGGAATTAATTTTCTCCAAACTTACTTTTTGGAATTTCATAATTACTTGTAATAATAACATCAAGTACTTTCACAAATTTTTTATTTTAAATGCAACTCAGTACGTTTTGACACCTGTCATTATTATTATTATCATCATTGATACATAGTGTCGATACGCGTTGGGTTACATTTCAAATAAAGAATGAGTGAAATGACTCGTTTTTATTATTGCAATTACCTAATGTAATTTTGTTATTCTTTTGCATATTTAAATAACATATCAAGAAAATGATAATTATAGGTACATATTTGTACGAGGTCATATATCGGACATAAAAAAATATTGCGTACATAATATAATGGTAATATTCGGTGGGCCGATTCATTGTACAGCCAAGGGCTAATTTGAAAATGGAGCTTTTCAAACTCTCTCAGTTAAAAAAATCAAATTCGGATAATTGCCTGTTGAGGTAATTAATATTTTGAAGCGCGCAATGGATTTGAAGTCGGACGATCAATTTTTAAGCGCATGACAGTCACTCTGTCCCTTCCGCCAAGCAGTTCAAACGCTTGGCGCTGCCAAGTGTGTATTATTTATATAATCGCCAAATCCAAAATTTCAACTTCGGCGGGTTATGGCAACAGCTAATAATTGCAAAGAAAAGACAGAACGCAAAAAAAAGAATTTTTCAGGCGTTTTCATCGCTTTTATTTTTTAATTTGTGGAGAGATGTTTGGCTATTAACTTTTTTTAACGAATAATTTTCAGCTTATTCTCCGCCCCGGATTGAGCCCCGCATGATCTCTTCCCCTTTTCAACTAGAAGAAGTGCATTTTTAATACCAAAGGAAGCGGTTAAATGCATTTAAATAACATGTTTATGAAATGTCCAAGGAAGCTTTGAACTTCCAATGAAGACTGCCTAGGCGCACTTCATTACTAACAACTACAATTAGGTATAGAATCTCTTTCAATTTCTGCAGAGCATTATTAATTGTTTTGATTAATAAAAATGTTACTGGATAAAGGTAACTATTAAAGGGCAACGCGCACAAACTCAAAAATACACAAGTTCACTATAACTATTCACCGTTTGTAATAATTTGCAGCGCCATCATCGTTAATTTTACGTCAGTTCAGTTGCCATCCACATTATTTAATTGGTGTTTATCGGCTCTCTGCTTTTATAAATTAGTGATACAATTCTATTTTATACTTGTAATTATAATTGTGTCAAACACGTTCTGAAGTTTTCTAATACAGCCACACTTTTGTAATGGAGGGCAGTTGAACTTTTTCGGAAGCGCCCTTGATCGCTACATACGAAATTTTTTATAGGTGAACCTAACTTCTTTCGGAAATATCTCGTTCCTTTAGCCAATAAGGTTTTTATTCCCAATTAAACGATTTAATGTTACTTGCAATGTGCGCGACACATTTATTTATTGGGAAAGCGATTCGTACGTTTCTCGTCTCATAAATCACTTTCATTGGAATTGAATTCTCCACTTGCGAAGCTGAAGTTGTTTTTGTTCCTCGATATCACGGAAAGTATAATAGAACATTGACGTAAAGCATTTCATGTGAAATTGAAATTTGTGGTCTTGTCATATCTGAGATGAAAACATCAAATACGCATTATAACAAATACAGAAGCTTTATTACACCTACCTACGCAATTTAGAAACATCGCATTGGTTTGAATCTAGTTAGAAACTATAAAACGTACACACTACTACACTTACATGCGAGGTGTGGTTAAAATCTATAATGCATTCTAGCAATTCAATAGCAGAGGTTCGTGAAGAATTCTTCATCTGGATTCCGAATTAATTTCTTTACGATTACCTTAACTTATTATTGGTGCACCTGCTCTCTTTAAGGTGTCTTTTCAACAATGAAAAAATAAAAAAGTCGAAGGGAGCGAAATCCCACAAGTATCCAAGCTAAATAAGAACGACGAATTTCAGGCTGTCTGCATTCTGGATTCTGGATTACGATAGGAGGGTGGGACGTAGGCCTCAAATTCGGGCTTTTTTTATTACCTCCCTGACTAGAGTCGTTCGACCCCTAAACGTCACTCAAGCGATCCCACACGCGCGATGTGAACCTGAGGATGTTGGAAGGGGAAGCGGCTCTAATCGTAATTTCAGGCTGTCGATGAATGTGTGTGGCCTTGCGTTATCAAGGTGTAACAAAACTGGATCGTAGCAATCCCGAACACGTTTCATTAATGCTCTCAGTGTTTGGGAGGTATCGTTCCGAATTCCCTGTAGCTCCTGTCTCAAAATATTCCGTCATCACAAAGCCGTGAGCATCTCAAAAGAGAGTAAGGGGCACATTACCGCTGAGGCAACTGTTTTGAATTTTTTTCTCTCGGCAAAATGGGATTTCGATACTCCATGCTCTGCCTTTTTTCATCAGAGCTATAACGATGAACACAAAATTCATCACCAGTCACAATATTTAAAAGAAAAGGTCACACACTTCAAATGCCACGCACATGGGCGAGTACAGACACAGAAGAAATTAAGTAACTGATAGAAGCGGTAGAAGCAAGGGAATGCTTATGGAATATAAAAAGTTCATTATATCATAATCAAACAAAAAGAAGAGTAGCTATTTAGGAAATTTCTTTGGAACTTAATAGCCCGATGAAGAAATAAAGAAGAAAATCGATATGTTAAGAGCATCCTCATCCATTTTGTAAAGAAACGTTTCCCACAACCTACAGGAATAAACTGCGAGGCTGAACTGCAACACAAAAGCAGCGCTTTGGTGTGAACGTATGTGCAACCTCTGCAACTTTTGCAGGCAGCTGCAGCATAAAAACTGCACGTTTTGCGTTACTTTCGGCCTGATGTGTGAACACAGTACGCAACTTCAGCAGCCGCTGCAAAAAACTGCGCAACAAAAGTAGCTGTGTGTACAAACTTTTGACATAAATAGTTACGCTCCTTCTTTCATAAATTGAAAAATTATAATGCCTAAACAGCGTGTATCAAATACCAACTACAGCAAAGCTCCTAAGGAGAAAAGGGGCAAACTTAATCGACGCATAACCCTTACAACGGGAATACAACTTGATTGAGTTCCGTGCTTTCTTCAGAAATTCCAATAATTTTTCATTAGTTAAATGCATTCTTTACGCCAAAATCCCATCTAAAGTTTGTTGAAACGCTTCAAGAATTGTTCTGTTTTCTTTTAAAATTTTAGTTTAATTTCTTCAGTTATGTAGGAGGGGGGGGGGGGGCATGTAAACGTTATTTTTTTCTTTGGCGCTTTGAATAGTTCACCGATTGTAATAAATGTGTCCCCTTTTGTACTGTGTTCCTTGCAATTTGGAATTACAATATCAAACTACTTTCTCTTGCTCAATTTTGCACAAATGTTGTTATTTGTACCTATACAACGTTTATGGTAATAACGTTTGCAATCTGCCATTAAACTTCTTTTATCTGTATCGGCCGTTTCGTTTCTCTCCTATTTCGTCCGTCGTGTCTGTCCCATCAAAATTCTATGCATTTTGAGGAATATTTAAGAAATTTTGTCATTTGTGTTTTATCTACTGATCCACGGTGTAGAATTGATACTCGTTATTAAACTGCCTCTGAAATTTAGGTGCAAAACTGTTTATAAAATCATACCACGGGCGGTTGTCCACACTTTTGCATCATCACGTCTTTGCTTTGCTTAGAAAACTAGCTCTTAACACTTATATTAATAAACGTTCCTCTTCTACATTAAACTGGTGCCAACTGAGTGTTTCCTATTTTTGACTGACAGTTTCTCTTACTTAATCTGTTTTGTGCAGAACAAATTGCATTTTGCCTATTTTTATTTTCTTCAGTAAACTGACAACGTTACCTTACCATTTTTAACGACAGGTTTGAAGTAGTTTTTTGGATTTGAGTATCTACTGGTTTTGCATTCGCCTTTTATTCATCAAGGTGAGGTGATGATGTGGAATGCGTGACGTGTAAAGTAACCCGTTGTTGTTCAAGTTACCCTGACAGTTGAAGAAGGGTTTACGGTATCACGGTATTTTATTACTTTGGAGTTCAAGGAGTAGTTACGAAAACGAGCCTTAAGAAACGTGTGGAATAGTAACAAATTCAATGTTATCCATACAGATACCGCATAAGCTAAGTTTTAAGTTTAAGTAACCGGTAGTGTTATATTGTTATACATATAGGAAGCACGTTCCTTTTAACATGTCGGTGTGTAGGACATGTTACCCGTAAGAACAGAAAACCTTTTTGTATCATTGACATATTTTTTCTAGAGTGAAAAGCAACCAAATTAGTACGCGCCAAAGACTACTAAATAGGACATAAAACGGCTTTCTTTGATATGAAGGGAGCCACTATTCACATGAATAGTAAAATAACACACTCAGTAGATTAAACTTCTCTCATGAATAAGGAGCCCTGGAAATTGAGTAATCGGGTCATTTTTTGTGCACAACCTACCTTTGAGCGTTACTAGCTTCCCCGGAAGTTTATAATATCCCTTACATGTGCACTTGACTGATTTTCGCGTTTCTTTAATTTCCGTTGGTCTAATCGAGTGGGAATGTTCGATAAAATGTAGAAAACTGCATTTAGGCGCAACGCATAATTGCATTACGGCTAATTGAAAAAAAAAAACCATCTAGTTAGGAACCAAATCTGCATAATGTAATTTCTGAAATAGAGAGGTCGGTATTTTCCAACTTTTATTATTCGTGGTTTCGTCGCTATTGATCGAAAGGGCGAGTTCACGTCTGATGAAATTCTGGAGGTACGTCCTTAAAACTCAATTTGAACCAATCTCAGCACTCACCACTCGAAATATACTACACTCTCTTTTAGGTTATCGTCATAACTGAGATTTATTTAAATAGAAGTTTGTTGTTAAAAAGAGGTTGGTCTGCGTTACTTTAATATATCACCGGAGGCTTTTATTGGAATACTCCCTGAGAGAGTCGATGTAGTGCTAAACAAGGTCTTATGAAACACGCGAACCGAATTCGCTTCTGTGCCAAATTGTATAAATGATTCCTAGAGGATTTCTAAGTTAAATGTATTGATGTGAGAGCAATTCTCACGGGTATAACCACTAGGTTTTATCGTGTTACCAACTAAAAAAAAACTGTTCCCGTAATTTATTTCGTGCAAAATAAGAATTCGAGAAAACTGTTAAAAGAAATAGCCTCATTGTAAGTAACGGTTTAAATCATTCGAAATGACTGAAGTTAGTATGCATGGCTACGAGAAGCGCAGCATCCTTACTTTTCAGAGCAATACCCAGCCCTCGCAGTGCGTTTTCAGGCGTCGTGACGTTTTCACCGTTCCGTCTTGTTGATATATCTAACTCCTCAGCCGAACTACCTCTCATCTTTTAGGTTCTTGTGTATTATTGAGATGATTTAGTGTTATGTAAATATTAGGATTTTGGAGTGTTTTCCATAGGGAAATTCAATGTTAACACATAGTAGAAGCGACGGAGATTTTCCTATTTATCAAGGTAAAAATTAGATGTTTTTCTAAGAAGAAATTGAAATAACTTTTCATTAAATTAGAAAAATGTTTTCTATTTTCATAATGAAAAGTTTATATCTATTTGTTTTTTTTGCATTCTTCCGTTTATTCATTTTCTTTAGGATTTTTGTTTATTTTGTTTACAAAGAATGTTATCGAAAGTTTGATTGTGATTGTCATGATTTTACTTGTGTTTCAAGGCTTTCTATGGCTTGCTTTGTGTATATAATTTTTGAAGTTGAATGTAATCTGCGCATCTGATCTAAATGAAGGCGGTTCTTGTTAACATTAGCTTCGGAGACTGATTTGATGTTAGTTTAAATTGTAGACTAATTTTAGTTCATAGGCGTACATAATTAATGTTCTTCGCTTAAATGCGCATCTGTAGTGTTTTTTGCAAACATAAAAACTGAATGCAAATAAAAAAAATCATGCAAACACAAAATGAACGTTGGTTTAGAATTTTTGGTCTCGTGGTTCAATTAAATTTATTCTCTTTACTTATAGGGCATTTTGGACGAGTATGACTAATCGTAGTGTTGACGTGATGAGGGGCCATTATTAGCCCGATTCAATTGTTACACCCTTTCTATTGAGAATTTTAGAGATTTTTCAACAGGTACTTATATATGCTAATATGCTAAACTACTAAAATATGATAAACGTTATTTGGTAGCCTCGTTATGGTTTAAAATTTTTGTTTGTTTTCATCGCAAATGTCAAATTAAATTTATGTCGATTGTTAAGTAAATTTTGAATTTTAATTCACTTTTGCAAAAATACAATGATATGTAAAGAAACAAATAGTTAATTAAGTAACATTATTGTAAAGGGTGATCCAAATTTTAGGATTTGTTTGCTTAAATAGAAAACAAAATATTTGTAAATCAACATAACGTACAAATTTGGCAGTTGAATATGATAAAGGAAGATGTCCACTCCTTTATCATACCATACCATACCAACCAACTACTTTATACACTCTATTTGTGTAATAGCATTTCTGCCATTCTCTTAGAATCATAAAAGGATAGTTGATATAAACCCTTTCCGTCAATTAGTTTGAGAGGAAGAACTCTGATGGGCCGATTATAAGACCTCGGTAGCCAATTTGTTGCGAGACAACACGATCAGGAAATTTGGCTTGGAGGAAAATTACCGTTTCACCTGCTGTTTGACGTGCCTTGTTGAAACCTTTCAGGTATACATGGTAAATTTTGTTGAAGAGAAAGTCGTTTAACATCGTCCATTAACGTAAACCATTGATGGTGATACTATTGCCATTTTCGCCATAAAAAATAAGAACCACAATAAGAACTTTTGACTGATGCATTGTTTTTTATTAAATAAAGTATGAATTGTCGCCACTTTAGATGTGATAATTTTGCAAATCATAAAGCCTTTAAATGAAAATGAGCTTCACTGCTGAATATGATTTTTTTTTGCAAAAATCGTCCTAAACTTCGGTATTCTCTAAAACCCTAAATCACAAAGGTATGGCGTTTGTGCTTCCAAAGTCAATGTAATTTTATGCACTTTTAAGTGCAAATATTTTGTTAAAGTTCCTTGAGTGGTATCGTATCTATATAGACTTTATTAGTGCCATGTGCCACGCCTGAGGAATTTTGAAAACTTTGAGAGAAGTTACCATAAAAGCTTCTGTTCTGAATTTTTTGATTCGTCCAGTTTCTTCCAAAGTGTTCGTAATTAAGGCATTAAGGCTTTCTTAACTCATAGTATTCGCTTGAGAGTTGAAAAATATCGCTGCGATTCATAGGTTTTCACAATATTTTTTATAAACTTCTCTCTGTCTCACTGAATGTTTAATTTAAACTTGCACGATAGTTTTCAAGTATCTCCTTGAATAAATCTCTTATCTATAGTTCTGTTTTTAATTTATTTTGTAATACTGGATAACCTTCGAATTACTGCGTTTATTTTGTTACTTCCACAAATTTATTTAAATTTATTACAAATTTCTTATAAAACTCCTATGTGAAATTTCTAAAATAATATACGAATTTCCAATTCGCATTTAAAGTGGCGCTTACACTATTCATGTTATCCATTTAAGTTGGTAGTGTCTCAGCGACCCACGTTTCGTTAAATAAATGTCTAAATGGATATGAACATTTTTTCCTGATTCTCATTCTGCTTGGAAGAATTCGGCCCCTTGGGAGCAGCCGTCTCTGGTGTCGTCCCAAAATAAAATTGTTCGTTAAATTTGTTGATTTCGTTATGGATCGGCCGGAAATTTTTTGAATATCTTACAAATCATATAATATTTTATAATTTATTGAACCTAAATATTTTGCAAATTACGGATCATTTTTCTCCATTGAAAATAGACTCATTTTTCATTGTTTTATGAACTCAATTTGCGTAGATATAAATTATTAACACATGAATGCATTTTATACAATATTTGTACAATTTTTGTTACATTATTTACTCAACAGTGAAAATGAAAGACTGCAAAACGAGGAGGGGTTCAACATTAAGATACACATTTACAAATTTAATTTAGGACTTTCCCTTTCTGCGGTACACGGTATTTTAAAACAATGTATGGCACCAGTTTTGTTTCTTTCTCCACATGCTTCATATAAAGAAGCACATTCGAGGTTGGGTATATGTTCACAATGGAAAAATCAATACAGCAGCATTTTATTGGAGACAATTATTAGTTTTATTACGTCCTTTAAGTATATGAAGTATTTGATTATCTTATTTTATTCAGTGTTGCACTTTCGTATATTTTTCTGTAGAATTGAAGTAAATCGGCTCTGAATACGATGCACTACAGGGATTACAGCTTATTTCACATTCCACTTTTATAAAAATTCTCTAGAGCATTCAATTTTCTACTTTAATCTTAACTCGTAATATGTATATGTTTTTTAAACGTAGGTATAGAATCTTATGTTCAAATGAAATTGCGAATTATATCTTCCTTTGTGAATTTGTGATCAATGATCATATATGAAATTTTCTTTCTAAAATTTGTACTTTATTGAAAAAGTTCTGTTATTTTTTTAAGATTCATTCTAATACTTCATAGCTTAATTATCCTTTCCACGAATACAGTATAATACCGTTTATAGTGAATTTTGTAATGAAATGTCTTTTTAATTTACCTCAATGTTTAGTTAACCTAAATTCAAATTGTTGTTAAGATACGATAACTAGTTTATCTTCAGTGACTATTTAAAACTTACAACTTGAAACAATAGGCGTCGAGAAAATTATTTACAATTCCAATGGCAGATCAATTCCATTAAATTTAGTAGTAAATTTAAAGAAAAATCATTTCAGTTTATTAGAGATTGAGAAATCTTTGGGCATCTCTAAGACCTCATTCCAAAAGATCTTGTAGGTCTGATAAATGCGGTATGAGAGCATTGGTTTCTCGGTGGATTCTCAATCTTTTGACTGCAGAATGTTCAATAATAATATTAGGTACTGCCTCCTTTTTGCGTCGAGATGGGATTCCATTTTATCAAGCATTAAGTACTTAAACTTAAACTACTTAAACTTTTATAAGGGCTTATAGTAGGCGTCGGTCGGTAAAACTTTCGTTTGAATGGACTGCTGTTTTTCCTCCTCACAAGTTAACTTATTGTAAAACCTTATAAGATCGATGTTACGTGTTGATATTATTAGGCGTAGAGGAGACATCGCACAACCTTCCCCTTCCAGATTCATCTACCTCCGCTTTGACAGTTCCCGGACTTCATCATGATGGGTGTGAGAGTCAACATCAGATCGTTTCTTTCAAATAGCGTGTACTTTTTTGTGTACTCAATCATAGGTTAGGAAGAATCATAGGTTAGAAGCCGTTTTTGTGCAGAATGTGACTGGCTTTAATTGTCTTTATATGGTGCTATTGAATTTTGGAAATGTATCTGCGACATTATATGGCTTTTTTAGTAATTATAGTTTTTCCAAATTATTTAAATATATTTTTATAAAAGCAAAAGCCTCGCATCACCTTCTTATACGCGACTCGTAACAAATGGAAATGATTAACGATGATTTAAAAATGTATATGTACCTACATTTGAAATTATGAAAAGATGAACAATGGCCAAAAATTTAAGATTAATCAATGCTAATAATCTGTCATTAATGTTCATGAACATAAATAGTAAGTGATATGAATGAAGTCATTTTGTCAAGTCTGTTTTTCTATTAAACGCAATCCCAAAAAAATTAAATATCTGGAAAACTAATGGAGGATATAGCCCGAATGTGATTTTGAATATAATGAATTGTACCGTAGAATTTGTCATTAAATATTAGTGTTCTATTAAAAATTAGAGAGTTGATATTAAGCAAAGGTTGATTTTCCGTTACGCGGTGTATCGCGTTAAAAGGAAAACCTTATTTCATGTTGCAGTTTAATTAATTTGTTAAACACTTAGTTCATTTATGGCGTTCCATGAAAAAAATGTACGTTTGATATGGAAACACCCTGTATTATTTAAAGTAATTTTAACATATTTGCTAAAGATGATCTTATGTCTTCACATCAATATGCGACTAATCTCTTTATTTAGATCTTTTTCTCCATTTCGTTCTGTACAATTTGTCTGTCTAATATCTGCTATACGCTATACGAGGGCTACCTAGTTAAAAAACCGGGAAAGAAAGAAAAGAAAATAGCGCTATCTATACACGCATTGTGATCTTGCTGCAGAATAATTATTGTTTTCGTCAATTTTTTGTTCATTCTCGTAGATATGTAGCTCTATTAACTTTACTAAAGTTAATTAACTAATATTGCTGTTCCTACTTATATTTTACGATTCCTAAGATTTTGTCTTTAATCCTGATATTTAGATTTACTCCAACTTCTTGCTTGAATTCTAGCCCTAATTTTATTATAGATTTTTCCTTAGCTTTTAAAATTCCATATAAGTAAATGTATTTTAATCACACTCAAGATTGGAAATCTGTCCTCTTATTATTCGTTTTTTGCTGTATTTTTATTGATTTCCATTATACTTGAACGCCAAATTGTCCATTCGCGTTCAATTAGGCGATTTACATTAACTGAAGCGCCAGTGTCAGTGGCAGCATATGCAACTACTGTAAGTAGTATACCCTCGCTTCGCATTGCCTTCGACAGTTAAATATCACGCTAAAACGTTAATGTAAACGTTAGTTTGTGTTTCTTACATTGACATTTTCTTTATTTTGTATTATGAGTAGTAATAAGCCTAATGTGAATTGTTGTGTGTATGGATGTCATACAAACAAAGGAAGAGAGCGTCATTTAAACACGTTTAATATTAAATGATAGTAATGAATGAACTTGTATTTAACATAAAGACAGACTGTAAAACTAACGACAAGTGCTACTCTTCACGTGTAATTACATAAACACCTCATGGGTATACTACTCTGCGCCGCCACATTGTTGACGACAGTGGCGCCACCAACGGTAATGTAAATCGCCTTTCTTAATGTCAATCTGACATTTGATTAATTTTTCGTCTTTTACAGATTTTTCAGACTGTGATTACTAAACTGTTTAAAGTTGTATTTTTTGTTGCATTTTTCTTCATTGTAGCAGATTTAATATCAATTATGCTTCTAACAATAACCGAATGTTATTTGCATTATACAAGGCACAGATTTTTCTCAAATTGTGTCCTATCCTGACTCATACTTTTGTCTTGCAAACCAATTCTCATAACAGCTTTTCTGTTCTGTCGGCGTTATATTGTTCCTATTTTTGAACGATTTTTGACGTCCATATTTGTTCCCTTTGGTTCTAACTGAAAGTACCTACTTTGATTTATAGCATTAATTTTGTAGTTAAATTCATTAATAGCTCTGTAACGGGGAAATGAAGCAAAAGGAAAAATAAATTAAATAAAAAAAAATAAAGAAAATCGCTTTAAACCTACGGCTCCAGCTGCTCACGGTGAGAAGGGGTGAGTTCAACTAAAAACAAAATGTTAGATGGTAAGGGTAGGCGCCACTAATTTTTCTTCTTCAGGCCGTGCTGCAAAATTAGAAATAGCCCTCCGATGGTCGAGGCGGTTATAAAGCTGAAAAGGGGGGAAAAACAAAGAATGAGGGATAACCAAAATAAAATTGCTTTATTGCGCTTAACAGGCCCCAAAAGGACAATAAAATTACAGACCACACTCTGGTGTGGGGGTTTTCGTTTGACGGTTGCAAATGAGGATGTACAAATGCAGAATGATGATGAGTTCAAAATAATGATAACACCATGAATTAAATAAAAAAACAGTACCTGTTGCGAGATCTCACGTTGGATACCTACAAAAGAAATCTTGATCTGAATTAACTGAATGATGAGGGTGCGAAAAATGAATGAGCTTGATTCTAAACAATTAATGAATGTGACATAACAATATTTAGTGTGTAAAACAAATAGCAATAATATATTAATTCAGTAGTTACGTATATTTTCGTGTGGTGGTCCTCTTGATAGCGAATGGGGCTGTTCTGCGTAACTTCAACTTCAGAGACGGGATAAGGTTGAGGGATGCCTGAGGGAAGGTTACGATTAGGAGGGACATATAATGGGGGGGAAACAGATAGTCACATACGGTCAATCGAACGGAGTCCTGACGACAATCAGACAAATACGTGGAACACAAACAGGCCCTACAAGGGAATCATGCGTTACACCAGAATATAAGGAACAAATACTTACGAGGTGGAGGTGGCCTTTAGAGTGGACAATATAATTATATAATGAAAAGGTTCGGTCGATTCCACAAAATCGGTTACTGGTTGATGATTTCAGATGTGTAAATTATATTTTGATTGGTAACTTCAAAAAAACTATCCGGGTGGTGCCCTTATTCTCTCCTAATAAATCCCAACAATATAGGGTTGCCCAATAGATTCATTAGATCCTGAGCTCAACGGAAGAGAACGTTTGGTGCTAAATCCCAATTAAACTTGGATTTTCACAGATAAAACTCATGCACCTCAAGACACACACACAGATCTTCACAAATTCGAAAACAGAATGGCTTCCCGGAATTCAAAAAAACTAACGACTACCTCGCAAGGTCAAAATTTTGGGGAAATTTGGATTAAAACTGTAGAAAAGCGGAAATCGAGAAAAGAGCGGGAATTAACAAAAGAGCGGGAGCAACCTCGAAGATAGGCCCAGAGAGGTCACCTGAGATACTATGACATTACGCTTAAGACCAGAGGTAGTACCAAGAAACAAAGCTAAACACCGAATTAGGCAATGGTTAAGGAAGGAAATGCGAAGGTATAAATGAGGCGTTACATGCAAAAGATGAGGTGAAAATGAAAGAAACGGTATTACAACAGAAATCTTAAATGCATCATGATAAAACGAAAGGCAGGGGTAAGAAAGTTACGTACGGCACTGGTATTACCTTACAAAATGTAAATAAACAAACCACAGCTAACTTCAAACCAAAACATTCCAACTAAACCTCTAAATAAAATGCATTAAGCGTAAACGACAAGCAAATAAATTAAGCTTTTAAATCAATAACTAAAAAAATAATTAATTTCAGATATGGTACGTAACAGCTCACCCAACGAAATTTCTGATGCACGTCATAAATTAGATGACGCCGTTGTAATGTAGTATTGCCAAGCAATATCTAGTAACATTGAAACTATTACGAAATTATAGTAAATATTATCAGCAGAAAGAAACTAAACTATCACTATAGTTGAATTGTATTGAAGAATTACTCAATGAATAAATTTACTTCCAACCAAACTTAAATATTATGTTTTTTATATTTCCGACTTCATCAGTCTTTGGTGAGTATTGCCTGAATCTCCTTTTTGGTTGTGCTTGTTTTTTTATTGGTTGAGAATTACTACAAAACATTGAGGTTAGATCACCCAATTCTTGGAATAAATGTAAAAGCTAAAAGAAACAGGATTCAGTTTGACATCGTTGGTTTTGAGTACCAACCTTATAGTAAAAATGTCACTTGATTTATTCATTAACAAAGCATTGTTAATGGAAAATGGAATGTTAAGTTTGGTACGTTTCGTTAAATAAGCTTTATCAGTTTTAGTCCGGGAGCCAGCGACCTTTTCCAATGACCAAAACCGCAAAAGCTGAAAATTTTTCCTAAGGTTTATTTAGCATCCCTAGTAAGTAAATGGACCTCCAGCTGGCGCACTTGGGGGGGGTTTAGCTGTGGCAGCCCCCCAAACATGTAAAATATTGAGTGCCAATCACGCACCGTTGCGTGATACTAACATTTGTCGGGAGGCCGATCACGCAGATGGTGCGTGATGTGTAGGTGTTTGTTTAAGGCAGGATATTCGCTGCGGCGTGGTTCACAAATAGTTGTTCTCGTGTCGGCCTGCTGAGAAGAGCCTTAATAAACAAAAGTCGACCGATTTCTGACAAATATGACAAGCATTACGTAGGCAGGGAATGTGTTAAAAAAAACTAATACCACAAAAGCTGAAACTTTGCTAACATGTTGATTATGTTATAAATAAATGGAAAACCGTAGCCAGCTGAAGTAATGGTGGGGGATTATGTGCCAGCTGGACACTTTTCCCTCACTAAATGTAACAATTCCGCAAGAGTTGAAATTTGGTAATGCAACAGATCGGGGACGCACCCAGGTTTTTGTTTCGGGGGGGGGGGGGGGGGGCAAACATATCTGAGAAAAGTTAAGCGGGCTATCTAACTTCATCGAAGAAACAAAGTGGTGCGTGGTGCGTATCCAACACTTTTTTGTATACCTACACTACCTACGGTACAGCAATATTGCTAAATTTTGAAGGCGAAGGTATTTGTCGGGTTGAACCCCCAAAACCCCCCCTGGGTGCGCCGCTACAACAGATAACTTAATAAGTTAAACGAAACAAATATCCAGCTTTACATTTAGTGAGGGAAAAGTGTCCAGCTGGCACATAATCCCCCACCATTACTTCAGCTGGCTACGGTTTTCCATTTATTTATAACATAATCAACATGTTAGCAAAGTTTCAGCTTTTGTGGTATTAGTTTTTTTTAACACATTCCCTGGCTACGTAATGCTTGTCATATTTGTCAGAAACGGGTCGACTTTTAGTTTATTAAGGCTCTTCTCAGCAGGCCGACACGAGAACAACTATTTGTAAGCCACGCCGCAGCGAATATCCTCCCTTAAACAGACACGTACACATCACGCAACATCTGCGTGATCGGCTTCCCCACAAATATTAGTATCACGCAAACCCTGCGTGATTGGCACTCAATATTTTACATGTTTGGGGGGCTGCCGCAGCTAAACCCCCCGCAAGTGCGCCAGCTGGAGGTCCATTTACTTAGTAGGGATGCTAAATAAAGCTTAGGAAAAATTTTCAGCTTTTGCAAAATGACTAACTCTAAACGGTCACTGGCTCCCGGACTATTTGGTTTATTAATGTTTTTTATTATTATTCGTTATTTTATCAGCCTACAATCACTATATGCGTAGGTAAGATCAAGAATATGAATTCCTTTAGATCAAATTGTGTGCTGAATGCGGTATCACATTACGAGACTTTTTTGAGAAAGACGAATTACTAGCGCAAGTTTTTGAGGTTTGTAGTTTCTAATTTCTCCTTCCAACATAACTTTTTTTAGGTTTTGAGACGGTTTGATTTTCCCGGTTTAACGTCATGGGATTTGAGAGTATAGATACGTTAAGATATCGCTCCCCTTCAATATTTTGCAAATGCTAAGCAAAATTTGGTACTTGTCAGAAGTATGTAGTATAATTGGAACCTATTTGGCCAGAATGTTCTATGTCGAATCAATGTTTTATGGTAGTGTTTGTTATCTCTGCCGTATTTGATATTAGGTGAATATGTAGGTACTATTCTCAAAGTAAAGGGGTGTTTTTAGCAACCATCAGTAATGGATCTTCCTTAAAAGAACGTGCTAATGAATCCATCGGTAGAAATGAGTGGGCCATTATTTCACGCTTAGCTAACGAGTGCACTTTATTTATTTCTCAACGTAGTGGTAATATCTATTTCTAACAATGTTATCCTGATGCACTCTAAATTTTTTCCTAACTTTGTCCACATCTAAAATGAACGATTGCATTCTACAAAGTTCCAAAGTATTCTCAGTAAATAAGGACCGTAGAACTAAGAGTTACACATACTGAAATATTACCTATTATAACAATTTGATTAAGTTTATCAACTATGGAACTTAAAAATATGTATCTAATAATAATTAACTGCTGCTTGATGAAAATCCCTTGTTCCGCGGTGGCAAGTTACTTTACACTAATTTATAGATTGGCAAATGGAGCTTTCAACACAAAGTTTTCGATGCGTGAGGAGTTATTTATTGTTCAATGTTTTTTTTTCTGTTTAACTTCGTGCATTTTGCTATTTGTTTTGGCATGATCATAATTGAAATCATAATTGAAATTTTGGACGTGGACATTGAATCTACGACCACTGTCGCATAGAATTTCACATGTATTAAGAGCGTTTCGTTGGATACAGACTACGTTCCCCTTTTTCTTTCATTTCAAATCAGTTTGTTGCACACCGTGTAATAAATGTTCCCTCGATTTTTACATATCAAATACTCTAATACATATTTATATATTTGTCTAAATTAACTCTCTTATTTGATATCGTATTTCAGAGAAAGTGCTGGTTTATCTACAGAAAAAATAAATTAGTTTTTGCGATCCTTTCGCAGTCACTGTGAAAACTCATCAACATTATCCTCGTATTGTTTACTTCATTTCGTAATGAAAAATAATACTCGTATATTATACAGACTTGAAATGGAAGCAATAAGTGTGCTTATTATAAATAATTCTTCATCACCGTCATCGTCAAAGTCATACATTACAATGGATCAATTCATTTTAGAAAGGTGTTGTATGTATTTAAAATTCGGCGGTTATTAAAAGGCATCTGAAATCCTGCATTAGGAGCGGATATAAACTCAAAACTAACTGTAAATATGCCATCAAATTTGAGAGTTTCTGCTTTCATGCATTCATCAATGTACATTAGCGGTATATGTATTGGCAAGGACTAAATTGGAGGGAAAATGGACAAAAATTACTCTAAGGAGAGGTGCACAATGTTAATGAAAACAATTAGAGAAAGTCAGTAAAGGAGCAGCTATTTCACGTTCATTTTCCATAACAGAGTACAGTCCGATTGTTTTAGAAGTACACTGTCCTTAGCTAATAGCTTTGCAACGCTTACAAATGTGTTGGAAAAGAAAGGGGGCGAGTATCTCCACCAATGGGCGAATTACACATTTAATTCCATTGAAAATTGGACCACGCTGTACATTCCAGTATATTCTTTCCAAAGAAATTGTGGAGCTTTAACGTAAAACGAAATTTTAATTAAATTTATGCTTAAAAATAATTAGTCATTAGCGATTCTTGACGAATTTTATTACATTGTATTTTTATCAAGGTTTCTAAGTATTTGATACTTGATAATGGAAATGAGTTTTGCTACCTCATTTTCTTTGATACTTATTTTCTCTTTTACGTCGTCTCTGCCACTGAATTTATTTCTCAGAACTGAAAACTTAATTTAAATTGTTTCGCCCTTGGTTCCCGTATTTTAATACGATTTACATTCAGTAAGTATACCTACGTCATTTTTTAAATGTCGATATTTAAGGAAATTTGCGATTTAATGTAGGAAATGAACAAAATTGACTTTGGTATCAACATGTGTTACCACTCTGAAAAATCTTTCGAAAAGTCGTTATTTCTTGTGTTTCCATAATAATAATATTATAATAATAACCAGATTGTACAAAATAAATAACATCTATTTTATAACATAGTATTACATAAAATCGAAACGCACCCATATTGATCTCGTCAAAACGGAATGGAAGTGAAGGTAGCTCAGATGCAAAGAAATCGTGCTCAATAATGTTTAAAGACAGACAGAGATGCAGCATGAAACCTAATAACGTGCTATATAGTTTACAGCCTTTGTTCTCCCCCAGGTTTTCTCAAAAGTTTTCGAATTAGATGTACTGATTAACATGCAACTTTTCAATGAATGCTTGGGAAATGTGGAGAACAACATAAAGCCATACGGACAACATTTGACTGTATGTAGTAAACAAGAGCCAAATTCAGGCACTACCGCAATATCATAAGGGTTGACTAAGAATGCAAGTATACAGGGTTGTCCAGTTTCTAACCGCCAAATGATAGACAATGTTAAAATAATGGCAGTTTCTCGTGAAACTTATATAATAGGAAGTTTCGTTTTCCAGATACAGGATGTCGAAAATTTGAGAAAAAAGTGTACGATTTTGCATAGTGTTAATTATTTATTTATTTGTTATTATCATTCTAACAGGCGCATTTTAATCTTCAGCAATGAAGTCACCAACTTTTTGAATCATTTGGAGGTTTTGAATCGTTTCTTTTGAAATTTATGTCATTCAAGAATGTGTACATGGGGTTTTTATAAATAATCATCAAGATAAACTTATTTAAACATTTCGTACGTTTTAATGGCATTTGCCCAAAGGTTTTTTATTTGTTCCATATTTTTGTACCACATACAATTTGGCGGAAGAAAAATGTGATATCTTTTATATTTTTCCGGTATTTTCCGTCTGTTTTCGTCATGTAACGGTAAAATAGTACAGCAATATGGTTTCACAACCGAAACAATTCTTAACCTTCTGAACGCGGACGCGTGCTCGGTTTCCGTTAAACAGCGCCTAAAATCAAGTTCCGGGTATATTGCAGTATCATAAATCATTTTGATCGTGTATTTCTTCGCATAATTAAGGTAATTTTGTTATAAATTTGAATTTTATTAGTCGGAGAACAGATCCCTCATTTAATCGTGCTTTTGCACAAAGAAAAACGCTAAGAAAAGTTATAAACTTTATAATCCTATAAGAAAGTTCCTTTAATAAACGAAAGTTATCACCTTAAAACTACGAGAAAAATCTACCGAGCCGAGCATTAAACGATATCGTCAATTTGGTAACGTTTAACCCATTAATTTTTTTTTTGTATTCTTTCTTTTGTCATCGAATAGCGTATCATGTAAAAGGAAAAGAAAGATTTCAAGAGATAAATTCTTACCTTCAGACAAAAGATGATCCCACGAGATCAAAGAGTTACTATTTTCAGATATTATCTCTCGTACCGACTTTGTTCGTCTTCTAAATTGTTCGATATTCATATTCTTGAAAGAAACGCAGCGAGTACAATCTAATTTGCATTCTAAATTCAATTGTGCTATTCGTTTTCATTTCATACCTTTGAGAAATGCTTAAAATGTACACAGTTTAGTATATTATCTATTTTTACCTTTCAATTTATTATCCTTAGTAATTATTTTCAGATGCGTTTATTGAAAACCAAACGAGTCTGGCTAATTCGATCTTATATTTCCCTTTATGAAAAATTTCGGTTACATATTAATGTTGAATTAAGTCGTGTCAATTCATCTATAAACTGATGCCAGAAATGAGCACGTGATGCCTGTTTCCGATTAATTTTTACCATTTATTGTAAAAAGCTACCTCATAAAAATGATAGTGTTGACTTTTTTAACACTTTTCTAAAATATTTCTTTGATTTTATACTCAAAACCCAAAACATTACTTTTCAACAGGAAACTATCACATGCAGGTAAAGTGTCCTTTAAAAATAAAATAAAATAGTTAAATAGTATAATAGTATCGTTGTTTCTTGAGAATGGAAAATGACTTATCAAATTAACCCCCAAAATAGAAGGAGGGGGCAACAGTTATGTAGAGAGAATGTCATTGTCATTATGCTTTTTTTAATTTCATAGAATTGCCCTGTTATGCTTAGATTTCGGTATTCCTCTGTAACTCCAGTTATTGTATAGGAACAAAGAACTCTAAAGAAGATCAAATAAGTTTGGTTTTTGATTACTTACTCAAAAAAACTTTGTGTAACCACAATTTTTTTCTGTCCCATTTAACGGAATCCGAGAAAATGTCCACTGTGCGGCGTTAACAGTCGATAACGCTAAGTTCTCCAATGATCATTTACACGCGCACAATGTATTCAGTTTTCATCGGGAATGATGTTGGCTACGAATCGTTTCGAATAGACACCCATGTCTCTTGTATTAACTGTCGAAAAACGAATAAAAAATTCATGGTGCTTTATCTAAACCTCGTAAATTGAGCATATACAATTTCGGGAGACCGCGAAGCAGTAGAAGATAAATGATCCAAAAAGTTGAGGATTTCATTGCTGAAGATCGAAATGCGCATGTTGTAAATATTCATTTAATTTCAGAAGATTTGCAGAAAAACGCTTTGCTCCCCTTCATTTAAAAGGCCATAAAAATTGAACAGGATGAGTCACTCCAGAATCATTAGCACAAAATGACTTTCTGAAATCGATTATGATTTGTGGCAAGGCGCGACGCTTCAAATACGAACCGCAAATCAAGCCCCAGTGTCGAATGGAAAAGAAAAAATAAATTGTAGTTAGACATTTGAAACTAAAATGAATCTTTTTCAAACGTTTGCTTTTTGGACCTTCAGACCACAAGGAGTGAAAATTGTTTCTAAAGTAGTTTATTTACTCCTCTTTCTCCTTTGTACGGTTACAACTGGATAGCCACATGTAACCTTTAAACTTTTTACTTCCTGAGTACGAAATAAAAGGGAAGTATTGTATTAGTGTTCCAAAAAAAATTGACCTATGCAAATTTTTACATATCTTTGCATTTCTGAATACGTAGATTCAAAAAATGAAAAAAAAAATTTCCGTCTGTCGTCTGTAGTGTGTCCGTACACATTTCCTTACAAGGCTCTAAACTCAGAAACTATTAAAGTTATCGAAATGCGGTTTTCGCCAATCGATTGCGTTCGGGCCAAGGACGAAAATGCTGATATTACCTTTGATGACGTCACTTCCAGTATAAGATAAAATGCGGCACTAATTGTTATAATTTTTTATAAAGTTGCAGTTTTTTATGTAGTTTAAGAGTATTTTTTCTGAATTCAGCAATATATGTATATTGTGCCATACTCTTATTTTTTGAGAAAATTGTTAATACGAGGGAAGTCTCGTGGCAGTCGTGGCAATACATGCCAGAATTTTTTAAAAATATTCTTAATGTCTGTCATATACAAATCCATGAAATGTCTTTCCTAACTATACGCGGGAATTTTTACTTACGATTGAGATATAGATATAGCGTCGGCATCATTAGCAATAAATCATCGTCTTTAATTGGTTTATTATCGATTTAGTCGTAGTTGTACAGCAGTCTTATTATTCTAATACTGCGGGTATAAAAATCAGACAATTTTTATTACAATTTATTGATTAACAATAGTGTAGCTAGTGCTGCGCCCCTTAGTCGCCTATTACTGCAGAGATAAACCGTACGTACTCATTTTATGGAGACTGAGTCGACTTCGAGTGAGAAAGTGCCAAAGTATCTTGCGGGTTCGGGAATCAATATAATCATTACAGTACCTTCACCTCTTTTGTATTATCAGTTATTATTAGTAGAGTGCTCTTTGCCCTTCTCGTTAATAGTCGTTAAAGCGGCCGTTTCTTATTTTATAGTGTTTTGTATCGCGCTATGGATGAAGCTCTGCACTTTCCAATATAATTTATCAAGTAAATTATTTCTGCCATTAAGCATAAAAAGAAACTCAAGAAAAGGTTAACAAATTTGGAAATGTTCGTATCAAAGCGGATGGACTCCCCCGGACTCCCCAGAGCCAACTGATAAAGTTATTCTTATGTTAAGTATACGCAAAGTTGTACTTGTGAAACTGAAATACAGACAGATCCCAAACGTATATGGTTTCATTTTAAGAACAAAAAGCATGTTAGTTGTCAATTAACAACGCTGACAGTAATAGTAGGCAATGCGTACAACGTCTTTTCAGACAACTTGGTGAATAAATTAGTTTACAAATTACGAATAATATTTGCAAACTAATTTCTGCATTCGATAGTATCAGCACAGAACGTACGTTCTTTGGTATCAGGATTGTTCAATGGAAAAACGTGTAGATGTTGTTTGTGAATCAAATATAGTTAGTCATGACCTCATGAGGATGACTATTGTGTGAACATTAATTACCAGTCATGATCATGAGTGTCATGACTGTTGCTATATTTACACTGCAATTTTGTTCGATCTGGTATCTAATGTTACAAGAGGATTCTCAACTTGTTTATATTAAATACAGGGTGGGTAATTGAAAAGGAAACACGCCTGTTTTTGGACACTTGGACCGGTTTCTTAAAAAAACTCTCGGACACGTCGATTCTTGATTTTTGGGGGACAACTTTTGATGTCAAAGTTGACATTAAGACATCAACCTCCTAGGCCCAGCAACCCCTACCTCAAGAATTTAAATAGGGAAAGGGGTAAAAGCACTAAATGAGCAGCTCACAAGCTCCCCTTGATACTTTTTAATGTGATGGCGATGAAATTACCAATAAACTTCAACAGTTGTTACAAGTGCGACATGTTTCGGAAGATACCACTCCCATTATCAAGCAATAAATTATAATCTTAAACTAGCATTTTCAAAAAGGTGTAGTGTAGATCAAGGTGACTAAAAGGAAGTTATAAGTTATATTTTACCACAAATAAAAAGCGACTGTAGTTAAATTAACAGTGTCATATACTTTACCTAGACAAGGTATTTTAAATCAATATAGCGCTATTGCGCTGGACGTACGTCGTATGAATAGAATCATAAGATTAAAGAGTTATGACAATAATGGAATTTTTAGTATAGCATCATTAACGCGATGTTATAGCTATTAACACCGTACTTATGTGAAATAGTTTTTATGTGGCTCTTATTATGAAGCGAACCGCAAAAACAGCCTCTTTAAAGCTATGAACATAAATTATATCTTTATAAATGAGAGCTTAAGTGAATATCTGAAACGCTTAAAATGTTAAATGAGCTCTAAATATAAATTTAAGATACACTTACGGGTAGATAACTTGTTTTAATTTTAAACAGATACTTATACGAGCGTTTTTATCAAAAGTATTAATGTAGTAATAATTAATGGCTATCTTAAAAGGCTTAGAGATTATACGTATTCGCTTCATGAAATGATCGAAGGTTCGAAAACAAAAATTACTAAAGTTAAACATAGTTGGTTAACTAACAGAAAGTTTCCCTATTCACAAAATCGTCAATGGTTAAATATAACAAAACAAACACATATACTGAAAATTTGTTAAGGGTTAAACTGTAATACCGTCAGACCTTGTAATATAATAAATGAGCACCATCAGATTACAACGTTGATGGAAGTACTCGTGGAGTGGATCACCCGCTATGTGGAGTAACCTTAATACGCATTCAGTTGGAAACAACGGACTTGTTTAACAAACACATATTCATAGAGAGAGGAAACATCTGAGCTTGTAATTATTTTGAATTTGAACCATTCTAGAAGGATAAATGAACGCCATATTATCGTAAAAGATCGCATTAACGATGTGTACGCTTATTTTGCTCATTACATACTACAATTAATCCATCATTTCTCATCCATGCAATCTGTTTAATGTAAAATTGATAAAATGGTAACAGAACAAATTAATTTTACATACCTTTTTTTTAATACAAAACTGTCAGAGATTGTATGTTTATATTTTGATCAACGATGCTTGTCTGAACGTATTAAATTATAATCGATTAGGTTCCCCTTTTCCATTTTCAATTTTATGATTGGTCGAGCGTATAAAAACCTCATTTAAATATTTCAGCAAATCTCGATAACAGTTGTTCTCTGAAGACATGCTGGTCTGCTGCGGATATGAAACGGAAATGCGAAATACCAAATGTCAATAGGTTACTCAGAAGTGTCAATAAAATATTTTACCTTGTTTTATTCTGATAATTGGGCTTCATATACAGTGTGTCCAAAATTCGATGCTCACCATTGGTATTTTGGAAACGGTAAGAGTTACAGGGTCGGTTAAATGGAACAATATGGAGGTATTTATGTTACCTCTTCAGACCTTCTCTTGTTTTTCCAAAGAAATGCGTTGCCTACTAGATATTGCAAAAAAAGTGAAAATCGGCATTTTCTTCAAACTTGCGTAGAATCCACACTATTTATCCTATTAAAAATATGTAAATACAAAAGTTGTAGATATTTAAATATTGAATAATATGCGCCATAAAAATATTTTTTTCTTGCATCAGTAGCGAGATATGACCCAAAGTTCCATTTTTTTAAATGGAAATGATAATTTATTTTTATACAGTTGAATTACTTGATTTTTTTCCTTTTCAACGATATAAGGTTCGAGCTATTTATCTTGTGTACTTTAGAAGATATAAAGAAAAATCGTTTTTGAGATCTGTATACGTATTTTAAAGCACATCACACTATCCATGATTACAAATTTTTAAGAAACAAACAACTGCACATCAAATCTGTGAATAATATTGTTACAGTAGTATCGTGTTGTTGTAGTTGTTGTAGTAAGCTATTCATATTCAAAATTGATGATGCAGTTTTCAAACCATGAAAAAACGGACATGTTTGTTGTCTACATAAGATGCCATCGTAATTCAACTGCGGCAGCAAATGAATATCACAACTTATACCCCGAAAGAAGGCAACCTCACAGAACTTTGTTTTCCCGACTCGAGCAAAATCTTCGACAAGGTGGATCCTTCACCGCAATTCGTCCTACAACCTATCAAAAAGACAATGAGGATGCTGAAATAGCTGTTCTAGCCGCTGTTAATGTTGAGCCTTCCGTTTCAGTAAGAAAAATTTCAAATGAGTGCGGTATGGCAAGAAGTTCAGTACATTATGTTTTAAAAAAGAATAAATTTCATCCTTATAAGCCAATGATATGCCATCACATCAAAGAGAATGATTATGCTCGAAGAGTTACATTTTGTAGGTGGTACCTGGATGAAGTTGCAAACGATCATTCTTTTTCTAAAAAAATTCTTTGGAGCGATGAAAGTAGATTCACAAACAACGGCATTTACAATCGGCATAATTATCATTATTGGAATAATGAAAATCCGAAAATAATTCGAGAATCGCGTTTCCAGGAACGATTCGGATTTAACGTGTGGTGCGGTATTTTGGGAAATCGTTTGATAGGTCCATTTATTTTTAATCAAACGCTTAATTCGACTAGATATCTTCAACTGCTGCAAACCGAAGTCGAAGATGCATTGGATGAGCTACCTATTCAAGAAGAAAGAAGTATTTTGTTTCAGCAAGACGGCGCCCCGGCCCATAATTCCAGGATCGTCACTGAATATTTATCAGCAAGATTTGGAAACCGTTGGATTGGAACAAACGGTCCCATACGTTGGCCTGCGCGATCACCAGATTTGTCCATACTAGATTTTTTCTTGTGGGGACACATAAAAAATTTAGTATAAGTTGTCAATTATGAGAACGTTAATGATTTGCAACAGAGCGTCATGCAGGCCTTTAATTCAGTTAGCGTCCGTCAATTAATGAATTGCCGAATAAATATTGAAAAACGCTATACAAAATGTTTAGAAGTCAATGGCCGCACTATTGAGAATTTGTTATAGGAAAACTCATTCGTTTTGCCATGTTATAAACACGTTATGTTTTTGTTATTATTGCTTACAACTTGTAACATTATAAATCTGCCTCAAAAACGATTTTTCTTTATATCTTCTAAAGTACACAAGATAAATAGCTCGAACCTTATATCGTTGAAAAGGAAAAAAATCAAGTAATTCAACTGTATAAAAATAAATTATCATTTCCATTTAAAAAAATGGAACTTTGGGTCATATCTCGCTACTGATGCAAGAAAAAAATATTTTTATGGCGCATATTATTCAATATTTAAATATCTACAACTTTTGTATTTACATATTTTTGATAGGATAAATAGTGTGGATTCTACGCAAGTTTGAAGAAAATGCCGATTTTCACTTTTTTTGCAATATCTAGTAGGCAACGCATTTCTTTGGAAAAACAACAGAAGGTCTGAAGAGGTAAGATAAATACCTCCATATTGTTCCATTTAACCGACCCTGTAACTCTTACCGTATCCAAAATACCAATGGTGAGCATCGAATTTTGGACACACTGTATAATTAAATGGCCAGTAAACTGGCACACAACTTTCCCGTGTTTACTACAATGATGTATTAAATGAAATAGTTTTTTTGCATAATAACACAAAATAAAATAGTTTTTGCGTAAAACTCTAACAAAATAAAAAAATAAATATATGTATAGTTGTAATCAGAAAAGGATTTCTGATTTTCTTCTGAAATAATATACAGGGTATGTCGTAAATATTTTTATTATTTTGATAATTTCCGGTGAGAAAAAAAAGAAAAACATAGTGTGTAGTATAATTGTAGTCAGAAAATGTCCTCTACTTCACTGTACAATTTTACTTCTTCATTGTTAGCAAAAAAGTTATAAATTTTTAAAGTTTTCAACTTCAAGCATTCATCCCCCTTCCCCAATGGGAAATGAAAAAATAAATGTAGTGCCAATAGTTTTCCATCAACTGTATGTATAACATTTCAAAAAATAAAAAAATGCTCGTAGCAGATTTTGAGAAAATCGATTTTCAATTTTTGACAAATTTTGGTAACCAATAAATTGGGCACGTTACATTTTTGTTATTTATCAATTATAAGTAAAAGGTCTGGTCATCCTATGGCTACATTTTCCAATTTTCAAATTTTAATTAAGATGAACAGTTCTTGAGCTACACCCTAACAAGTAAAAACTTGGAGAATTGCTATATTGGCCGTACATTTTGAATTTATAAACAAACGAAAAACGGCGTTTTACTTGTTACCATGTCTACTAACTTTTCACTAAAGGAAATTAGTTTGGGTTAAAATTTGAATGTTTGCTTCCAAGATAATCCCCCTAGTTTGGGCCCCTTTGGGCCGATTTTGATGAGAAACTTGTTTTACCGATAAAGTTTTTTTATAGGCTTTAGTTTTCAATTTCATCAAAATCGGTCTAGTTGTTTAGGCTCTACAGCCATAACGTACGCACCCACAGACAAACATTTTTCTAAGCTTTATAGGTAGGTTTCTGAAAATGTGTAAATACTTAAGGATTACTCTGAAAGCCGAATCGATGTAAAATATTAATGTAAAATAAAAGCTAGTAACTTTGTTATTTTAAATGGCAACCCCTATTTTTTATTGCATTTTTGGAGTCTACGTGAAATTTCAGTTCTTTTGATACCCACATATCAATACTGCAAGTTATGGTTTTTAAGTTTTTTCATTTATTTAAGAAAAATGGCGGATGCAGACGGTACTTTAAGAATTCATTACTTGAAAAGGGTTATAGCTATGGCAACCAAGTTTTCACCAGCGCATTTCGTTTTATATACTTAAAGAAAATTAAGTTGCGTACGACCCTTATCCATGGAGCTACAAATTTAGGAAAATTCAAAGACTAAAAACTTTTAAATAAAATGACCATTGTCTTACTATTGCATTTGATAGAGAACCAAAATAGGCATATTTTGGTGTTACATATTCCTATCCCTATCTTTAATAGTTTCTGACTTTTTTTCTGCTATGTATCATGAAATGGACAGAATCGCGTCACATATGCTTTCCATACGTTCATCGAGCGATATCCAGAAAGGCCACGTCCTAGTGAACGTAGCATTCGAACACTGAAATGAAATTGTTTTAATGTTGGAAGGCCTTTACCACCAAAACAATTACCTACAGTAAGACCCGTTATTGAAGATAAGGCCAATATTATTAATGTACTTGGATATTTCACCGCTTACCCCCTAATTGCTTTTGGTTTAAATATTAGTTCTATCTATCTAAAAAATCCTAAAAACTGCCATTGTCGCCCATTTTCTCAACATAATGGGCATTCAATGCAACCGGTCGACCTCTCAAGACGAATTGAGTTTTTCGAATAGCTAATGTTAAGAAACCAGGAAGATTTGTTGGGGAACATTATTTGGTAAGACGGGGCCAAATTTCGTAAAAATGTAATCGCCATAACTCGCATTGTTGTTTCAAGAGTGTTGGAGTTTTATTGTATTTTGTGCGTTTAAATATAACGAGATTGTGTGTTTCCACATTTGTCCAGAAAATTTGAATGCAAAATTGGAAATTTTACGCAACATTGTTGTTCCAGCAACAGAAGATCTGTCTCTGGAGTAATATGCTAAATGCTGAGTCACAAGTCATACGATACTCCACACGAGAACATTTACAAAAAAGAGTTTGTGTTTGGACGTGAAGGCGTGGTGTTTGAGCATGTGTTGAAGAACACAAAGTTTTGAATTGATTTGAAAACTATAACAGGTGACGAATGAATGTCACTTGATTGGTTTAACATTCATTTACCATAAGGCCAACTACTAAAAAAATCTGAAAAAAATGGTATCATTGGAATGAAATGGGAATAAGTCAGAAACTATTAAAGATAGGGATAGGAACATGTAATACTAAAATATGCCCATTTTGATTCTCTATCAAATACCATAGTAAGAAAATGATCATTTCATTAAAAAAAAACTGAGTTTTTAGTCTTTGAATTTTCTTAAATTTAGAGCCTCATAGGTGACGTCGTACGCAACATAACTTTTTTTTAAGTACACCACAAGAAAGCCCTATTCTTCGTCTATGCGCTGGTGAAGATTCGGTTGCCATGCTACAACGGTTTTCAAGTAATTAATTCTTGAAGTACCGCTGCATCCGCCATTTGTTTTAAATATACATAAATGAAAGTAACTTAAAAACCATAAAATGTAGATTTTGACATGTGGGTATTAAAAGAACTGAAATTTTACGTAGAATCCAAAAATGGAATAAAAAATAGGAGTTCGTATTTAAAATAACTAAGTTGCTAGCTACTTCCGGCATTTCCGGAAGCGCTGTCATTTTGAAAATATTTTAAATCGATTCGGTTTTACATACACTAGTAATTTCGTAGTATCCTACTACGAAATTACAAGTTTGTATTTATTGAAAAATTTAACGGGGAGGTTTCTTGTGTTATATAATTGATTATTATCGCGACGTTCATCGAAGAGAATTTGCGGGTACAAAATAGCCCTTTATTATTGAGCGGAGACCTAACTTACTTTTTTGGTGACAAAGTAATGGTTTTTGCCAGTCCCAGTAGCATAGGCTGCTGTGGTAATTAATTACAATTACGTGAATTTTGGCACAACTGACGGACAACAAGAAATCTCTTTAACGAATGTTTTCATATTAAATTGTACTTTAGGGAGAGCCGTATAAATTTGTCTTTATTTTTTGTGTCGTGTCCTCGCATGTCAGGGATCGAGCTACTTTTTGTTCGCTGTACACGATTTTAATTTTCTTACGTTTCTCCAAACCTATTATAGGAAGAAGTAATGTACCACTGTCAGCCGAATGGTCAGATAAACTTATACACACGCTTTTTGTTTGAATATCTGTTAAAAATCAAATTTATCAATTGTCTCTATTTCTTAGTTTAGTAATGCTCGATCTCATTACGTTTTGGTCAGCTTTTAACCTTCTCGTTTTAATTTGCCCTCACGATGTTTGATGTTCTGTGACTGTGTGCCAAATCTGTCAGTCTTTTTGGCTTTCTTTTTCATACTACTTGATGACATTTTTTTAAATCTTTCTATTTATTCGTCACACTAGAGGAAAGAAACTATTTATTGCCACTACGTTTTACATCTACCTCTTTGATTTGTTTCTTGTCAATGTTATTACAAAATTAAAAAAGTACCTCATTTGGAAAGCGTGTATTACCAAACTTGACAACTACATACTTAAATGTCAAGGTCTATACAGTGCTCGCCAAAAAGTCGGCACCAAATGGATTTTTTTTTATTTTTGATTTTTTTTAACAACTTTTTACGGCAATAATTTGTGCTTGTCTGAAAACCTATTTAGCCCCTATCAGATATACCGAGTGATTTTCACTAAGCTAGAAAATGGCGTTTTTCGAAATTGTCTAAATTCAAAGTGTGCTATTTTTCGTAAATTAAGCAAGGTTTTACTGAGATTTTTTCATCGTCTATCAGTTTTATCTTACCGAAAAATCTCAAGGCCAGAAAAATTTTTTTTTCTTTAACTTCCGCTAAAACTAAAGTTTTAATTTTTTTGAATATTTTCAAATTTTCACATACCAAGACAAGATTTCAAAATTCAATTTCACTTCGTTAAAAACGTTGAAGATTTATAATTGGAAAAAACAATAGAAATTGCTAATTATTCCTTTAGGTTTGTTATTATTTACAGAAAAGTAATATTGTTGCATAACCTTTACGTTTTTGGTGCAAGATACTTTATGGGAGAAATATTTTTCAACGACAATTAATATCTATTTAAAATTTTTATTTATTCTGGGTGATAAAGATGTGATTGTCCTTTCAGCAGATAAAGGAAATGCTACTGTAATTCTCAATATGGAAGATTATAATATGAAACTTCAACAATTACTTAATCCACAGATATATAAGATTCTTCCTAAAGATCCAACAAATAAGTTTTTACTTAAAACAAAAAATCTTATTAAATATTCTTCAATACCTGATACTATTAAACGTGAATTAACTAATACAGAAGCAATTTCTCCTCGTCTTTATGGTCTTCCAAAAATTCACAAAGCTAACGTTCCACTTCGTCCCATTGTTAGCACTATTGGATCTCCTACTTATGGTCTTTCTAAATATTTAACAAGATTATTACAACCTCATATTGGTCAAACGACACACCATATTAAGAATTCAGATCACTTTATTGAATGCATGAAAAATTTTAAACTTGAAGAAGAAGACATTCTTGTTAGCTTTGATGTGATTTCTCTTTTTACCAAAGTACCATTGATGGAAACACTCAAATATATCAAGGAAATTTTTCCAAAAGATGTATCAATTCTTTTCCATCACTGCTTAACAACCACATACTTTCAATGGAATAAACAATTTTTTGAACAAGTGGATGGAGTAGCTATGGGTAATCCTCTTAGTCCAGTAATTGCTAACTTTTATATGGAGAAATTTGAATCCATTGCTCTTGAAAGTGCTGTTTTAAAACCTAAAATTTGGTACCGTTATGTAGATGATACATTTGTAATATGGAATCATGGATTAGATTCCTTACACTTCTTTTTGAAACATTTGAACAACATTCATCCTAATATTCAATTCACTATGGAATGTGAAATTAATGGACGTTTACCATTCTTAGATATACTTATTTCAAAAACCGATTCATTAAATTAAATTAAATCTTTTAGCGTATACCGTAAGCCGACACATACAGATAGATTTCTGAACAAACTCTCTAATCACCATCCTTGTCAGAAGATTGGTGTTATCAAGACATTATATGACAGAGCAAAAAAAGTTTCAGATCCTACACATTTAGATGAAGAATTACAACACCTTCGTATGTCTCTTCAAGCCAATGGTTATTCTCTTTTGGAAATTAACAAAGTTTTTTCTTCTAAACCTAAACAACTTAGAGAAAAATTACCACATTTGGGTATGGTTTTTCTTCCATATATTGGAGGAGTTACTGATAAAATTGGTAGAATATTAGAGAAAAATAACATAAAGACAATTTTTATTCCAACAAAGAAAATTTCTGAGTTTTTGAGATCTCCTAAGGACCCTTTAGATCCATTGACAGCTTCAGGTGTTTATAAAATTTTATGTTCTTGTGGTTTGGTGTATATTGGAACTACTAAACGTAGCTTTTTAACTAGAAGGAAAGAACACATGCGTTTTTGCAGATTAAATCAACCTGAAAAATCTGCAATAGCAGAACATGCGTTAAATAATCTTAGTCATGATGTTCTGTTTCATGATATGAAGATTTTATCGAGAACTTCTAATTTTTATGTTCGCCTTCAACGTGAAGCCATTGAAATTTATAAACACCCTAACAATATTAATAGACAGTTCGATAATATTTGCCTTAATAAGACTTGGCACTTGGTTTTGAAAAATGTTCGTGTCATAGATAATAATATTTAATTATTTAGTTGGCGTATATATTAGTTGACAATTTAGTTTTACTTGTACAGTTTTCTTTTCGTTTTAATTTTAATTTTTAACCCACTGAAGAAGGCACCTGTAATTGGTGTCCGAAACGTTTGGATTATTTAATCAATTCCATTATTACACAGTTTAACCCAGAATAAATAAAAATGAACAACTGTGGAAGCTTTCATTATTATATTACAATTAATATCTATTTACATGGCTTCTAAAAACTCTAATTTATCCTTGCTGATGAATTACTTTTACAAAAACCCTGTAAAAGAAATAAAATTAAAATAAATCATTCCGAGGATTACTAAAATAATTTTTATTTCGAAAACGGTGCGTCAGAACGAAAAAGTCCAAGAGGCACTTTTTAAGTAGAATTAATCGGCCTTTAAGAAAGTTCACTGATTTTTGAAAAAACCAGAAGCTTTCGCTACGGCGGCGCGAAGGCCACTGATGTAAGTGCTTCAGAAAATAATTTTCTACATGTGAACGTGAATGTGGCCTTTAAGGGTCTATCACCAGTTGCAATTGACACTGATTGAATGGGTTTTTATGTATACATAAAATTGAAATAATACATTGTTGTATAACCACAACAATTTGTAGGGCCCTTCTGATAGGGATTTTTTAATTTTTTACAAAGTTTAACAACGCACTATACAAATTTTAGCGCTTTCATGGGTTTAGAAATATACATAAAATTTGGATAATAAATAGTTTTATCGAAAAAAAATAGGTCATTGCAAAGAGGAAAGGTTCTTGTAGGACTCTCGTGTATTAGAATTTTCCATTTTTGTTCGTATTTCTTGTAAAATATTCGTGAAATTGAATGAATATTAAGCAACTTCAAACAAATTTTACAAAAAACTTTGTGAAAAATTTAAAAATCCCTATCAGGAGAGCCCTACAATAAACCTTCCTCTATCCATTAACACCTTTTTTGTGTTTATACAACAATGTTTTATTTAAATTTTATGTACATATACAGCGACACCCATGAAAACGCAGCATTTCGGAGCCATTGTTTATACGAACTTTTTTTCTTATTTTGAGATGTAGAATCTCTCCTTAAATTTTGCTTTACGATATTCTGTAACACCCTGTATCTTAAGGATTATTTTTAATAACAAAATGAAAAAAAACCGATTTAATACTTTACCTATAAGATATCAATAAATCATTATATTATGGTTGTAACAAGAACCTTCTGTAAACTCGATACGATATACGCTCGAGAAATCTTGAATGAATATGAGTGCAAAGAGCTAAAAAAGTGATAAAAAAGCCGTACGATATGGGCTATATATTAAATTTCAAATACGTGTGTGAAAATTTTATTTCTAAACAGAAAATTGTATAATATGAAGGACAGTATCTCCATACATAACATTCATTCATAAAACAAGCAATTTTACATCAACACGTCATTCATTTTAATTGACTGTGCTTTCAATGATAATATCATTACTAATTAGTCTATGAGGATTCTACACCAATATAAATATAGCCTTGTTTTTATACGGTTTCATACATATCTTTCTACTACGTCATTGCAGTCACTAAGTTGCCTTGTGCCTTTAAATTTTAAATCCATATTTCAGTAGAGAAATTTTCTAGAAATAATGATGTTATATGTCTAGTAATATTGTATTACTCACTACCTACTACAGTAGATAGCTGTAATCCCTTAATGTACATACACTGGTTAAATAAATGGCGGAGTTCATGAAACGTGATTAATAAATGTTCTAATTAAGTTTATTTATTGATCAATCGGTGTAGGCGAGTAAGTTAAGTAGATCATCTGGGGCAATAGTCCAGTCATTTTAAACATGAACATTGCAAAAAATCCTATGTTAGGTTTGACTTTTTTATGTTGTTAGGTTCAGGCTCCAAAAACCGCGTTTTTTTCGGACTTTTTTCAGTTTTAGCCTCGTAGCTCAAAAACTACGTGTTATAGTGTAAAGCATACGATTATCTTTTTTAAACTAGACTAAATTTGCTACAATTTGAGCGTAACCGGAAGTCTGTAAGTATAATAGTTTCCGAGATGCAGCTCCTCAAAAAGAGGCAATTTTTCCAAAATCTTTTTTGAACGTATCATCCATGTTTCGAGCCAGATATTGCCACAACAACGTGCCCTACGACTCTTGCCACGGAAAAAAAATTGTAGGACATTTCATCACCTTTTATTTAAGCATAGATGCATTTCTGTGGGCCTAACAGTTCTCTAGAAAAAGACGGAAAAACCGGAAAACAGTGAAATCCTCCACATATATGTAATAGCATTAGTAAGATTAGAAGATATTTTCTGATTATTCTTATTTAGTCTAGCGAACGAACGCTCAAAAAGGACTTGTAGACAGACTTTTTGATCCTAATGATTTTATTTCTAAGATGTGTTTGGAGGTGTTTGGTGATAATTATACGAAAAGTCCCCGGCCCTACCGTATGAGCTAACTCCGTAGCGTAACAAAATTTGCGGATTTGTTTAGTTTTCCCTTTGTATCTCTTGAATAGGCGATCGTAGTGGGAAATGGCCAATTATAAAATAAAAGCTGCCTCGAGAAAATACTTTTGTTCTTTTCGTCAAACATTAACCCTATCATAAATGTATTTAGAAAAGACTAGAGACCATTAAACATGGTGGCGCATAAGACTGAAATTGTTTGGCTAAGGATGCAGGTAATCTGTATTTAATACTCGCATATCAAATTTAGCTCCAAACCTCCCACAAAATTAGTTGTTCTCTAGTGCCCTCTATTCCATCTTAAACTCAACGTTTATTTTAAATAACTATAACATCTAATCTATTTGAGATAAAATACTAAACTGTACATGTATTTTATAGGAAATTTTATGGTCTACAACTTCTATTTCAGCAGTTTTTGCTATAAACTCAATACTTTAGGAGCTAGGACACAACATTTCCCGAAAAACGTCGTGTAAAAACGAGTTAAAAAAAATGTCAATTCTTGACAGCGAATATCTCTTCAACGGATAGAGATAAAGAAAAAACGCATAGATGCAAACTTGTAGAAAATTTAATCAGCTTTTATTTTATAATTGGCCATTTCCCACTACGATGGCCTGTTCAAGAGATGTAAACGGAAAACCAAACAAATCCGCACATTTTGTTACGCTACTTTTCGTATAATCATCACCAAACACCTCCAAACACATCCCAGAAATAAAATCTTTAGGATCAAGAAGTCTGTCTACAAGCCCTTTTGAGCGTTCGTTCGCTAGGCTAAATAAGAATGATCACAAAATGTCTTCTAATCATATTAATGCTATTACATATATGTGGAGTCGTAGCGATTTCACTGTTTTCCGGTTTTCCGTCTTTTTCTCGAGAACTGTTAGGCCCACAGGAATGCATCTATGCTTAAATAAGAGGTGATAAAATATTCTACAATTTTTCCCTTCATGACAATGGTCGTAGGGCACGTCGTTGTGGCAATATCTGGCTCGAATCATGGATGATACGTTAAAAACAGATTTAGGGAAAAATTGCCTATTTTTGAAGAGCTGTATCTCGGAAACTATTATACTTATAGGCTTCCGGTTAGGCCCAAATTGTAGCTAATTTAGTCTAGTTTAAAAAATATAAACGTATTCTTTGCACTACAACTCATATTTTTTGAGCTACGAGGCTAAAACTGAAAAAAGTCCCAAAAAATCGCGATTTTTGGAGCCCCCCTCCCCCAGTTTCCACAAGTTTTTCGAAGTTGCAAAATTGAGTATTTACTACTAGTACCGAACCTAACACCATGAAAAAAGCAAACCTAACATAGGATTTTTTGCAATGTTTGTATATTTTTGTGTTTAAATTGACTGTACTACAAGTTGTGTATGACTTCATTATTGACTTAGTTAGTAGGTTAACACTTAGGTTATGTATGATAAAAATCACTTTAGGTTTAAAGCTTCAATTGTTGCTCATTTTTGGTGCCTTGGGACTAAAAACCGCGCAGGGGAAAACTCTATAAACGGTCTTTTCATTGCGTCTTTATCATCGTTGACGTTGTTGAAGGAATTATTAGCATTTTTCTTCGAGTTTCAGAAAATGAGTAAAATTTATTCATTCATATACCACGCATCGACATCAGGGTGAATATTAAAATTGGATTAAAACATACGTGAAAGTGTATAACAATGCAGTCTTTGTCTTTGCGGTGTATGTATAATAGACAAGGACTCTTGGTAGATGTCCATTTCTTTTTGTGAGAAGTGTGTTGATAATTCAGTCATAACAATAGAGATAAAGGTAAAAGTTTCTTGGTATTTTGCAGTATGAAAAGTGCTGTTGAAAACGATCTAGTGGATTTTGTAGTTTATTGAGTCATCAGTGATCGATTAAATACGATCGGTAGCCTCTCTACTCATAGAAAACGCGATGAGTGATTTGACTTCGAGGAAGAAGGAATTTCCCTCTGGTTAGGCACCTCGCAATTGACGAAGAAGAGAAGAGAATGTATGGTAAACGTTATTCATCATTTTCAGTGACTGTAATTACTTTACGATATTGCTTCTTACCAGGCTGAATTACGCTATCCTTGTTCTGCCGCAAACTACATAAATGAATACATACGACTGAATTACGCTATCCTTGTCTTGGCTTCACAAACCAATGTAAACAAACGTTTCTGCAGTTGATTTATATTCTAAGGTATAAGACGAATAACCCTAAAAGCAGAATTCCTACACCGATACAGCAATTAATAAAGACATAACCAAGCTTGTTGCAGACGTGGTAACGGACCAAAAACCCCTAGAAGCTAATGGTTAACATAATTAACATGGAAATGATGTTAATAAATAGTTATAGGGCCAAAACCTTCGTTTTTCGGCTATTTTTTTACATTTCGGAAAACTTAGTCTAACTTTCCCGGTTAATATTGGGTCTAAATTCGTTTCACCAAACAAATTTTAGCAAATTTAATGCTCTACAACGTTATGGTACACAAAATATGCTAAATTTACAAGATATAAGCGATGAAAAAAGTCCGAAAATTATGAGGTTTTTGGTCCTCCCCCAGTCACCCAAGTTGCACGGGGTCCT
The DNA here is from genome assembly GCA_036250285.1 of Pyrocoelia pectoralis. NCBI lineage: Eukaryota > Metazoa > Arthropoda > Insecta > Coleoptera > Lampyridae > Pyrocoelia > Pyrocoelia pectoralis. The sequence goes on from CM070077.1 coordinate 16,342,400, forward strand.
ACAGGGCGAAAACTTATGATAGATATTCTAGAATACCCCCAGACAACCTGTAAAAATTCCATTAACTTCGGAATATTTTCCAGGTAAAAAGTGGATATCGACTGGACTATAAATAGAAGAGAACTTCAGTCACAACTGTAAAAATCATAAAAAAATTTAAGTTAAAAAAGATAAACATTCTTTATATTCATCTTGAGAAGGAGTAGAATGTTAAAAGGGATACAAAATCACCGTATGATGTAAAACAGAAATAATGAACCCTCGTTTTAAATACAAGTGGGTATACATTTCTGAGATAAATTAACGATTTAATTTCTTTCTAAGCGAATTAAAGTCAATTTATCTTGAGATAATTAATGAAATTGAAATTAGATGATGAAATATTAATTAAACTAATGAAACGCGATTGGCTCAAATTTGATTACTAGGTGAATAGCGCTTCAGTAATCGATTACGTGAACTGCCATTTACAAGTGCACACGAGCAATGTGTGGGACCTTAAATAATATTAACCTGTAAGCGTGGGATGATGGTAAAGTTACTCAAATGTAGTCTTCATGATCTAACAGAAGAAATCCATACATTCCAAGGATTAAAAAAGTGGCCGCAAATATTTCAAAGTACACTAAGAGTCAGTCGACAGGAATGATTTGTTAATGGCTGTGAGAGAATTAGGGATTAATAGGAAGCTGATAGCCCTAACAAAAATAATATTATAGTTATTTATGTATCAAGGGAATTATAAGGGTCTTAATTACCGAGGGTAAAGTTTGCGTCCCGAGGGCCTTGTGCCCGAGGGACAGCAATTACCCGAGGTAATTGAGACCTATTAATTCCCGTGATACATAGATAATTTTATTTCTGACCGAGTTTAATAAAATTTGTTCATTTCCGGTATATTTGATTCAGGTATCGTCGATTGCAGTTTTGGTTGTTGCTAGGTTACTGGTTCATAAAAGAGCCGTAGAGGGAATTATAGCGTCTTTATATCCCAAGGGAGTTATGACACTCTTTATTGGTATCGTAACTATGACAATATAAGCTTATAATATCACCGTCAGAAATAAAAAAATTTAATTAGCCTAGTTAAAGTAAACAACCAATATTCAAAATCGTTTAATGTGGATCAGGTCTCAGACAAGGAGACCGCTTACCTGCCTGCCCGTTCAACGTAGTGCTGGAAGCGGTACTGAGGAGAAGCCATACACATAGAAGAGGATTAATATATGACAAGAAACTCCAATGTCTAGCCTTCGCAGATAACATACTAACATAGCAATAGTAACAAGAGAGCTAGGGGAAATGCGAAGTAGAGATAATGGCCAGAATAGTAAAAGGAAACAAATGTTTGGGAATGCTGCGGAGACTACTGAGCAATAAGAATATATCTAGAAGAGCAAAAGTAAGAGTGTTCAAAACAGTAATATATGCCGCAGAGATCTGGACCTTAACCAAAAGCGGAGGAAAAACGCTGGAGGTATGGGAGCGCATAGTACTAAGGAGGAATATGGAGGAATAACCAGTGGAGAAGACGCAACAACGAAGAAATAAAAGCAGGATTTGGAGGACTCATAATAACGCAAGTAATCAGAGTTCATCATATAGCCTGGCTCGGGCACATAGAAGACTACCAGCAAATAGACTGGTAAAATAAGTAGTGACCAGGGGCAGATATGAAGCAAAATTGAAGAGTGGAAGACCGAAGAGGAAGTGGTTGCAAGAAGTGAAAGAAGATCTGGTTAGAATGGAGGTGACGCAGTGGGAAAAAAGGCGAAAAGTAGAACCGTGTGGAGGTAACCCAAGCAATTAACTATAAATGTCGAAAATTAACTGTAACTAAACATTTACCGAATTCTCCTCGGTGTTGCCACCTACTTTGGTGAATTTTGACATGTTTTGGTGAAGAACAATGCGATACCCCAAAATTTATGATATTTGCTTTGCCCATCGATGCAATCAATGCCTTTGAAGGTTTCTTTTGCAAAATTTCTTAATAAATAACGACTTTGGGTAAATTTTACTCCATGAATTTTGATTTGGACCACGAATGGGAAAATTCCAAAGTCTATTTCTACCGTGCGCGATCCACACGAGCCCCTGTAACTTGTATCCCTGTTGATCTAGGGATCTGAAAATCCTTCTACATCTAGAAAGGAAGGAAGCGTTGCCGTTTTAAAATTTAATTCGTAATTCTGTTAGAGAGGTAGTTACGAAGAAAATAAGCTTGCATCAACGCCCCATATGTCGTAGAAATACACTTGTGATTTTTTCTCGTATTTCATATGAACCAAATTAACATCAATCGATATAATTGCTTGTTTATATGTAGTTAAACATTTAATTTGTTTTTAAAACTATCAAACTTTAACGTCCTCAATTTGTTTGATCTAAATTTAATCATGTCAGCATGTTGCCAAATTTAAAAGTTACTTCCAAGGATGCATATTTAGCTGCACTTGGTGCACATTTTGGTTTTATCTTTGAAATAAAAAATTTCTCGTATTTTAAATAAAACAGTAACGTCAACGTTGTTTCGTAAATATAATGGAAATAAAGAGCGCTTCTAACTGGAATTGATTTAGACTATTTTAATTAAATGTTACTGTAAACAGTATTATGCAGTGTAACTCCTTTATAAATACTTCTTGGTGTGTTAATTTCTGGCAACTAAACTTATATAAGTTTCGCTAAAGAAAAGACTGAATTATCGGCTTTTCTCAATTACAAAACAGCGAAAAAGTTCACATTCAGTCTCATTCTCCGTTTTTGTTACCAAGGTGACCACATTCGCGTCGATTTTCGATTTCAGTTAGTTAGATTACATTTTACTTTTCTAAGGCGTTGATTATATTCGACTATTCACAACCTAGTTGTTACTCATGCCTACAGAATATTTTTCTTAAAAAATCGTGCCCACAATTTCTGTACAGAGTATGTACGTTAGTACCGCGAAACAATTCGAACTATTCCCTAGTATGCAATAATTTTTAATTATATAACGAAATACATCTTTGATAAGCTGTTAATGCAGAATTGATCCACTTTGTTCCATTGTTTCATTGCAATAATAAAAAAAACACCTGGTTGTTTAACTCGCTTACTCTTTGTTGTATTTCAAACATTGTTACGACATGCGATAAATAAAAACTAAGAAAATATGGTCGTCGAGATTTCTTTTAAAAAAGTTTTTAACGGCAGGAGGAAAGTATATATTTACAGAATGAAATGGCGCCAACAGAACAGTTCCGGTGGTATGTTAGGAGGATGGAATGAAAGCGTGATGAAACACGTAGCGGTTATGTATATCTCTAGCTTTTTTGCCATGAAAAAAATAATTGCCATTTTTATGTCGTAATATATTTTGAAGGTTTGTATTCCCAAATTGAAGTAATTTATAATTGCAAATAAAATATTTATCGAGGCCTAAAGTGAAAGTCAGCATGTTAAAAAATCATGCACACTTTTTTGTAAAAAAAATTCAAAAGTGTTAAAAACCTACACAATAAACATTTGAATTTTACATATTTTAATAATTCATCAATATGGTAAAAATTCGCCCCAACAATTTTGTAATATAAACCTTCAAAGCCAGGTGACTAAACTTTTTCTCTGATTACTTAGTCGATAGTCGATTACTTTTGTTTATACCCATCAGTTTCCTTTTTAATCCTTCGTGGTATATTGAGTAAAATTTGTGTAGCATACCCTACGCTTAAAATTCACCGCTTGCGAAATGTATTCGGTTTATTAAAAAAATGGATTTTGTTAACTAGGTACTGTTTTTCGAAAATGTCAAATGTTAAAAAAAGTGTAACCGTATATTTCAAGTAAGGTCTGGAAGGGACATTTTTTTAAATAAACCGAGTATAAATCGGAAAAGGTTAATTTTAAGCAAACTTGACTTAAAATGAAAGAATTAAAATACGAGAATATACAGAGTGTATTTAAAATAATGAAACTAATAATCGAAGGTCGACATTATTTTGATTAGATAGATCGTGTTGTTAGTATACAATATACATGTTGTTAAGTTTTTTTTCTTTATAGGGAAAAGGGTCCACCTTGGTGCACACCTTGTATATAAATATATAATCAACATTTGTGCATTTAATAATACATTTTCGATTGAACTTTGAAACTTTTGCATTTTCAGTGTTTTATTTAACTTCACAATTTTCATTAAAACTTTCCTGGGTAAACTTTTACTTTTGCTTGTACGCAAACAAGAATATTGTGAACGATAATTAATTTTACAGATTCTTCATTAATTTTCATACGTTGTTACAGAGATTAATAAAAAAAGTAGGTAAACGTTATTTCGGTTCAAACTCGGTCTCCTAAAGTTTGTTCGTGTTTAGTTTGACATATTGGGTTCAATTCTTGGCGGTATACACATAATTAGGTTTGAAAAACAAAATTCAGGGTATATGAAATGTGTTTACGGTGAGTGTTACGACATTTTTATAACGAATCCAATTTGAAACGACGAATTCGTAGATGCAACCGCGTAAGATAACAAACGAGAGAGAGTTGTCACAATTTAAGGAAACTTGACAGAACATTTTCAAAGTAAAACGAACATTTTATTCAGTTTCCTCTTGAAAATTTAATCGCTTTCAATAGAAGGTTTAGTTCTACATAAGAATAAACCTTAAATAGAAAATGATTAAATTAATGAACTTGTGCTGTGCCCTCGATGTAGTAAACGATTTCGTAATTTTGTATTCTACAACATCAAAGGGCTCTGTGTTTGCTGTAAGCGAACTTTATTAAAGGGTAAAGTATTTTCCTCGTATTTAATAACTCGGACATGCCTTTATTGACTCACCCGCACTTTGTGTACGCCTGTAGAGAAATATTAGTGGATTTTAATTGGCGTAAATGAGTGTGATAATTTAAACAGGAGTTTTTTTAATATGTATGAGTAATTTGGATCGTAATTAAGTATCACATTGAAGGTCTTTTTTTTAATATTTTGAATTATACATTTGTATTGTTATTGTTCAGTTTACGTAAAATACTTTAGTATTTATGAGGCATTCGTATTCTCGTTTTAACGTAGAGAGCACCAGTAACAAGGGAAGCAAGATACCTACAGTATTCTACCTTTTTGCACTTAGCAAGTCGCCCAACAGTACTTACCTAATGAAATTGAGCAATTAATTTGTTGTGACGTTCAAAGAGGATTATCATCAGTAATACAACGAGTGGGTACGAAATTGCCGAAAATGTTCGATCTCAGATACTAGTATTTGTTTCGACGACAATTTCCACGAGTGAGCGTAGCGAACGAGTTGAAATTGTCGTCGAAACAAATACGAGTAATCTGAGATCGAACATTTTCGACAATTTCGTACCACCGAGTTGTATTCGGCATGACAATTCCACGAAAGAAGTAATTTGAGGGAAGCAGGAAGGAATTACAGCGATAATTTGAGGACCATACTAAATTATCAGTGTAATACGTTCCTAATTGGTCGAATGATTCAAAATTGTGCAAACTAATTGGTTGAAATTTTCTGAGTGGAATTGTCTCTACAATAACATCAAAATTGGTTGTTTGGCAAAAATAATCGCTGTAGTTCCAAATAAACCAAGCCAAATCGGTTGCTAATAGAATTCCAGTTCGAGCAGTTTTATGATTTCAAAATGTAGACAAATCGAGAATTGGCTACGTAATCAATAGTTCCGGTCGCTAGAAAAAGTAGTGGCAATCAATAAAATCCTAGGTAGATATGTACGAGATTAATAAAATAAAATGTTGGAGTTGATAAATTTAGTTCACGACCAGCACAAATTCGAAAATTTGTTGAAACACTGATTTCGATGTGAATGAACATCCACATCCCAAGATATTTGTCGATATGGCATTGATGGTTTGTGTGTGTTTTTAAAAGCCAAAACTTGCATTTTAGATGCTCCTAATACGTGGAGATCCAATTAGATCGAAATTCAACGTTACGTAGCATTGAATTTCAGACTCAGTCTCATTTGGGTTTTCAGTTTTTATGAAAGCGATATCTTGGACATCCTTTCTCTTTTAACAGTCAATTGGATTGTACTGATCATGAGAAAGGGAACACAAAAAATTCTCAAGCACATTTCCGGGGATAGATATATATGAAAATGAAACTATTAAAATAATTATTATTGGTTGCAGAAAATCAAAATGTTCTCCAATCATTTCTGAACATAAACATTGAGGGTCTGTTATTTTCGATTGTTTAGTTTCGCAGTAGTTTCCCTTATTCATCTACTAATTTCCACAGTCCATTCGAATAAATTTTATATTATATAGAGCGCAATTCATTGTGTGCACAAATAGGGGAATAGATCCCCCATCGTGCATAAATCCACAATGCTGATTATGTGTATTTATTAATTATGCAAAGTTGAAGTGGTGGGTGGTGTATGGAGATAATGTAAATCAAAGCACATTAATGTATATAAAGTTAAACGATAATTAAATTTAATTGACAGACAGAGTAATTGAAAGTAATAATGTCGTTTTAGAGAGCAATAATTGAAAAAATTGTTGAATGATTCATTTTTGAGATATTTAGCTGGCGCCGTGTACATTGATGAGAGATTGATTAAAAAACAATTCAATAAATTTTATTTATTATGCAAGCGGAGTTTCATCATGAATAAATAATACATTTATACATTGTTATTCATTTTGATTAGTAGGAATTATGTTAATTGTGTCGTTTCGTGATTTAGATATGAGAAACACTGGTGTTTATGGCAACTACCATCGTGTTTATTAGTAAATTTTAAATGTAATTTGTTCAATAAATATTTTGCTATGTATATTAATTTATACGAGGACTACATTTTAAGTAGCTACAAAATTTTTTTGGGAGATTTTATTCATTTGTGCATAGGTTCAAACCAATTTTTGAATTATTTTTTCCACTCTGAAGTTGGTATCTCAAGCACATGCCTTTCAAAATACTCTCCACGCATTTTTTTTTGACAGTTTTGGACATAAAATGTGTGTATTATTACGCCCCTCTTTGGTAGATATGTGCTCTTAAAAAAATAACAATTCTTACAAGAAATGAAAAAAAAACATTAAATATCAAAGTGGAAGAAGTTTCTGAGATTTGAGAAGGGTATTCATCTAAGATAATTAAATCCTCTTAATAATTCATGAAAGGGCTTTTGAATGCTTATTTTGTTAGTAGAATACATATGATAAAATCTGTTTATTTTGTTCCCTAATGTGCATGACAGCCGTTAAACTGTTCTATTGTATTAGAACTAAAGACATATTAAATTGTGTGGAACTGTATAACTACGCTAGTTCAGTATTTTCAAAGAAATGCATGAGTTTTGAGAACTCGCTTATTCTAGTTGTTAATTTTTCACCAGTCGAGGCACTATGCGGAATATTTTCACAGTTAGAGAAAACAGGAATACTACAATTGGTGTCACTGAAGTAATCAGGTTTAACGTACAATTCTGTATGTTACGTTTTGATGTAGGTACTATTTCATTATTTAAAATTATAAAAAAAATTATAAAGTTTGCCATTTTCCTAAAATGATGAAATTGATATTTGAAAGATTGTTTCTGATTCTGAATACCTTTCTACATATCGTAGTCGTCGTACTGGTCCGAGTTGAAATTAATTGAATTTTTATGATAATAAACGTTTATTTGAGAATTTTAATAGTTACATTACAACGCAATGTAATATGGTTCCTCATAAAACAATAATATAGGACGAAAAGCTAGCCAGGTGTATTTAAAGAATTGTTAGCCATAATATTGTTCATCTCATATAAAGTTTATTACAACTTGACGTCCAACAGAAAGGCCAAACCGCTGAACTACTTTCAGTGTAACTACCTGAAAAGTACCTGTGTAATTAAAAGAAACGATAGGAAAAGAATTGACCTAAATATGAAATAAAAGTTATAAAATCCATTATGGAAATGTTGAGATCAAATAAAAACTGGCCAATTCAAAAGGAAATAAAGGAATAATAATATAAATAATCATCAGACTCTAGTACTGATGAAGAAAAGGTAAAATTAACCTTAACAAGTGATACAGCGTTGGAGCAACGAATCAAAAAGATAAGAGGTTACAGAGACATTTTACAACACACAAAGCATGGATCGCAAAAGCAAATGGGAGGAATGATTATTTGGAACAAGTTCTTCGTTGGTATCTTTGATGCACAAACGCGTCAGACTGAGAGATGATTTCTTAAAAACGACTGTGCGGGACCTGGAAGTCTCGAGTTATCAGGTTTCTTATACCGTTAGTACTGTGAGTGGAAGGGCCAGCGATGGACCATAACATAACACACTTGCTTTGAGATCAATCGACCTAACTTTCACATTCCAACAGACCTTTTGATCGATATCAAATCAAGAATACCTGCTCTAGTGTGTCTTGTGATACTCCGAAACAAACCTACAGATAATTTTGTAGTGACCCAGTGCTTGTTTGAGCATAATTTCATTTCTGGAGCCACATCTAGGTTTATTCCGGTTTGGAAACAGGAAATAGTTACTGTGGACTAAATCCGGAGAATATAGTGAATGAGGGAGCAATTCGTAGTACAATTGATAAAATCCTGCCACGAACGTATGAACTCGTGTACCTTGGCCTTCTTCAGCACCCACTCGCCTAGTGAAACTCATAATTTCGACTGATGCTTGGTCTCCTGTGCGTTGTCGTGAATCCAGGTTTTGTCCGTAATTATGGAACGTCGCCAAAAATTCGTTGAAATTATGTTGAACGTCACACACTCCTTCGAAGTTATTACACGATTGCGTTTTTTGTCTTTTTGCGGATAGTTTTATTATACCCAAGTGATTATTATTTAAAATCGAGATCACTGTGTGGTATGCTGGCAATAATTGGGCGCTCAGAACGTTCAGCGTCACTCGTCCTTGTGCGACCATAACGAAATTCAGTAAATCAACTCTTTACTATTGAAAGTGATAGTGCAGAGTCCGTTTATGTATGTATTTATCAAGCTTGTCCTTGGTTTGAGTGATGGCAAAAAATAATGCTAGATGACCAACTCAAAACACGTATTTCGCCATAATTTTCACGGTTCTCTACTTTTAATGGTTATAAAACACAAACTAATTGACGCTACTGATTCAAAATTTGATGGTAGTCCATTGTTGCTCTTAAAATTACAACGCGGGAAATTCAAAAAGTCATGGACTTATTGAGACAACCTTGTATCTCTCAAATACCAAGATCAGTAACAATAAGTAAAAGGGAACAATGGCTTTGTAGATCTTTTCGGACCCACTAAACACATAGTGAGTCGTATTAATCCTAGAGGGCAAACTGGCAACTCAGTTTCTCGTCTAATTTCTCACATCATTATAGCGTCAGTAAGATGAAACGTGGTTTAGAATGGACGTCAAGTTGTGGGTAATGTGCCAGCCGCGGGTGATATTTATTTTAGGATCATTTTCAAAACAGTTTAAATTTCAATTTGCGGTTTTCAATAGAACCTTACCTGCATCGGCAAATTCTAAATAAAGAATTGTTTCTTTTCTAAAGTTTGATGGAAACATTTGAATAATGTATAAGTGTTTATTAAAAAATGTCCTATAGTAATCACACGATGGAAGTAATTTTTTGAACAGAAATAATGAAGCCCATTCTTTAAGATCAAAGTAACGTGCAGGTAATAATAATATTTTTAAATCACCCTTCCATGTTATAATAAATTCTGCCGTTCTTTTCCTGTTTATTTGAGCTTTCGGATATTTCTATATGTAAGAATACCTGGTTTAGATATATTTCGATTATACTTATGCTACAATCGTTTTGTTCAATGTATCGGAAGTTAAGTAATTGATGAATTTGATCATTACCTAGAATTGTGTCATCAAACATTGCCTTCTGCCTTAACCGATTCCCTTGTACAGGGTGTACAACTAAGAATGAAGGGCGGCCATAACTCAGAAACTATTTGAGATAGAACAGTGAAATAAAAAATCTTATAATAAATGTGGCCAAGAGAAAATGCTGGAAATTATTTTCATTTTCCTACCATTGCCGCCAGAGGGCGTTTCACTGATTTCAATTGGAAATTCCCATTTTTTGGGCAATTTTCCTCAGTAAGGTATTTAAAAAAATATATTCATTGTAAACTAGTGATCAATATGTAAAACTTTGTTTAATGAATTTTTACGATTGCTGTTAAAATAAAGGGAGGAGGAACTAAATTACGCGTTACTGGAAAAAATGGTGTAACTTCGAAACGGGTTTCTTGAATTTGTCAAGATTGGTCTCGATGTAAAGAGAATACTTGATATTACCAAAAAAATCCAAAACCACAACAATTTCTTATCTCCTTCTACCAATAGAGGGCGCAACTTGTTGAAGGAACAAAACGGTCGACTTTTCTAAAAAAATTCAAATGGTACTAAATATGTTTTTCACCGCTATTGAAAAGAAAATTAATAAGGGAGTAATTAAAAAAAAAATTATGTCAATAGCTCTTATAGTACCGAAGATATAGTCAAAAATGTGGTAATATAATAGGCAATTTGAGGTATAAACAAATGAAAACGCTTAAAATGAAAACTTTATGTCAAAGCTGCCAACTAGATAACAAAGTGACATATCTATTTCGGTTGTTGTATTATAATTTATAAGCAAAAATGCTAATTTCCAATGGAGAAGCATTGGAGCATATTTTGAATGCATGCAAAATGCAACTGTTGCAGGACCACTGAAATTTTGAAAGAAATTAAAGTTGTCATAGCCTACTTTATTTATATTAGGCTTACGATTTGTTTATACCTCAAATTGCCTCTTATATTACCACATTTTTGACTATATCTTCGGTACTATAAGAGCTATTGACATAATTTTTTTTTTAATTACTCCCTTATTAATTTTCTTTCCAATAGCGGTGAAAAACATATTTAGTACCATTTGAATTTTTTTAGAAAAGTCGACCGTTTTGTTCCTTCAACAAGTTGCGCCCTCTATTGTTAGAAGGAGATAATAAATTTTTGTGGTTTTAGATTTTTTTGGTAATATCAAGTATTCTCTTTACATCGAGACCAATCTTGACAAATTCAAGCAACCCGTTTCGAAGTTACACCATTTTTTCCAGTAACGCGTAATTTAGTTCCCCCTCCCTTTATTTTAACAGCAATCGTAAAAATTCATTAAACAAAGTTTTACATATTGATCACTAGTTTACAATGAATATATTTTTTTAAATGCCTTACTGACGAAAATTGCCGAAAAAATGGGAATTTCCAATTGAAATCAGTGAAACGCCCTCTGGCGGTAATGGTAGGAAAATGAAAATAATTTCCAGCATTTTCTCTTGGCCACATTTATTATAAGATTTTTTATTTCACTGTTCTATCTCAAATAGTTTCTGAGTTATGGCCGCCCTTCATTCTTAGTTGTACACCCTGTACATTTGAAAATATATAACTTCCAAAATTTAATAAATTGTAGCTTCAGTTTTGCAAGTTATCAGGAATCATGTGTGGGTAATTACAACTATTTAAGAAGTTTAGAGACTATCGCACACATTCTAACTACTCCAAGAAGTGCTCATTAAGTACTCCAATAACCATTAAAGTTATAAAGCCCGTTACAGACAAGTTACCATTACGAATTTCGACTATTAAAGGTTCGCATTTTCATATTAAAGTTGCGTATGTGTTGGTTACGTTTAAAATATTTGGCTTAAAACGACGTGTCCGTTTAGTTGATAAAATAGAATTCCCGTTTATAAACTAATACCATTAAAGCAGAAATCGTTTTCTTTTATGTGCTCGCTAAACCATTTGCTAAAATTTTTTAATTCGTCACACATTTCCCGTTTTTTTATGTGTACTTATGGCTCAAATTAAATGATCATTTATATAAATTTTACAACAGGTGGGGAAATTTTCGTGTTTTTGTGCGTGCTTCAGACTCGTTATTGCTCTACTGTCTACTATATACCGTAATATAAATGGCCTCATTTTCGTCATTATCTTATTAAACTACATAGTTGTGATAATTACAAATTGTTATTACCAAATAATTCTAACGTATGTGTTTAACATTTAGGTCTATAGATTTTTAAGTAAAATTGTTATAACGTTTCACTACTACTTTTTAAGCGTATTATAGTTTGTTATAACTTATAAGAATTACGAATTACGCCAAGATATAGATGATCATTATGTTTATTCACACATACATGTTTTCACTCATGATGAAAACTTACACAGGAAGTAATTGCTACATAGTGATATAAATCAAATGGGTCGCCTGTACCATGTTCTTTCCTTATCAAATTCTTAATCAAAGTTTGTTTGGAATCTCAAACTTGCATATTATACAGAACTTATTAATGTGCAAAAGAACAGTTGTATTTATAAATGGAAGATACTGAAATACAATAAAATCAGTTTTTAGTCCATTAATGTTAATTTGAATCCAATGAGATATTTAATTCAAGTAATCAACGTGGTTCCCTTACTATGATCCTTGTTCAAATATACATAAACAAGGGTATGATCTAGTAAATGGTTCAGGGCTATCTTAGGATTCTTTGAACTCCGTTAAAGTACCTAGTCGTTATTCTTTTGTTTCTCTTCTTAAGATGGTCTTTAAGGTACGTTGACGATCAACATGACCCACTTTATTATATCTGCTGTCTCTCTAAAGGGTTCAATTGATGTTTTGCGTCTCCACAATTTCAGGCGTCTTCTTTGGTTCTCATCTTTCTTTAACCTTCTTTCCTTATATGATCAACATCAACTCGTATTTCTCATTTCTTAGTATAGAATGCAACATAAAACTGTAGCTCTCGTGACGGGAGTACATTTAGTTCAAACAAAATTCGAGTAACGTTGATGCTTCAAAATCTGCTGTTACTTCTAACGCACTGTATCCTCAAACGAATTGATCGTATTCTCCGATCGGACTTCCATGAATCGATCGACAAGTTTCATAGAGGCTCATTAATCCGAACGAACGACTTTGGAGCCCATTCTAAACAGAAAAAAACGCAATTTGCCTATTTATTACGTATCAGACGATTGACCTAACCAAAATTAGATGGACGGTGAAGAAGTGTTTTTCCTCAAAATTTCCTGGTACAGATGGAATTTCCCCTATTCTAGGACAATAAGACGTGAACCTGTTAGGTAGCTCGAATGATATGTGTACCACTAATGACATTGCTCTGTGATACGTGGACTGGTTTTATACCTAAACCTGACAGAGATTTGCCCACAAGATAAGTTGTTCGGATCTATCAGTCTAACGTCTCATGATCTTACTGGAGTAAAGTAGTTAGTAAATTCCAGTGTGCTCATTACCCTTGTAAATTCTGGGAGCCCACAAAGAGGAGTTTTCTCATCACTACCACAGTTCTGTCGGGTGATAGAGGGCGAACTGTTGCACGGGCCACATTTGGAAGCTAAGGAACGTGCCAGTGCACTATGAAACACTGTAGGTAGTGGCACAGATATTAAGAGAGAGTTGATAAAAATAACTGGGATCCACGATCCATTACAAAAACAATAATTGTAAAACCATTTATTGTACTGGTCTTAAGTTAACAACAGAATCCATCTCGGAACTGAGTTTTAATGTGGCCCACAACGCCAAAAGCTGAAATCTATGCTATTCTGACAGACGTCATATAGTGTGCGTAAGAGTCGTAAGCAGGTTTAACATTATCGCAAACAGCAATTCTGTACGTGTTTGTTAAAGGTTTTTTGAAATTGCGCTAACATTTCAAAGGCATCCTAATAAAAACGTTATGCCCTATTGCCACGGAATTGAATCAGATAATAGATTTAGAGTATTCATAACTGCAAGATGAATAAACGACATGCTTTTCAACGATTTTGAAGTAATTTATGTTGCTCAAATGAACTCTATTGAAACTTTACTACGTTTAGATGAATCTGCAGAAGCATTGATCGAGTAAGATTGGGAACATCGAACAAAAATGTTTATTTTATTGTAAATTTATATTTACCTAGTGTTTATCTATAGTATTTTCTATTATTTTTGTTACATTTTACTTTTACGTTGATAATTTGATAATTATCATCGTTCACTGAAACACGCTCATTCCATCGTTGTGGCAGTTGATTGTTCATCGTCGACACATCTTGTCACCTCATATGGCACAAAAAACATTGACTTTCTCGTTTAATTGCTAGACAATAGATTTTTATTAAAGCAAAGCTATTTTCCGAGGCAAAAAATAGTAAGTAAAGCGAATTTAACAAATTTAAGTTTTATTCTTAGCTACATTTAAAGGAAAGTTGCCAACTTGAGATACTAACTATACTAACTTACGCCGATCTCTACACATCGCCTCGCTTTTGTTACAAAGTTTGCGAATAGCTGCCAGTATCAGTATATATTATTCACTGCTGACTGCATCAAATGGGTTACGTATTCAACTTCGTCGATCATCCGAAATCGATTGCACTTTTTGCCACCTTGCAAGAAAACAAAGACTACATTTTGTTCCGAAATATCTCGTTTTTATAACTCTATCCACGGACCCATTTTATAATATGTCTTGTTATTCAGGCAATATTGTCTGAAACTTGTCGAACGTAGGAATTGTACGTCGCCATAATTAATTAGCTTTTTTGCGATTAATTACCTTCTTCAAAACCATAAGTGAACTTTTTGGATTTTTCTGAATTTTCATGCACATCTGAAATTTAGTTTAGAATGTACACATCTTATTAAATAAAGGTTACGTTTTTGTGTAAATTGTGACAATCTACTATACAGGGTGGGCCACCGAAAAGGTAACACGCCTGTTTTGGGACACTTAGACAAGTTTCTTAAAAAACGCTCGGACACGTCGATTTTTTATTTTTAGGGGACAACTTTTGATGCCAAATTTGACTTTTTCAGGTCAACCCTCTAGCCCCAGCAACCCCTAACTCAAGAATTTAAATAGGGAAAGGGAGTCGAGCGACCCCTCATTTGAAGCGTCTTTTAATTCTCTATTCGACAGTAGTTTTATTCAATTTTTTTTTCGGCTCCATGAAAAGCACCCTCCAGATTAACTAAGGTGGGGGTGTTGTTTAGGAAAAATCCTGAAACACGTCACCTTTGACCTTTTGAACGGCACATTTTGATGTCAAATTTGACCTTATCAGGCTAACCCCCTAACCCCAGCAACCGCTAACTCAAGAATTTAAATAGGGAAAGGGTGTCGAGCGACCCCTCATTTGAAGCGTCTTTTAATTCTCTATTCGACAGTATGACCGAAATTAGTTTTATTCAATTTTTTTTTCGCCCCCCATGAAAAGCACCCTCTAGATTAAGTAAGGTGAGGGTGTTACGAAAAATCCTGAAATGTGCCGTTCAAAAGGTCAAAGGTGACGTGTTTCAGGATTTTTCCTAAGCAACACCCCCACCTTAGTTAATCTGGAGGGCGCTTTTCATGGGGGCGGAAAAAAATTGAATAAAACTAATTTTCATTCATACTGTCGAATAGAGAATTAAGAGACGCTTCAAATAAGGGGTCGCTCGACACCCTTCCCTATTTAAATTCTTGAGTTAGGGGTTGCTGGGGCTAGGGGGTTGACCTGACAAAGTCAAATTGGACATCAAAAGTTGTCCCCCAAAAATAGAAAATCGACGTGCCCGAGCGTTTTTTTAAGAAATTGGTCTAAGTGTCCCAAAACAGGCGTGTTACCTTTTCGTTGGCCCACCCTGTATAAGTGGTTTCTACACTGTATAAAACAATCGGTTTTGTAACAGCGATGTGCAATCATACTAAACACCTTCAGTATTTAAAAGTAAAGCGTTCATGTGATTAAGATAATATGTTTGGAATACTTTTGATAAGATAAATTTCTAGATTACATGCCATTTCCTCTGCGTGTTCGTTCCTTTATGTACTTAGTTTACTTAGTTCATTGGGGAGGAGATAATTATGTCTCTATTACGTATACGTAGACTATCAAAAGTGTCAAAATCATCTCGGGATTTGAACATTACCAAAGGGGATGAAAGTGATAATGCTGCAAAAGCTGTGAGTGATGAGTCAACTGAAGGGAAAAAAGTTGAAGACTTAAAATCTAGTGACTGGTATGATGCTGAAAATAGTGACTTGGATGATCAGGATAATGAAGGTATTTTAGAATTGTACTGGTCATATGTCAACACATCGTAGTTTTTTTATCATTCAACTTTTACCACTGTGATGTTTGTTAAGCAATTTCTATATTGACTTTATTGATAACCATGTATTAATTGTATCGTTGGTTGATTACATTTGAGTGAAGAGTCGTAACCTTGGCCGGGTTAAGTATAATAAAATAGGCTTAGATCTAAAGCCGCCACAAGATTATATTGGTTTTTTTTTAATAAACATCATTGAGGATTTATACATTTACAGTTTACTAATTATTACCCTTGCATACAAAAACACTATAGTGAGAAAACTGAAACAGTAGTTTCATTAAAGACCTTTTACACGTATTGTCTTAGTCTACAGTTATTAAAAATTGTTACTTATTAATTGTTGTTCAATGCAACTGTCCAGATTTCAAGTATCCCATCATAGTTCGGGAGCCGGCAACCTTTTTTGCAATCAATTAATATACTTTTTATACTTCGTGAGCGGCTTTATTTTAACGAGACTGTCAACTTTTTCCTCTGTGAAAATGTTCCCAAATGGGTCCTACGGGGGTGTGCAGGGAAAAACACGTTGATTTGGAAATGACAAAAAATGGATGGATATCATGGGAAAACAGCCCAATTAATTTGTGGGACAAAGTGGGCATTTAATTATGCAAATATTTACTAAGCTACAGAAAAAAAATCAGCTTGATATTCATTATTTTTGTTAATATAGTAATACTTACATGTCTTCAGATGGGGACACTCTTGATTGACTCATTTGTGTTGTAGGACAAATGTTATTTTGAATTACTTGCAAAAAAACTTAACAGTTAGCTAAAAAATTAACCGTTATTAATCAATTTTTTGTAATTACCACATCAACGTGTTTTACCCCTCCGCACCCCGTAGGACTCATTTGCGAAAATTTTTACAAAGGAAAAAGTTTGGCGTCTCGTTAAAATAAAGCCGCTCACGAAGTATAAAAAGTATATTAATTGATTGCAAAAAAGGTTGCCGGCTCCGGGACCATCATAGACTAATCGTTAATACAAGTTTGTTTTGTCTTATCCCGAGACACTGATAAAAATAACAAATAGAATTCCTGCATATAGATAATATTTATATTTTATAGTCCATATTACATACTGCTGAAAATGTATCATTTTAAACAGTGTGTATATAAAGTGAATCTAATTGAACCAGATAACAGACAAAAGCTCTCCGCGTTCTTATTTATTTATATTAATTATATGTATACGATATGTATAAAGTGAATTAGAGCTCTATTGTCTACTGTTATAGGTGCAATCAAAAAAGCTGATGCGTGACTCATCGTGTCCGTGATCACAGAGATCTCTTTTCGACAATCAATAGCCATCATAAGACGGTAGTGACTGTCTCGTCCCTCCGTCCATTTGCGATTATTTTTTAAATTCGATTTTTCCTATGTCAAAAATTGAAGTAAAAAATTTATAATTCGAAACTATTTTCGTATAGATTCCAAATTTTGATTTCATTAAGTTCTACCGTTGATTGAAATCAATCAATCAACGGTTCTAACCATGACCAATTCCTCACCAATATAAGTATTATTGTGATTCGTCGCACCTTCTTACGGACTGCAACCATTTATGGATTCGATGCTGGTATAATTAAACTGGCGTGCAATTCATGTTTCATTAATCCTCGTTTGGTGGTAATTGTGGAAAAATCTCTAAACCTTTTCCAACAAATGTTGACTATAATTGTTTGCCTTAAACAAGGTGAATAGAATACCACATTAGGTGCACCTGGCACATGAGACGATTTTTAGAAAACCCAGCAGTTTCATTTGCTTGTAGTATCTTAGAACTATAACT
Organism: Pyrocoelia pectoralis; assembly: GCA_036250285.1. NCBI lineage: Eukaryota > Metazoa > Arthropoda > Insecta > Coleoptera > Lampyridae > Pyrocoelia > Pyrocoelia pectoralis. The sequence goes on from CM070077.1 coordinate 16,360,381, forward strand.
TATAGAGAAATTCTCATGATTTCTTTTTTTTTTATTTTCTAGAGGTTGATGAACAATCGAAGTTCGACGGATTCCTTTCAACTCCATCCTGTATTGACTAATTGACTTGTTTTCATATTTGACGTAATTCTGAGGGAACGTTTGAATGCTAATAAACTCATTGTATTTGTGAATCGATCCCTCCAAACTCAATTTTTCATGACGTGCATCCTTTAATCAAGCCTTATATGAAATGAAATGAGAAATAAAAATCTGAAAGGCGAATATTCACAATACAACCTAAATATTCATTCATCACATCCTTCCAAGACCAATTTGAATGCAACACACAAAAATTCTTATACAGAAACTGAATAGAAAAACTAAATTATTTTTTGTAAGCAAATAAATTTCATATTTGATTTATGGCTTTCCATCGTATAAAAAATGTTCGAAATTTATTTTTTTGCTTTATTTTTCGGACTAAACCAAAGTTTGAATGATGGAAAAACGGTAGGTATTTGCAAAAGTCGCGCAATCATTTTATTATTCATTACATGCACGTTTTAAGAATATTGAAGTGCATATTATCATCTCCTCTTATTATTATCAGGTATGCTTAAACGGAATTTTAAATTTAACTTGCGGTTTTATTATCTCGTGAACATAATGAGTTCTGACTCTAAACAATCCAAAGGATGCTTAAACTCATCGAGGTACTTTATACCCTTCTTAAGAGCTGTACAATGATGAGACGGCGGCGGCGGCGGTTTGGAGTTTGACTGAAAAGATCTCTTTAACGGACAATACCCTTAAACTTGACAATAAAGTCTGATAAATTTACTGGGACGTACGTTGCTTTCTTTTTATTTTATTTTTGTTCCAAAGAGAATCACTTTTCAAGTGTTTGCGTGTGTCGCATCTCATTTATAAGAAAATTTCGCGGAGAAAATATCATTTTTGTGACAGAAATTTGATGTAAATGTTCCCTTTATGGATGTCTACAATGTCTGACCGATTCTGTGACATAGAATAAGAAGTTGAAATGCAAATTGTTTACATGCTTCATCTATCTTGACGATACATTTTTGTGACGCGTCTTGTATTTTAGTATTTTATGTTTTCTATAGTGATTTCTAATGCGATTCTAAAATTCGAATGGATTTACAATCTGACCCTTGTCATATTTGAAGATTGCCAGAAGACGGCAAAAGTGTGTTGTTTAAGTTTACCCATCAATTTTCAAAGTTTTTCTTTATATTGTCATCCTTGTTTTTAATATAGTATAAATACTTAAAAACATAATGTTTGTAAAATAACAATATATTAATAACCGTCAACTGAAGTTTGAATGACGTGCCTGTGAAAATTCGATCCCAACCTGTTACAACGATGTCTACGAATTGTTGTTATTATTGCCTTCATTAAAAGGAATGGAATTTGTTTCCACTTCACCAAATCATTGGAAAATTACTGATGGAATTGGTGGGTTAGACACCAATATCCGAAAAAAAACAGAGACTGCGGCTGATAGGTCGATTGATTAAAAGGCTGTCAAAGTTGGTGAAATTGATACGTTAACTGTAACATTTGATTACGTTTTTAATATACCTTACAATTTAGCTTCTATACCATCATAAAGACAATGCCAATGGAATCAGAAGATAAATTGTTTTCTTGCGAAAGGAAAACCTGAACCCTTTTGTTCAATATACTGTGTCCGGGGCTTCCAGGTGCTTAGGGTACAGTATATTGATCAAAATAGACCACATGAGCTTAACTATCTTCTAGTCATTGATGATGTGGTTCAAACGAGGCGAACTACTTTCTTCTCTCTGAGAAGGATTTCTAATCGAACATGGTTCCACTTAGAGTTAAGTACTTCCTCAACTGGCTTCGCTTTATATGTTATTTTTTGTTTTGAATAAGATGAACAGATTAGGATATAACTTTCATAGAGCTTTACGTGGTCAAAATAATTATGTGAAGTAGGTAGCAAGTTCTGAACGCTCATATCCTACAGTTCTTTCCCAAGATCAAAGCTGCGTTGATTCCTCTGGTTCCTTTTAACGGGGGTTAGAATACGTACCTCGAGATTTTAGTACTAAATGAATCTTTTAAAAAACACTTAGTTTACTTATCTTAATACAAAATAAAGATATTGGAGTTACGTTTTAAAGATAATCCCAAATTCAGCGAGTTATTCTTGTAGTAAAATTTTGGGGAAATAGTGGCTCGACATCATTGATGATAATAATAATAATAATAATAAATGAACGATTGTCGTTCAAAGGACGTAAGATCGCACGACCTGGAAGACCAATCGGTATCACTTTTTCTGAAAATAACACGATCAATAAAATCCATGATTATACAGCCATTCGTTACCTATACGAAGCTTTCGAACAATTTTTACGACTTACATGTTCATGTTCAGGAAGTAGCTTTATACATTTGTTTCCACAGAATTATGTTACGTATTGATATGTTAAAATTAGCATTACAATGATAAGTAATTCCGTTGGTTAAGTCTTTATTTATGTCGCCCAATGTGTTTTCCATACTGTGTTTCATTCTAAAGGGTTGTATTTGATTAAAAATTAAACAAGTGATGTTAAATTATTTACCGTTTATAATCGTGGAAATGTGTGGGTAGAATAAGTAATGCTCATTGTAAGCATTAAGTAGTGCTTTTTGTTAGCGTTATTCAGACTTACTTGTTTATAATATTTATAATATCTATTAATCTCAATTATCTTTAGACTGACGTTGAGGTTAAAATGAGTGTTCAATGAGTGATTGAGAACTTAAATAGAGAAGAGTAATAATAATAACATTGAAAATAAAAAGCCTCCTAGTGCTAATCTGAATTGTCTTATGTTATTTGAAAGTTGTCTTTGGAGGTCACGAAATGTTGGCTCGTGTCGAAAAGATTTGAAATGCCGATGTAAATTGGGCGCCTTATTCTCTTTTGTTCTTGTACCGAAGCAAATCAATAGCGTTTCTCGATTTGACATCTGTACAATTGCCAAGAGCAATCAACAAATAAAAGCTTTGGAAAGTAAATTGAAGTTAGACCATTAAAACCGTATTATATTCTACTTCCTACGATCGCTGTTTATTCATACAAAATCAAGCGCATGTTTTTTAATTTAACTGAAAACCTGAATTGAAGGAAACCAATTGTGCCTAAGGTAATGCCGAAAATTGTTTTTGTGCATTTAATGTTCAACATTTTACCTTAGAAAAGGTATTAAATGCGTCCGGAAGCGGAATATATTACGAAATATATAAGAATTAATATGGATAATGAAAATGAAACTTCGAAACTGTTTATATACAATAAGATAAAACATTCGCTTCGCGTTGGAAACTTTCATTCGTGATAAATTTAATTTAACTTACATTCAACATGAGAAAAGAAAAACTCGGTACATTTACAATTAAAATTTTGTAGGTAAATTAAGGGATGGTTTTCAGAAAGTTGTGATATTTTATGGGTAATATCTAAAATCCTGGTAAGTTGGATACTTAGACAAATTGCAATCAAAATCCTTATACCTATCCTATGTATGCATAAAACTGTGCGCCTCGAATATAATATTCGAACGTATAACCATGGCGCATAGACAAGCAGTATATGTAGTATATTTTGAAGAGTTTCTGGAAACTTGGTATGGTTTGTTTATACAAGAGTGCAATGTGAAACAAATGCATATCTTGAGCGTGACATGTAATAAATACCGTTACATGTTTGTCACAAATATAAATAGATTGTGATAAATTATGCTAAAGGGTTTTAATAATACGAGGGAAGTTTCGAGAATAAGTTATAAGTTTTGCCATGTTTCTACAGAGAATTTACTCAAACCTATGAAATGGTTAACGACTTACTTAGGAAGATGTGTTCCAAGAGACCTGATTACAAAACAATATAGTAGAATGTCAATGCTTCTCCAATACACTCGGTGTGAGTATTGCCTTCCTGTTCAAGATCGTCTCATCCGATGAGCCATAGGACCGTCAATGCGGCACGCTATTACCAGACACTATACAAACTGAAATTCGCCATTCGATTTCAATTTGAAAATTAAGAAATTACCAACCACCACAAAAATTCTTAAATCGACTAAAGTAAAAAAATTATTTAAATACGGTATAAAAAGGGCAAATTACAAAAAGTAGTATAAAAACATATTTCATAAGGTCTTGAAGCACTCATTTTTTAAAATAACTCGGGGCTACGCCACTCGTTTTTTAAACTTGAATTCGTGCTTCAAGATTAGTCTTATTTGTTGAGTCAATTTATATGATTTTGGTTCGGATGATGATAAAAGCAAGCGGCTTGGTCAGTCATTAGGTATAAACATACACATGAATTTAAGATAAGGAGACCATGAAAATTGTTCGCCATTTAAAAATGGCGGCCATTCAAAATGTAACAAAATCAGTTTTTCGCAAATATCTCACTTTCTATGCCTTAAATGGTATTAACATCTATTATAAAAGTTGTAGAGCATAAAATTTTCTACAATTTTTGTTTCTAATATTTTTTTATACGATTAACCGTTTTTGAGATAGAGCGCGGAGAGAGCGCAACGCTCAGCCATATAAGGGAGAGTCTGTAATTTGGAATAAATTCAATAGTTCAAATACTAATTTTTTTTTAGAAAAATGTTCGGACTCGTCGATTAGTATTTCAAATCTCGATTTTTAGTCAATGGACAACATTATGAGCATTTGCTTAAGTGAGATAATTACCTACATGCAATATTGTTTTTCACAACTTTGTTACCTACTTTTTATTATCTTGTAATTGGTAAGGAATAAAAATTTCGTATTTGGCAATTATGTACAACCTTACACACCCTACCAAAAAAGCGATCAAAATGACAATGTTGCCGTTTAACAAAATCAATGATGACGTCATATGTCTAAATTGGGACATCCTGTATACATTATTATTGCATGTAAAAAATCGCGATTTGAAATACTAATCGACGGGTCCGAGCATCTTTCCAGAACTATTGAACAAATTAGACTCTCTGTATAGCATAGGTAATGCAAATAAGTCAATCGCGAATCCCAGTCATTAGCCGAAAGCGTCAAAGTACTTGACACACTCGTTTTTTTATATAATTCGCAACCTAAATCAGATATAGGCATCATTAACAGACAGTGTACGTTGTTTAATTACTATACCTACCCTTCAAATGACATATAGAACTATAAAATCGGTCTAGTTTGAACTATAGTTCTGTCATATAAAAGCACCACAAAGCGCTCAAGTACCTTGAAGATCCTGTCCTGTAAATACTCATATGGATGTGATAACTCTGCAAATGCCTCTGTTGCCTCAAGATATGATAGCCATGCTTTCCACTCGTCTTTTTCCATCTATTTGAAAATGCAGATACCGTATCGCATCCACTGAATGCATGAAACCCCTGAAGTGCATCTGCTTTTTCTGAACCTAATTTAGTTGCTACTTCATGGGCAGCAATATATCTCAAGGTTTTACTCCTACCAACTTCCATCCATAGCGTCAGGTGATCTCTGTGCCGACCAGCGGCTGCAATGAATAAAACTACCTACATCTGAATCAACTGTTTTAAATAGTTTAAATGTTTAAATAGTAAATAACCATTCATCATGATGCTAGTGACATGGAGGATTAACCGAGTGTCTGCTTCCTCTTGGCTACATGGAGATAAATCGTCGAGGGTAAGTTCAGGATCGTTAGAGCGCACACAGTCTTTATACGTTGTACTTACGCCCGAACTACACATGAATGGTTTTTGCTGCTTTGGCAAGGTACATGAACAGTTCCTTCTTGTTTTCATTATGTCGAAGAAAATCATGCCACTTCCTTGGTATGGGTGTTGAAGAAGTCACGTGTGTACGTATAATAGAGCCACGCTCTGCTCGAGCCCTTTGCTTTAATGATTGTTAAGCATAATGTGTCCCACACAAGGTCGATTTTATAGTTCTATGTATCATTTGAAGGGTAGGCATAGTAATTAAACAACGTTCTCTTTCTAATGATGCTATATCTGATTTAGGTTGCGAATTATATTTAAAAAACGAGTGTCAAGTATTTTGACGCATTTCGCGTAATGACTGGGATTCGCGATTGACTTTGCATTACCTACGCTTATATGGCTGAGCATTGCGCTCTATCTCAAAAACGGTTAATCGTATAAAAAAATATTAGAAACAAAAATTGTAGAGAATTTTATGCTCTACAATTGTTTTAATAGATCTTAATACTATTTAACGCATAGGAACGGAGATATTTGCGAAAAACTGATTTTGTCACATTTTGAATGGCCGCCATTTTTAAATGGCGAACAATTTTCTTGGTCTCCTTATCTTAAATTCATGTGTATGTTTATACCTAACGACTGACCAAGCCGCTTGCTTTTATCATCATCCGAACGAAATTGCTTATATTGGCTCATAATTGACTCCACTAAAAAATTACTATTAAAGAACGCATTATTTTTACAAGATCAAACATAACTAAACTATTAGCACGGTATACAAATATCGACTGAAATTCCCAATAGCATCACTGACAAATAATTTGAAGCTTTCGCGGTTCCTTGAACTGTCAAGATAACTAGTTTTCGGCTTATGCCGCGTCGTTATATTTATTCCACAATCTGTGTTGAATGGTTTGTCTTGCCTTTAACCTTGTAAGCCAAAAATAGTTATTTTTATATCTAGTGCGCGAAATGCCACTTTGGTGATCGAGAACTGATTTTTTGAACGAGTCGAGATCACCAAAGTATTTCGCGCACGAGTTGCAAACAACATTTTTTTTACAAACGTGAAAAAGTTGACAATTATTTTAACGTTAAAATACAAAACTCTCATATAGTTTACATGCAGTGCGGGAAGTAAGTATTTCGCGCACGGCGACGTCATTTCGCGTACGGTGTCATGGTAACGTAAAGGGTCACTTCGCGTATTGTTATCAATGCGCAAACCTTGTCATTTTTTGACGTTGGTAGAAAAAAGGATTTTTGTGATGATTATCCATCCGTCAGAGTGATGTGAAGATGCAAGCTAAAATGTCTTGCGAAACATCAGAACTTTTGGTTTCACATTCAGCAGTCACGCCTGGTAAACCTAGACTTAACAGTTCACCATCATCGGGATGGATAATCATATCCCAAAAATTCTTGTTTTGGCTCACAAGGTAAAAGGGAAGGCAAGCCTTTCAACGTAGGCTGTGGAACAAATGTAACGACGCGGTATAAAGTGGAAAACTAGTTATCTTGAGAGCATCACTGTCGTTTCAGATTAAATTTTTACGAACATTCTACACGTAAAATGAAAATACAAGCCCCGTACATGTGCAACACATTAAACCTGGGACACCCTGTACGATAACAGTTTTTGGAATTTTTGTCTGTTTGTCTGTTCGAGCATCACGCAAAGACTTCTGAACCGATTTTCATGGGGTTTTCGCTATTGCATTCTTGGAGGTCCTAGGAAGGACGTAGGCCTTATTTCTTCGCAATCGGTTCACGAGAAGCCAAATTATGATCATCAATTTAAAAAATAGAATGTGTGCATGTGTATAGGTATAAAAGTTCGCCAAAAATGTTTTTTATATCCGTATACTCAAACATTAAGGTACGTTTTAATAGTCTGTACATCTTTAAATGAAAAACTGCATCAAAAGATTCCTACAGTTAATTTTCGGTTGCCGTTGTTTATAATTTTATCATATTTTTTTCATTTCCATTTTTACTTTTTTCTGTTCACATTTTCAACCGGATAGCCTTCTTTCTCAAAATTTAATTTTGTTGTAGTTTTAGACCAAATCAATCAAAATTACTATTGCAATTCTGACATTTTAGAATGTAAATCGTGAGTCAAATGCAAACTCGTTTCAAGAAATAGTCTCGTTTCATTTGAAAACGCTAAAGGAAAACTAGACTCCGCCTTTTACCTTTGTCAATCAACACGCAGTAATTTTATCGAGCTGCATGTAACATTAGTTTTCTTTCACCAATTCTATTCCCCTAAATAATCTCATTAAGTTCGGTGCTTTTAGCTGATCTTGGCGCTTTTTCATGCTCATCCTATACGAATCTATTATTATACAAGACGTGTAGAGATATTATTATAACAAAATATATTTTCTCGTATTTATATGTTGGTTATAACATAACGTAACATATTTACAAACCTATTAGAGCTTCAAAGTAAGTACGTAACTAATTTTATCTGCTTTCTATGGTGATCTCCAATCTCAAAAGTAAACATTCATGTGTGATAAGCGTAAATATTAGAGAAAATCGAAGAAAAACTTTACATAATACAAACAAAACAAAACTCGTGCAAAATAAAGAAAGAGATTGAGAAAAGTTTGAAGGTGTTATATTTTGATGCTTCTATAAGCTTCTTTAGAGAAGTTTCTATTGTGAAAGCTTTTTAAACAAGAATTTGAATAAAAAAAACCTTATGGTATTTTGTACGCACGATCAATCTTAAAATATGATAAGGTGTTGTGGAAAGAACTTTGCCGTATAAAAAGTATAAAATAAGATCGATTAGATACACGCTACTGTATTCCTTCATATTTTTAATCTGATTTTTCATTTTACTAAAACTCATTTTCTCATCTTATATTGTAAATGATTTCATTGAGAACGCCTAGCAATATTAAAGCCACGATTATCTACATGTGGTATACAAATGTTAATCGGTCTTTCACAGAAAAAAGCTCCTTAAAATATTAATTTCTCGTTGTCATACCGTTTAATTACATCCGTTTCATTTATCGATTAAATGCAGGAAATCACAAGAGGGAGATAACATCTTAAATATGACGGTTTAATTTAACAACATCCAAATATTAAATATGGAAAATTAATTACTTAGCTTCAGCTTTACCGTCTATGTTAAATTTATAAACGCACCTTGTAAGAATCCGAATCTTGCAACTCAAGTCAAATTCTGAAATTTATAAACTACAGTTGTAGTAGTTTTGTAATAATAAATTGTTATAGAAATGATTACTAATTAGTAGCCCTGACCAAAGTCTACTCATTTTATGTAACAATTATCGATAATTAATAATTATTGCTGTTTAATTATTAATTTTTTAGGTTCAATTTTACATGTCGACCTCTGGTCTTACAGATTTTTTACGGTGTTTTATTACTGTACTACATTTACCATGCTTTAAAAACACAATGAATATGGCGATTATAAATTTTCTGTTTTTGTATAAAGTGGGTCTTACATCGCTCAAGAAGATAACGGAGGCAAAACTTTGCCATCATCTCGTACAAAACGAAGATAAATAGTACTGAAAGCCAACGTGCAACAACTTCTGAATCTGAAAGTATTGACCACAACACAAAACAGTAAATATAGTATGGACTCCATACTATGGAGGAAATGAAAGTCAGACCAGTACTCAAGAAGTCATTAATCTAACTGACATAAGGACTTGACCTTACCATCACCGCCGAACTACCAAAATTAGATGGACTTTATCCTTAGAAATATCTATAATTGGATGAAAAATGACTGATATTGAACATTCATTAATCGAAAGTTACAGATGCTTAACTCTTCCAATGTCGTGCTGAGTTCTTTCCAACGGGGAACAATGGTATTGTCGTATCAAAAAAATTCTTTATTTCCATGCACCGTGCTATATTTTCGATAATAGCTGGACATAAATTCGGTACAACATACGTGGACATGTTAGGTTAACGTGTACGAAGTCGACCAGTGCCACCAGCTTCGCTAGCTACAAGAATTTCGCTTCAAGTGGAGTGGGAGAATATCCCTCAAGATTACTTCCGTAATTTAATTTCCAGCACCCAAAAGTGCATACAAGCTGTAATTAGAGCTACAGAAGATAGTAAAATAACACGATATACTGAATAATCATAACCGCCCATATTTCTTTAATTTGATTAATTATAATAATAATAATAATAATAACAAAAGACTTTACACGGACGATATCCACAGGAGATTAACGAAGACGTTGATATTATAGCAACGCATGCTTGGTTAACCAAATGTGATATTTTCCCAGAGTCAGAGGGTTTCATGTTTGCCATACAAGATCAGGTCATTTACACACGAAATTACAGAAAACACATAATTAAAGATAGAACAATTACACATGATCTTTGTAGACAATGTTCGCAAAGACCAGAAACCATACAACACATTATAGCAGCATGTACACGTCTAGCACAAACAGAATACAAACAGACACGATCAGGTAGCTAAGATAATACACCAAAAACTTGCCATAAAACATAACCTTTCTACTGATAACACACCCTATTACAAATATACACCGCAAGTTGTACTTGAAAACACCACACACAAACTATATTGGGACAGGACACTACTCACAGATAAAACTGTATATAATAGGCCAGATATAACACTTATAGATAAAACACAAAAAATCATATACATAATAGATATTGCCGTTCCCAACACAAACAATTTAGCCAATACACACGCAGAGAAACATCGCAAATACACTGATATAGCTCAGGAACTTAAAACGCAATGGAGAATGGGAACTGCTCTTACAGTACCCATTGTTCTTAGTGCAACCGGAGTTATACCAAAAAGAATACATCACAGTTTGCACATTTTAGGGTTAGATAAGAACATATACATACAATTACAAAAGGCAGTCATCATCAACACTTGCCACATAGTTAGAAAATTTCTAAACATAACGGAAGATACCGCACATCACTCAGAACCACATCACACACTTTCAACTAATACCATTCAAACACAAAATGAAACACAACACTCAATCCTCCCTTCACAAATTGAAACTCTGTTGCATACACAACATAACATTATAGAAAGTCCATTACCAACACACAACACTTCAACAATCACTCATGTAACACCTCTAACTCGTTCTCATGCACTCAAACGTAAACACACAATATACTCACAGTATCAGAATTCGCAATTAACACAAAACACAAACAACACATTACCCACTCGAGTGCAACCTATGCATCGAGCTAAACAACAAAAAACGCTTACACAATAACCATAACACTTTTTCAAAACATACATATGTATTATGTTCATTTTTTCTTTTCTATAAAAAGTCACTCAGTCACGAATAAGTGACGCCAACGGAGAAGCCTACGAATATAGGGTCTCTTTTTGTTATTGATGCGCGACGCTGCGTTCATGTTAATGCCTTCGCGGAAAGAGGGTCGACGGGACGTGGCTTTTACAAATTGGGATCAAATACACCGAGGCTTCTCAAACAAATACATTATCTAAAATGTGATCAGCGTTGGTTTATCAACGTCATTTAATTTAATGAACATAATATGTGTATAGTATTCAGTATGTTCACTTTTTAACAGCAACTTCAAATTTATATTGTATAGATATATGTATTAGTAGGAGTAATCGTTACTTGATTTCGATCCGTGCGATTAGTTAACCAGGCTTGGCCTGAGTATCGATAACAATCGAAGTACATAATAATAAGAGATAAATAGTAATTTGAATAGCTGAAAATTGCAACGAATATAGTTTTAATTTGAGTTTTTTTTAGTTTGTGAGTACAAACTTGGTATCAAAATTGTTAGTGTGGTGCGAAGAATGTATACCGAATTTGGAGACAATTCTGTAAGTGATCAGAAGTGGTTCAATAAATTTTCTTCGGGAGATCGCAGGTTGATCAGGTAAATTCCGGTACCACGTGCCTGGAGTTGTAGAATGGTCCAATGTGAGTGATGAAACTATTCGTTTGCAAGTTCATCAGCTAAGAAAGTCGTGAAAGTTAAGGAAATGAATTGTCAAATAACAACAAATTAAGTCGTTCTACCATTTGTTCGGCAAACATTTCACGCAACGATAATGAACCATTTCTTGATCGGTTGTTAACCTGCGACGAAAAGTAAATGTTGTACTCACGTTCTAAGCGTTCGTATATAATTGGTCCTAAAGTTTTCTTACACCCACCAAATGCTAACGTAAGTATAGAAATAAGTTTTCAGCCCTTCATTTTTTTTACGGTTGATCAATTCGTGCGGATAAGCTGTTTTATACCTATTTTGGGTTTTAGTAAACATCATCTTCTGCTTTTAAAATTTAAAGCGAAGTTACAAATGAGCTGGCCCTTGTTCTATTATGTTATCACTTTTATTGTTCTATCTCATTTTTTTATTTAGAGAATAAGGACAAGATGGACGGTTCCGGGTTCATCCCCCATTGTGGATGGTTAAACATTGAACGAAAGAGTTTTTAAAAGTTAAATTCTAAATTTAATCTCAAAATTGAGTTAAAACTTTTCTTACGGGATATGTACGGTATACGTCACTCTTGGAAGTGTTTCACTTTACAAAGTTTTCCCGTTTGTCTACCTAAATAGCAGTAATTTATAGCAACGTAAATGTGGATATTGAAACAACTTCTGTAAACAATAAAAGAATGCTGATGGTGCCTAAACTTAACATAAAATTGCTATTATTTTATATAGAAAACTCCTAGATATCGTATGCGACGGAAACGAGACTCCTGACTGTTAAATGTATCATTGCATACGTAAAAAATTTTAGAATTTAGACTGATACATTTATTTATTATGGCATTTTCTTGTTTCAGGTACGTGTGCTAGCGAAACAAATACTGACAATGGTGAGTAGGTACATGACTATTCTTCGTTCGTTAATTCATTCATTGAACTGGTAATGAGCAATAAACTAATAAAGAAGTACAAAGGACATCGGCGAATGTCATTATTATAGTATTCTTTTTCTATCTACACGTAGTAGTTTTACAATAAGTTTATTTTAGAATATGAATCAGCTATTGTGGTATTATAATATTATTTGATATTTCCTGTTTATTATGGTCTTTTCCCTTTTTAAGCAGCACTTACACGCCTCTTTAGTGAATTTTAATTTTTAATGTTTGGTAGGTATTCTTTTTATTTCGTAAAATGATTTGGAAACTTGCATTTGCAAATAATTACATCCGGATACTGTGTTTGTGTTTTATTTTATTAATACTCGTATTAATCATTCATTACATCCGTAAACATAGTCCAAATCATTTTTTAAACATGAACTTCGATTGCGAAATCGTTATAAATAAAGTAAATTAATGGTGAATACAAGTGATTTTATCGTAAAGTATACAGGGGGCCCAACATGTATATTTCAATAAATTTTCATTTTTTTTGTTCAATCCTGCTATTGAAATGTGTTGTTTCTCACTTTGATACCCTTTTAAAAACCTTTTGTTCTACTCACTCAAATTAGTTCTACAACAACGAGGGGGACAAAAGTAGTGAGTGTAATACTAATACCTGAAACATGTTGTCCGTTAGTTATTGCCGAAAATCGGAACAAAATTACGATGCAATATCTAAATAACAAATAACACATTTATTTATTTATTAAAGTACAGTAATTATTCAAAATAGGGTTATTTAACGCAGACGTACCAGGAACAAAAAATTGTGTACTCCGATATTGTTTAGTTGTTTGTAGGAATATGTTCCCAGGGCCGGATTAAGGGGTGGGGGCTACAGCCCCGGGCCCCGTTAGATAGCGGGCCCCCGTTTCATAGGGGGATACCACTTGAGCCGTAGTAGATTTTCGAAATGCATTTTTACTTTCCCGTGCATATGCACACATAGGGAAAGTAATGCAATCGAAAAAAAAATCGAGAGTCGAGATTTTGATGAATCTCGACGTTTTGAGTCCCCCTAAGTCCAAAACCACCATCTTTAAAAAATGTTTACCTGTGGGTGCGTGCGTACCTACGTAATGGCTGTGGAGCTTAAACTACTAGACCGATCTTGATGAAATTTACAACTAAGGCCTATCAAAAAACTTCATCGGTAAAACAAGCGGGGCTTTATTTTGGGAGCAAACATTCAAATTTGAACCCAAACTAATTTCCGTTTAACTTAATTAAAGTTTGAAAATTGGAAATTATAGCCAAAGGATGGCAAGAACTTTTACTTATAATTGGTAAAGAACAAAAATTTAACGTGGCCAAAATTGGTCAAAAATTAAAAATCGATTTTCTTAAAATCTGCTCCGAGTATTTTTTTTATTTTTTGAAATGTTATTCATATGGTTCATGAAAAACTATTGGTACTACATTTATTTCTTTGTTTCCCATAGGGGAAGGGGGGATGAATGTTTGAAGTTGAAAATTTTAAAAATCCATAACTTTTTTGTTAACAAAGATAATAAAGTAAAGTTGTACAGTGAAGTAGAGGACATACGACTCTTTTAATCGAGTATATTAAATATAGCAATTTATAAAATATTAAAAATATTTATGACATACCCTATGTATTATTTCAGAAGAAAATCAGAAATTGATTTCTGATTACAACTAGGTACATATACTACACACTATATATTTCTTTTTTTATTTTTTTGAGTTATTACGCAAAAACTATTTTATTTAATTCGTCATTGTAGTAAACACGGGAAAGTTGTGTGTCAGTTTACTGGTTATTTAATTTTTAACGGCAATAAAATTCAAAAATACAATAAACTACTCAAGCAGTAGATTGTCTGCGTGCCAGCCCAGTGCCGCATTGATAGAAGAACAGTAGCGGCGTTTTCGATGAGTTTAAAAAAGGGCCCCTCAACTCTTTAATCCGGGCTTGTAAGGTTCCCTGGATCATCGCTCCTACAAGCTCCCATAGCTCTAAGAAAGATTCATCGATAACTTCATTTATAAGTTTCTCCACATCCTTTTCATCAAATGGCTTGGCCTTCTACGTTAATACCCTTTAGATTCATTTTGGATAAATTTCTCCATTTTTAGCTTGTATTTTAAGATTGGATAGGTTACGTATAAAATAGAGTATGTAGCAAGCTAATATACTTTATTTTCTTTAATTATCGATTTCGGTGAGGTACCATCTTCGCGCCATGTTAAAATTCATTTTGTTCGTAACTTACAAATCTACTCAACCACACACATAAAAACAAAAAACGTTTAATTTACTTATTATAAAATACAATAAAAAACGACATAGATATATACCAAAATGTAAGTTTACTAACCTATATTTAATATGTTTTTGATCACATTGTTCCTTTACAGATCATTCATAATTTATATTCACCTTTTTCCTCAGCTAAATGTTTGACGGTAACACCCAAACTCACCTCACTTGTTTTTCAAAACCAAATAAGGTCAATTTCAACATCGAGTATGTAGACTGTAGTGTGTAGACCATAAAGAAGAAGATGCGCACTTTTGTATTAAACCATTAATATGGGTCAAAAACTTCTTCCTTCACACCAGATACGTTTTTTGACTTCATATAATCACGCAATTTCTCCAACTCTTTTTGCTTTTAATTTGTCTTCTGGCACATAATATCCTCTTCTTGCTTCAAGCTGCACAAATGAATTAGTAATTGCGAATTTTTATTTACTCAAATCATGTGCACATACGTGAGCGAAACTCGTACTTTCTTCACTTGTACTGTAATATACTATTAATTAAACCCAGTCAGTTCCTCGCAGAGTTGCACTCTTTTACTGAACCACAATTTCTTAGCACTGTCTTGATAAATGGAGAACAACTTTGACAGGGTTTACTTTGGGCAACATTTCAGTTTTACAAATCACAGAATATAACTAAGCGAGTTGAAGTGTACAATACGAACGAATAGAATTACACAGCAATCATTTTTAAAATATATTTTTTAGAATTCGCGTCATTTGAGTGCTTTAATAGATCCTATTAAAGCACTCAAATGACGTCATTTGCGTGCTTTAATAGACATTTGGGTGTTTTAATAAAACCGGTACAATTTAATTTTACTAAGTTGGTATCACAGATACTTATCTGTGTTGGTATTTACCGAATTAATTCATAGCAAATACTACTGTAGTTGTTAACCTTTTAAATAAATTTTAAATTGACAATTTGAAAAGTAGTAGTTCCAATCTCTAAAAAAATTCCCTACATTTTTATAATGTCAAATACTTATTTAAAATTGCTTGCAAAAGGCGCAAATTCTAAAAAATAGTATAAAAAACTCATTCATAAGGCTTTTATGGCACTCATCATTAAGAAAACTCGTGGCTGCGCCACTCGTTTTCTAAACTTTGATTCGTGCCATAAAACGTACCTTATGAAACTTGTTTTTTAATATACTATTTTACAATTAAATCATTCCATCGTCTCCTCTAATGGTTCTATCGGATATAACATGTTTTTTCAAAAAAGTCGAAAAGAATTTTATAATCTGTATTTAGTTCTCATATTTTAACGTGAATGTTCAAAATGTGAACGGCAACGCAATTCAGTTTGTGTTGAAATGTGCATGGAAACGACATCTTTGATAGCTTACCGAACCGTTTGGCATTCATTTTGTCGCGCAGTCGGAACCGGAGCTGTACAACAATAATAGATCGCAAAAACTGTTTTCTCAGTTATTAATTATTGTTCATTCAACTATGTGTTGTTTATTATGATACATTGTTGCTTTAGCACACCTCGTAGACAGGATTCGAAATCCTATATTGCGATGTTCACAAATCCTTTCGTCCTTTCGAACAAATCTTTCTATAGAGCTACGTGTTAGTTCTCTGAGTTAGTTGACAAATTTCGTTAAAATTGCTGATGGCTTTGCTTATTGCTCCTTCTATTAATACAAATTTCGAAATACTACTCCTAATTCCAACTCGTATAATAATTTTTATCTAGTGTAAAGCCTCTATTATGTAAAGCGTTAAAGTTGGCCGTTAGTCAAAGTTGTGAATTTTGGCAAGTGATGTGTCCTCAGAAATTTTCGGACTGTGAAGAAAGCGATGACAAACACATTTGGCATTTAATATTAATGAAATCATTCAATAACGCATGGTCTTGGCATGAGCAGTTTGTTTAATTTCTTGTGCGGGCCTTATTTTATAGGGTAGGGCTGTTTTTGTCTGGTTGATTTATGATCAATACGAATGAGTTCTACGGGATTTGTTACATAGAGCCCAAAATGTTCAGATTCTTATAAGGCACCTTTTTTGAGTAGCATAAATGAATTATAATATACATCAGTTGTAGTTTTTTAAATATAACGCATAGTTGACCCTGGTACTATTGAACAGTCAATTTTTGTGTGATGTAAGATGTTAAAAATGTGGAGTGTATATTTCCTATTCAATCATATGAGTTTTTAAAACACTCGTACATTGTTATTTGTAATTTTTAACAGATATACATGGTGTCTCCAAAAACACCTTACAACGCTTTAGGGTAGACTTATTAATTACTTATTAGACCGATATAACCCAATTTACTTCTATGCAAAAGTGCACCATTTCAGAGTTACAGCTCTTCAAAGTTGGTGTTTGAAAAACGTTTATTTATCATAAATGATAAACCGTTTAAGATAGGAATTTGAATTTTGGAATAATAATTAACCTTACGAAAAGCTATAATTGTACAAATTTTGGGGAAAAAAGACATACAAGAAATAGGCCATACGCATTATCGTTACTGTTAACAGTAGAATAATTTTTTAGTTCTTTACTAAAATGTAAAATTCGCTACACAAGATGAAAGGAAATTTCAAAATTAATAACTTTCGCCTCTTCACATTTTATCGTAAATTATTTGGTTTTCCAAAAAAAGGAAAAATTAACACTAGGTTTTTCTAATAAAAGTTTTTAATTGCATATTATGTAGTAGCGAATATTTTAGTATTAACACGTACTAAATTATAATCAGAAGTTCCTTATAGAACATACACTATTTTGATGAAAGGAATTATTAATTAAATTAGCAAAAGCGGTTAGGAGTATGTGTTCACGTTTCAATATTATCCAATAATAAACTATAAAGGGTGACTTGTTTTCCTATGGTAATATTGTTGTTGTAATAAGTTTCTACGTTGATTATGTTTAAACAGGGGATCGGTAAACAAGGGTAAGCTAAAGAAATTAATTTGTAAAATGTGCGTTATTTTAATTATAAGGGTGGTGTGATCGAAAATGTTGCTATTACCAGAATATTATTCAGTAAAAGTGAATTATGGTCTAAAAAATTTGTATTAAGAAAATTTACGATGAATTTAAAAATTAGATCATTATTATCTAGTGCTGCTCGATAAAGTTTTTATCGTTTCTTTTCCGTAGTAAAATATGCGGAGAATAACATTTAAGTATTACGGAAAAGAGTTTATGCCCGTTTTATTTGTTTTCTAATCCCGTTTTCGAATGAGAACCATTTTTACGTTTTAAACAAGTTGTTTTCTTATCACAAATTTGTTTGTATGAATCTTTTGCAAATAAACTCACTTCTATATTAGATTTCTCTGTTATTTAAGACGCCCACCTTATTTGTCTTGCTAATTGCATCACTGTAATCTGTAAACAAATAAACGTCTTAGGCAAATAATTCATTTTTTTTTCAACCATTAGTCAGTATTTCCGATACTGATATACTTCACGTATAGTAAATAGCCGTGAGGGTTTTTGCAATCACCATGAAAGAGAATTCAAACAAAACAACTCTTGCTGTTCAGATTTTAGTGTGAACATTTGGTGCACTTACCAGAAGAACAAGTGCAGATAGTTGTGATGCTTTAACTATCTTTATTTCGCACCGTATTTAAAAGAGAATTTTATTCCTCGTTTTAGAGGTTTAAATAATGAAAATTGATTCATTTAATAAAATGAAAATAAACAAATTCCTATTTGCAAAAATAGTAGAAAGACCAAGAGTTAGTGGAAGGATAATTATAAATTAACTGCGTAAAATTTAATAGAGTTTCGCTGAAAACGTTTTACTGCTGAAGGTAGTGTTCATGTAATTCACTATGTTGCTCATGTTGTGTACCTACAGGTCAGAATCAAAATTACGGGATATTTCTCATGTTAAACATGAAATATTAGCGCAACTCTCTACAAATGTGTAAACGCAGTACACACCGGAATCGACACAGTAATTAAAATTGAAAAGCACACACATCCATACTTTTTTGGAAAGGATTAAAAAGTACTATTTTATAGGATAAGAAATGTCCCATTTTGTATTCACATCAGTAAGAACGTATACACATTTTTGCGCTAACTTACGTAGATATATCAAAAATGCAGTAATATTTTGAATCTACCATTTAAAAAAACAAACACGGTCATTATCAGACGACTTTTACAAAAATACTGATATAATTCCATTATTGTAATTGTTTATTATGTGGGAAATTCGTCACAAATTAAAATTATGGGAATGACTACAGTAGTTACACTTATATGTATGTAAGATTATTTTAAGAAATTGAATTATTATACCTACGTAAATTAATACATCTCAAATCGAAAAGTATTGTTGAAAAGTAACACTAAAGTAATATATTTCTCAAATAATTGTACTGAGATTGTTGTTACTCTATTCATTAGATGACGATTGTAATAGTAATGGCATTTGGGTAATCGGCCATCAATACATAGTGTTGTTACAAAGGAAAAGTAGACACTGAGCAAATTGGCGTCCATCCTGATCCCGTATCTATCTCTTCAGTCATTTTCAAACCTTTCTGCCTTAGGCGACCGCAAGAGACTTTTTGTCCGTTTGTTTCCCGTGCATACCTAATTTACCACATTTCTGTTCGTTTTGTGCATATTCTTCAACCATCACAATTAATGACCTTTTGCCAACGTAACACCAATTTTTGTATGCCGCTCTTGTAAAATTCTATGTAATTTGAATAAAAAAATTGAGGGACTGCATTTATAACATAAAGTCTTGTTTTGAACTGTCTATGTCTCATTGTCTCATGTAATTGTCAAGAGACAAAAAAAGGTGGTAATCACTTGGTGTCAGGAGAATATGGAGGTGGGGTAAGGTTTCCCAGCCAAGTTCAGAAATTTTTTCCGGGTTAATCCTGCGGTATGCGGTCTGGCGTTATCCTGTAAGAATAGCACATTCTTTCGATTGACTAAAGAGGCTATTTTTGGACGAGTGCTGCTCTACTCGCTGAAGCTGTTCACAATATAAGTTCGTATTAGTGCGGGTTTGATCACTTTCCAATTCGTAATGGACTATTCCGGTCGCTATTCACGCACGTGACCTCTTGTGACGATTTTCCTTTGCGACACACCTTCAACACGCCTACAGAGTTTTTTTATGTAGAATAGAACACCTTCAATACAACGCTGGCGTGATTGTGAACGATTGGGCAAACGGTTGAATGTCATATGATGAAGCGTCGATCGTCTACGTCTTAATAGGAGGACAAGAAGGGCATTGTTTTCCATTTTCCTCTTCTATCGCCATTTTTATTCTGGCGTTATCTTACCAATCTTGCTCCATTTGAAACTTTTGATCGTTCCTTTACCACAAAATAAGACGATGAATTTTTACCCATCCAACTCATACTGTCGATATGTAATGTTTACGTAAGAAAGAGATACCTAATCCAATAAGAAATTTGATAAAAACTCAATACTCAGTTTTCTTGAGCTCTCGCATCGTAATAAGAGTTTAAGAAAACTAATTGACGTAAAATTCATTTTATTTGTCGCAACGTTACCAAAACTTGAACTGGTGTTGTTATCAACACTTTGTCCCACTAGCGGCTAGATACCTGTATCTACGTTAGGTTTTTGGTGCTACCTTCATGTTATATGTACCTACTTGTTTAATAGTAGGTCTTATTGAGAGCTCAATAACGTGAGAGTATGTCAAAATAACACACAATTGTATATTTAATAATCCGTTATCGGACTCCTACACACATGACACAACCAGCTAGATTCTAATTTAAGAACCGCCCTCCTCCCCACATAACGTAAATAAAAATTTTGAGAACTTGCCCGTCATGTTATACAATCATTGCAAAGAGGAAATTTACATCAATCAAATTAAATTAAGAGCGCTCCATATTTGAAGTGACTTTCCCCAGAAACTTACGGGATTTGAGGAAAGCAAAATAATTGTTCAAGTTATAATAAAAATAGGTTTTCATTAATTGCCAAAATCGTGCAATGAGAGCACGTGTATGGAATGAGGAAAAAGTAGATTTTTGTCGTTACATAAAAAACTAGTTGAAATCCGCGGATTACAGAACGAACTTCGAATACCGCAGTAACGAAAGTATAAAAAATTAATTATCTACATATTTGCAAATGGGTGGTAATTTTCGCGGCCTCAAGAATTGTCACTCTAAGCCCAAGAAATATTATTTTTACCCCAAGAATTATTTTTTTCCCGTTTTTGTATCAATTGAAAAAAAATATACTAAACCTACCTCTAACCTAAGCGCCTGAGTGGCAATATACGTTTAGGGTGACATTTTTTTTTGAATCACTTCTATAAAATAAGTAGATAAATAAAATCTTGGGGTAAAATAAAAAACTCTTGGGGTGAAATGATTAAAACCTTGGGGTAAAATGAATAAAATCATGGGGTCAAATGAATAAAGTCTTGGGGTTAAAAGAATAATTATATGGGCTAAATTAATAATTTTGGGGGCTAATATAATAATTCTTGGGAACAAAAATCTTGGGACCAAAATAATTAAAAAGGTAAGGTAGAAAAAATAATTCTTGGGGTAAAAATAATAATTCTTGGGGTGAGAATGACAATTCCTAGGATATACAAAATAATATAATAGGAAACACTTTATTGAAAAAAAATGCGACTTCAAAAGAGTAATATGATAATTTCGAAATTTCGACTTTTAAAGTTTAATATCTCGAAAAGTACTTGAGATATCCAAAAATTGGCACCGGATCTTGAATCAGCATAAAATTTCACATAAGATCCATATCTTAACTTGGTTGTAGACAATACGCATCTCTTGCAACGCACGGACGCACGGACGGAATATTGTTTTCAGTAACGAACGAAGTTCGTTGAATTGTAATTAATTTATATGTGGTTAGGTTCAACAATTCCGTCGACTACTCAGATAGTCATATTGAATAACACACATACTATTAGTCTTTACTTCACTAATTAATAGTACGATAATTACGTATTAATTAATACTATCGACTTTCATATTCCATATTAACCAGGCCATTATAATAATTACGAGGGGAGATTTTTTTGTGCGCTACCTACTTATGAAAGAAGTCTTATAGAGTTTATAAAGATTTTATTTCTCAACGCGAATATTTTAATAATAACAGGGTTAGTTTTTCGGAGGCTATTTTCCTTCAAAAATGTATTCTGTAAAGCACATTTTCCCTATGAAAACAGTTCACCTCTAAGCTTGTTTTTTAAATTTTTAAACAAAAGGAAGTTATAGAATGGTAAATAGCGACTATCTGTTAGTCCTTTTGTGTCCACCATTTTCTATTTTTGATTATCCTCTTAATTCCACCTCTAAATGTTTGGTTAATTAACCTTTGTTGTGATGACCTTTCCACGCGTTTTCACGATCTTAAACGTTCGTCTAGACCTTATAGCCTTTGAACGTTATCTTTCTAATTTTATTCATCTTTGTTTTATTATTCTCAATTTTCTTTCGAAACCTCTTTTCGGGACTGTTATTTTTTTCCTGTATTTCAGTTATAAGTTTATGTTTCCCCAACATGTAAAAGCATCAGTGTGACTATTATCGATTCAAAATCTGCCATCACCATAGAAGCTGGTAACACGATTTTTGAAGTGGTTTCAAAAAATGCAAAAAGCGTTGTTTAATTTATTAGTGTTTTGGATGATTTTATTCTGAGCATAAAAATATTTTTACACTTCTAATATGTATCCTTTTTAATTAGGGTGCGAATTAAAAAAGTGCCCTCTTTCAAAGCTTTCATTCTCCGCTAAAATCTTAATAACTTAGCGCAGATTATGTTCGTATAGATAATAGCGGGTGCTCCAATTTGAGGTTAATTTTTAATAAAACACACAAATTGTTTGAGAATTATCAAAACTTTTATTTCAAATGATAGTACAAATGTTCCGGTGTAGTAACAATATATTGTAAATGACCACCTGCTGCTGTACGGTAAGCTTCTGTTCTTTTGACAAAATTAGACCTAGACATAGACATAGACCTTTTCTTTCAAATAGCCCCATAACGGTGATAGATCAGAAGATCTAGGCGGCCAATTAATGTTTTCTTTTCGAGCAATTATTCGGTTACCAAATTTGTGTTTCAAAAGATCGATTGTTTCCTTTGCTGCATGTCGTGTTGCACCGTCCTGTTGAAACCACATATTGTGCACATCAATATGCTCCAATTCATTCCATAAAAAGATATTAATCATCGTTCGATGTCGAACACCATTCACAGTAACAGCATTTCCATCGTCATCTTCAAAAATATATGAACCAATCATTCCACCAGCCCAAAAACCGCACCAAACAGTTACTTTCAGTGGATGCATCGATTTTTCTATTATTTCTCGTGGATTATCTTCAGCTCAGATTCGAAAATTTTTCTTGTTAACAAATCCACCCAATTCAAAATGTGCTTCATCGTTGAAGATGATTTTCTGGGAAAAAATTCATATTTTCAAGTTTCTGTTGTATGGCCGAACTGACGACGTAAACCAACTTCATTAATTGCGTTATCTGAACCTTGTAAGCCTTTGTTTGGAATGTTTAATTGCTGTGAACGATGGCCAATTCATGTTTTTGGTTGTTCAGCAACACTAGCACTTATGTTCTGCTTTTATCACCTTTTACTGAACCAGTTTCTAAAAATTTTTGAATAATTTTTCAAATGGTAAAATTTGACGGACAATTTTCTCTTTCATATTCTTTATTACATTTTCTTTCAACATCTGCATAACTATCACCAAATTTTAACTAATTTTTAGTAATAAACACGCGTTGTTCAATCGTATATCTCTCGATTTTTAACCGTTAGATGGTATTTTGAACTAAGCTACAACAATTGTAAAGTGAGAGTCTGTGGTTAAACGACCGATATACACAAATGAATGGCGAATAAGGTATGGCCGTCTAGAGCAAACATGTTTGTGTTGAAGAATCGTACGTATCATACTGATGATGAGAAATTAATTGCATGAAATACCCTGGGGGTAGGGCATTGTTAATTTGTTCAAACTTTCTGCTGATATGCACCATTGAACCAATAGAAATTTCCGATATTTAGGAAGTGCTGGAAGGTATACCACCGTTGTACGTATAAGCGGTTGATTGAATTTTTTATTCGCGGGTTCGAACGTGCAGGTAGGTTTTGACATTGTTGAATTCTTAACGTTTTAATGGCGGGAAGTTTCGGTTGCGGCAGATGTTAACGAAAATGGCGCAATTTTCCACCTTAGGTATATGTAAATATCCTCCTGTGCAACAAAAGCTAACGCACCTGCCAACACGCATACTGGATGGACTGCACATAAATCAATATTTTTAGCTGAAGGGATGCATTTGCTTTTACACTAATACCAGCAACCGTATTGTAGTAATAAATATATAAAATTACTGTAATAAAAATTTATTGAGTGTAAAATATAATAACATAAACTCCCATAAACGTTGTTTTAGTATACATAAAATCGCATAATACATTTATTACTTTTGCTTGTGTACCTATCCCAAGAATTTGCAAATGAACAATGTAGTGGGCGTCTGACTTTATTGTAGAATGCGATAAGGGTGCGTTTTTGATCTGATTTAACCGTAAGTATATTACGATTCGATTAGTTTACTCCACTTTTTTTTGGTGGAGTAATCAGGTGAAAACATGCTGAAAATGCAGATATTTTAGGGATGAAAGTATTGGGGGGTGACTCTATGCATATCTCCATAGTTACTCCGTCTCGACGTCGCGTCAAGTGCCCCACACCTTTATACACGCAACACAACACACATGCATCTCAAGATACTACTTCAATTGCCTTATAAGTGATGTGGAGCGAGTGAAATAGCTACATCCTTGTTGATTTGACGTAGATTGGATAGGAAATGGGGGACATGGAGTCCGTGAGCTTTCGGAAAACATGAATGCTGGCGCCGGATCAGTACGAACGAACGATCGAAAGGAATGCGTGTCATGTAATAATACGATATAGTTGTTTCTACAACGACTAAAAGGTGTATAGTATCGAAAAAATTCGATTTGCGCAAGTATTCGGTTTATTTTAAGTTTGTTTAATTAGATATCGTGAATCACTTGCGTTAGACCGCAATGTGAGGTTTTTAACCGCGAAAATTTCCGAAGTTATTTATTTATACACCTGAGAAGGTGTTGTGCGTGCGTCGTGATATCTACTTTTCGTTTTAGTGCAACAACAGGTGGCTTAAAATGAGTTTTATGTGTGTGCGAAAATTTATTAAAGTGTCGTCTATCAATAAAGCAATTTGTTCGAAGTGAAAGTGAAAAAAGGCACAAATGGCGAGATGACAAAAGTATAATACCTATAATAATTGAAACGCGAAATGTCTATTAAACTTAGTGGTGTGTACTTAGTTCCGTCACAAGTTTTAACTGATAAAAGCGGAAATAACACAGTTACCAAAACGAAAACTGTTGCCATCGTCGCACCACAAAGAAGTAACAGCTTAGATTATTTAAATTTCGAAGAAAAACGACAAATCATCGCTTCTTCACTGTCGCTTTCAGATTTTCTGCATGTAGGCAATAACGCTACCAAAGAGATTAAAGATGGTGTTGCCACCGTGATTGTAGGTGAGTAAACGTTTTACTTATATGTTTCTTACGAAAATATCAAACTTATTTTTACCTTCCTAAATTAAGAGAAAGAGCGTGTAAATAATAAAAGGCAAGCGTAAGGAACAGATGTTTCCACTGAAAGTGCGTGCTATCAAATATTTATAACATTTGTACTAATTAAAGCAGGTTTAGATAACAGGAAGCAATATCTTTTTTCTTAAAATTTAGTTGAATACGGTATTTGTTTCAATATATATAAATAATTGATGACAAATACATGACGTGTATTTTTTTATTAAAACCACAAAGTCAATTACGTTTGATCATCTGTTTTTTCAAGGGTAAAAGTTTCACTTCAGTAGCATTTAAATACAATAATTTAAATTACAACGGGAAATTTAAAGGCGCCCAGTGATGACGCAACAAATTTTTTTGTCACTCGTTTTTTGAATCGTCTCCGGAATAGTAAAAAATTACGCTCCGATAATTGTAGTCTGGCATTTTCTAATATACAAATTATTCCAGTTTCATTATGCTGTACTATATAGAAATTAAAAAGGAAATGCGAGTGGGTGTAATAAAAATATTTTGAAGGGTCATCCGCTGGCTAGTGCAATACCGACTGTTAGAATATGTACATTACAAATTTTGAAGCATCCCGTGTATTCTAAGAGTATTCCGAGATTACACAGTATTCTGGAGCATTCTCGTACTCCATAAATTTACCAAGGAAAAATTAAAGTCTAATTTTTACTCGATATGCTTATAATTTAAATTCAATTGGAAAACTTACGTTTTGCCATAATAAAAAGAACAGTTTATAAGAAGCCGTTTTATTTGCTAATAATTTTGTTTTTAGCTCTACACACATTTGGAAAATTGTTTAATTTTAAATATAGTCTATTCCATCTTAAATGTCCTCTATTGGATTAAACGCCCCTAAATGTGAAACAAGGTAAAACGTATATGGTAACTTTATTTCTTCCTTATTGCGCATATCTACCATTCATTCATTCCACGTTTAATGGGAGGTATGCGTAATTAATAAGGAAGAAAAGGTTGCCATATACGTTTTACTTTGTCTTAACTTTAGGAGTGTTTAATCCGATAGGGATAGAGGACATTTAAGATGGAGTAGACTATATGTTATTAGTTTACTTTGCAACGAAAGATTATAAGAAATTATTTTAAATTTGGTAAGGATTGGGTTCAGCGGGTACCGTTTTTTGACACACACTACTTACCTATACATAATAAGAAAGAGGGGGGTGGGGGGAGTTGAATCGATTGACACCAGGACTATCCTTCGGAGGTGAGGTTGTCTCAGAATTAATCTTTGAAAATCACAGGTATTTGTATCAAATGAAAAATTATGCTAAACCTGCAAATAACCTAGGCGTTTTTAAATTTTTTGATTAGGTATAATGCTTCCCTTAGGAAATACTTTGAATTTTTAAACATTAATTATGAGAAAATATATCATCTACGGAGGATAGGAGTGGCCTCAAACGCTTCCCCTCGTGTAAATATATATATATATTATAAATTATAACATTTGACGGTACCCGCTAAATTGAATTCTGGCCTTAAATTTTTGTTAATAATGGCCTTTCCTTGTAAACTAATTGTCAAGGGATTGTTAGCAATTAATTTAACTGGTACATGAAAGATGAATGAATTAGTTAAATGTCTTTCGTTCTCGACCAGGTTTTCAGTTTTTTTCGGAATTTTCGGAATTGTTAGTAATATTTTTTTGTCACTAATATTGAAGTATCTGATGTTTTCTGTTTTTTTTAGTATTCTTTTTATCTTGTTTTTGACGTCTGCTACTTCATTCAATAGGATTAACGAAAATGTTTACATAAGGTTCATCTTTCGTTTTTATGACCTACGGAGAATTTTTTTGCGGAAGGAGTTAAAGTTAAAATTTTGCTTTTATATGTACCACAATTTTTGATTTGAAAACGCAAAACAATAAGAGTGAAATTCTTATTCGAACACTTTGAACATAAGCTGTCTTACTAGATAAAAGCAGTTAAGTAATGAACCCTATAAATAAATAAGGTTTAGTCAGTTTTAGATACTCACAGAAGCATTTTCATTTTCCTTGTAGGTATCTCTTTAATGAAGTTTGGAGTTTAGGTTTCAACCTCCAAAACCACCTTCTGTCTGCGTTCTTGACCATGAAATTAATTGACTTCTTTGACCAATTTTGTTTTAGAAAGGCAGCATTGAGAACTGCCGTTTTGCCACCTAGCAACCTTTTCTTCTATAGGAAACATCTAGACTGGTTTCCTTTATTATATAAAAATGTAACTCAGTTTGGATTATTACATTAAAGCTTGAAATTTAAAATACATACTTACTTTACTTCCAGTTAGTCAAAATTACTCATCTCAAAAGTGAACTTCATCTATGTATAAATAATTAGTATTCTTTTAAGCCTCCTTAGAAGAGCTAATATATATTGAAATTAATTTCAGAGCAAAGAAAATCTTTACGCTAAATTGTTCAAAAATTGCCCAAATTACTAGAAAATTGTATTGAAGAACTATTTGGTTATGTGTTCTAATTTGTTGTATTACACTCTCATAACGCAAGCGAATAATCCATGAAATATCTTATCGACTCTGAAATATCTTATCGACTCAAAGTATAAAAATAATATAATTTGGTTATAATGCTTTAATTAATGCTATATAGATGCATTTATCCAAATCCACGCAACCATTTTTGTGGTAGTACGTAATGAAGCTTTTATATCGCCGCATCTTGTTATCACATATTTTCAGGAAGAAAATGGTAACAAAGGTTGTAGATAATTTAACATTTTTCCATTTCCGCGCACGAATAAGGAAAATATTACATTTTATTGGAAAACAAAAGAAACTACTATCAAAGTTTAAATCTCACTTTAAACGTTTATATTATAAACAAAAACGATTGGGTCAATCATCCTTTATTTACGTGTAAGTAAACATAGTTTAATAACCTATTGAATTTAGCGAAATATGTTCGAGAAAACACAATTTTTACATTAGTTTGAGAAACGCGAATCTTTAACAATTAATTAATAACAAACTTTACTGGAATTCAATCATTTTTAACTATGTAACAAAGTGCAGCTTTGATAAGATGTTAATGCAGGATTGATTCATTTTTGTTCAATAACAAAATTGTCATAATGAAAAAAACGTCTGGCTGGTTAATTCTCGCATACTCTTCGTCGTATGCCAAAAATTGTTACAATACGCGATAAATGAAAATTAAGAACAATATGATCACCGAGATTTATCAATTTAAATAAATTTTTACCGACATGAGGAAGTTATATTTTACAGAATGAAATGATGAAATTTTAACTTGGATTATACTTACAGAAAGGAGCTGATACACAAAATTGACAGCACTAAAATATCTTAAATAGACTTACAAAGTACATAAAATTAATTCAATATTGTGACAAGACACCATAGTCCACATAAACGTTCGATTTTCACAAAAAGGTGTCACTTAATTGTTTTATTTATTCCAATAGGTACCTATTTATTTAATTTTGTTAAGCCTATTAAGCTGCCAATTTTACGTACCATCTCCTTTCCTTAAGTCTAATCCAAATTAAAATCTATGGATGAAGTCTATGGCTAACTTTAATGTCCATTAAGTTGGACCCCCCACCAACAGAAAAAAAATTCCGACTACTTAAAAAAATTAGTGCTAATTATGTGCTAATTTGTTACCGTATTCAAAATTTTGTTGCTCAAGAAAAACGGCAGTAAATAAGAAATGAAGTGGGTGGGGCCAGTTTAACGTAAAGCTGGACCCCCCCAAAAAAAAAGCTTATTGCGTACAAGAAAACGAATGAATTTCAGGTGGGAATTTGTTGCTAATTTGTTGCTGTAAAATAGCAATAACTAATTTGCAAAAAAAGTTATGTAGGTATCCTTTTACAAATGAAAACGATTAATTGTAAAAGACAAACACCATACAATGATTTGAGTTTCACTAAAAAAGGATAGCGATAGAAAATTAGTTATTAAAACATCAATCAGTTTAACAAAATCTAAATTAAAATTATTAGGCATACCTACCCTGTACCCACTTCGCTAAAATAACCACGATGCGTTTGCCGCCCCCTCGCGACGCAAGTAAGTCACATTGCCTTTATTTATTTGCATCTACAACTTCTTACTAAAATAGTTATTACGTAAAATTGATCATCACATTACAATTAACAATAATTTACAGATTAACGCGTTTGTTACTAAGAAAATGAAGCAGAATCGATACGCCCTCACGCGGGACTTTTCCTTGTTTTAATTTGCATAAACAATTTGTTGCTCAAATAGTTACTACGTAAAATTGTTCTTCGCACTATACTTAACGATCATTTATACATAATAAAATTTGTTGCTAATTATAAACAATAAAAAACGACGGAGAATCGATGTGCTCTTATATGACACATTTATCTCTTTTAATTTGCATAAACAATTTGTTGCTCAACTAGTTACTACGTAATATTGTTCCTCGCACTATACTTAACGATAATTTATACATAATGAAATTTGTTGCTAATTATAAGCAATAAAAAACGGCAGAACATCGATGTGCTCTAATATGACACATTTATCTGTTTTAATTTGCATAAACAATTTGTTGCTCAAATAGTTACTACGTAAAATTGTTCTTCGCACTATACTTAACGATAATTTATACATAATAAAATTTGTTGCTAATTATAAACAATAAAAAACGACGGAGAATCGATGTGCTCTTATATGACACATTTATCTCTTTTAATTTGCATAAACAATTTGTTGCTCAACTAGTTACTACGTAATATTGTTCCTCGCACTATACTTAACGATAATTTATACATAATGAAATTTGTTGCTAATTATAAGCAATAAAAAACGGCAGAACATCGATGTGCTCTAATATGACACATTTATCTGTTTTAATTTGCATAAACAATTTGTTGCTCAAATAGTTACTACGTAAAATTGTTCTTCGCACTATACTTAACGATAATTTATACATAATAAAATTTGTTGCTAATTATAAACAATAAAAAACGACGGAGAATCGATGTGCTCTTATATGACACATTTATCTCTTTTAATTTGCATAAACAATTTGTTGCTCAACTAGTTACTACGTAATATTGTTCCTCGCACTATACTTAACGATAATTTATACATAATGAAATTTGTTGCTAATTATAAGCAATAAAAAACGGCAGAACATCGATGTGCTCTAATATGACACATTTATCTGTTTTAATTTGCATAAACAATTTGTTGCTCAAATAGTTACTACGTAAAATTGTTCTTCGCACTATACTTAACGATAATTTATACATAATAAAATTTGTTGCTAATTATAAACAATAAAAAACGACGGAGAATCGATGTGCTCTTATATGACACATTTATCTCTTTTAATTTGCATAAACAATTTGTTGCTCAACTAGTTACTACGTAATATTGTTCCTCGCACTATACTTAACGATAATTTATACATAATGAAATTTGTTGCTAATTATAAGCAATAAAAAACGGCAGAACATCGATGTGCTCTAATATGACACATTTATCTGTTTTAATTTGCATAAACAATTTGTTGCTCAAATAGTTACTACGTAAAATTGTTCTTCGCACTATACTTAACGATAATTTATACATAATGGAATTTGTTGCTAATTATAAACAATAAAAAACGACGGAGAATCGATGTGCTCTTATATGACACATTTATCTCTTTTAATTTGCATAAACAATTTGTTGCTCAAATAGTTACTACGTAAAATTGTTCTTCGCACTATACTTAACGACGAGACTGCAATAAAAAATATGTAAGTATTACATCATTTGTTACTTATTTTTTGCAAATTTGTACCGATAAAAAAATTTTTGTACCATCAAATATTTTCAAAAAAATGAGACTTAAGTTTAAACTGGCAGTCCACGTCATACCGCCTCAACGCCAGTTGTGTGCATGAAACATCAATTATAATTTGTCCAATTTTTAGTTAAACACAACTCGAAAAGAACTACTTATCAATTTTTGTAATCCGGCCAGAATACCAATATTCCAAGTAATATACTAAAATACATACATTTCCGCTGAATTTGATTGTGCTGTGATGCTCTGTGGACGATCATTTTCAGAAAATAAATCTAGATTTTTTAAGCAAAATACAATGACTGCTTTCTGACAAGGAAATATTCGTATTCTCACTGGCAGATAACACGTAGCGAATTAGTTTTCAGTGAATCAGACTTGATAGTTACGGCCATATGCTTTCGAAAGCAGTAATCAGTCGATGTTAATTTTTGAATTCTTAAAATTAAAATTTGTTTGTACTAGCTGCTTACTCGCACCTTCGCCCGCGGTCTTTCTCCTTTTCTACAACTTTCTACAATTAATAATTTGTATGTTCTATTTATTTTCCGCGAACAGAGCTCCCGGTCGCGCTGATTTTTTTCCGACACCTGCAATCATCGTCATCATCATAGTTTACAAAATCTTAATGCATACACCTAAACCATCCTCATGAATCACTCCGCATTCGCAAACATCAAGCCAAGCCAAGCCAAGCTTTTCTTCTTAAAAAGCTTGCCGCTCAAGCCAAGCTTTTATATTTCAAGTCAAGCTACTTGACTTGGTGAATCACTGCCAATTTGAAAAACGTGAATTCTATTGGTTATTGATCTGACACTTCTGACAGGAGCACTTTGTTACGTCAAATAAAATATTAGGAAATTTCCGTTTTTCTCATTTCCATGACAACGAAAGGTATACTGATTTCACATTATGAATTCAACCATTTTACATTATTAGTTCTTATTTCCATTTTAATACCATTATTTATGATTTCAAAGTGAACCAATAAAGCAAGTTCAACTTTGAAAAGCGTACCCCTGTGTTACATTCAAAATTGTATAGCGCTGCTTTGTTGAATGAATTGACCGCGTTGATAGTTTCAGTTTGTGATTTAATACATTCTTGTTTTTGATATTTACTGATAATGACTTCGTTGAAGATAATATGCATATTCCACTACTGATGATGTGAAAATTGGTACATTCATCATCTTTGTACCATAATAGTCCACGTGAACACTAGATGCAAATATGCAAATGACCCTAAAGGTCAAATACGCTTAGAACTTTTGAAAATAATGTCTAAAGTGATAAGATAGCTGAATCAAACATTTATGACATATAGATATTTCCTGAAAAATCTGTAGGTAGTCTTTTTTTTGTTTTTCGAATAAAGCCAAATTAAACCGCCTTTCGGCAGTATATGCCATTATCAAGAGTAACGGATTGTGACAAATTGAAATTAGACAAGAGCTGCCCACGTTAAGGAGAAACGTTTTCTTCACAAAGGACTATTTTACTTGTATCAAATTTCAATTCCCTATCTTGGAAACTCTACAAGTTATGGCCTTTTAAAAATACACTCTATACCTACTTATGATTTTACCATTTTGACAAAAAAAAACGTATATAAATAGTCAATAAGCTTGCAAGCCGCACCACCTTTTACTTTATTCATTTTTCGTTCATCGTCTTTTAAAAAACTTGAAACTAAAATGTTCTGCGTGATCAAAAAGAGGAAAGCTGATCGATATTATCTACCTAACATTTACAATTTCTAAAATGTGAACTTTCCGTAGGATAACGAAAAATATGTTCTTCGAGTAACTAATAAATATAAAATAATTTAACACGAATACAGTGTGGACTATAAACATCTGTACAAAGGCTTTAAATTTTCTATAATTTAACATTACACTGGCTTACACCAGAATGATTTGCTTATACGCGTACGTCATCAATGAGTATCATCATTTACTTATATTGGTAGCTTTGGAATAATTTTTAGGTTGCGGTCTAGGCAAAAGACTTAAAAGTTAAGGTCGTTTGTTGAATCTATTCTTTTTTATCATCGTAACCCATTCCATGATTAGTTTGGATGTTTGGCTGACCCGTTTTTGACATGTATCCCTACATCGATTCTATACCTTAGACCTTTATTATTTTTATGCCAACATCCTTTTTTGGTGTTAGCCATTTTAAGAAATTTTATTGACAACGTAGAGCAATATTTAAATTGTTTATGAAAATAAATGATGGATAATTACCGACGACTCATTGTTTACATTGAGTTAATTTACATGCCAGTGTGATGACGCAGAGAACGAAAATCAAGGTTAACTAACTAAACAAATTTAACATAGTAGACAACAGTCTTATCAAGGCATACATGTAAAATTACTTTCAGTCACAGTTCTTTTGATTCATTTATAATTATTTTTTTAAATATTTCTTTTAATCTTCCACTTAGATTTTTAAAATCAAAAATATTTTGTCCACATGAATGAAAGGTTTGAATTGTAATAACAAAAGCAATATCGAAAATAAACGTAAATAGTCGGAGGGAAATATTTCGGGCTTCGTTAGGTACGTTTAATTAACGTAAATTGTTTGGGTAAATCGGCTCAGAAATTAAAAATACTTAAACAGCTTTTAGATATGACAACCATTTTGTTTGTAATGTTTACATCTCTGTTTACATTAACGACGTTTCCATCAACAGTGTATGATACAATGTATCATGAGCATGACATTCCCCTACTTAAGGATGTTGATGTTTTACACAAAATTTTGGTCTTTGTACAGTGGTTTCATTGAGGAAGGACAGCGTGTGCACGCAAACCATCTGGATTTCCAATAAATTTGTTGAAATGCTTTTAATTGCTGGGTCGATTTGCTCTAACGATTTATATTAAGTATATCTAAATGTTGAAATGTTGATAAAAAACCCATTTTCGAAGTTTGGTTTTGCTTATATTCAATCAGAAAACCATTTTTCTTATTTTTCGTCTCCTGAACAACATACTTATTCTTCAAAATTAATACGAGTAAATAACTCGTGTGCCTATCGTATCCAGACGAAAAACATTAATCATTTTCCAATTCCGGTACTGCAAATTAATTTTGCAAATCTGCTTCTATTTACTTATATGGCATATGGTTATATTGTTTTAAATAAACAAATTTGAATTGTACCCTTGGCATTTCAACTTTCACAGTTGCGTATATGTAAATGTTTACATTTACATGTGTATATTTAGCCAAAAATTGATCTAAAGACACCTGTTATATAATTTCTTTAAATAACATATTTTCTACCGGAAAGGAATGTTCCAGTTCTTACCATAATTAATATTAATTTTACGTTGATAGGATAAGTCTCATTTAATAGAAATTCTTGACACAGTTGCTTATAATCGGTGATGCATAACTGATTTTTCATCAATTATTTATGGAAATAACATAATTTTGTAATAAAGAAAAAACATAGTTATACAATTATAGCCAATGTAGGTTTACGAAACATAACTCCGCATAACGCTGATTAAATGAATAGCCGACAATCATTGATTAATATAATAATAATAACAGATTTTTATTAGATCATTGAAAGTGAATGTCTGCATAAAAGACTGCAAATAATTATTAACATTAGGTGATTAGGTGAAATTGTAATGAGTTTTTGAAGAACGGTGGTTCTTCTCATCTATATGGTAGGGGGTCTTTTGAGTAATGATTGTAAACATCATTATATAAATATTGGAAAACTGTAAAAACAATTCGATTAGTGAGATGTAAGGTATTACGAGCAAAAAATTATATTATAACTATAGTATAAGACCTTGCATCGTCGATAACTTCCAAGTCTAGGAGTATCTTCGAATGAAATTGATAGATGGAATTATGTGCAAGGCAACAATGTGGATGAATTTTGGTTTTCTATCGCAATTATAATATAAAATGTGATACAATGCAAACAAGTCGACTAAGTAGTAATTGCTTTTGATTTTAACGAGAGCAGACCAATCTAAATAATTCGACAAGAAGGGCCTGCCCTATATGTTTAAATGACGAATATGCTTCTCACTCAAATTTTATTGTAGAAAATTGGAATTCTTAAAATGACAGTCGCAACTAACGTGTGATTACATTTTTATAAATTTAACAACAACGTTTTGGCATAGATCGATGTATGGGTACGAAATCTTGTTGACTGCATTCCTGGAAGGAATTAAGCCGTAGCTATCAAATGCAAATACTTTTATATTAAACGACTTCCGAATTAGGTATTGGAGATCTGCACGATGAAGATTGTCTGTAGTAACAAAAAAAAATGTTGTTAAAACGGACATTTACAGGACAACTAGTCCCAATTTTAATTAAATGAATGAATATTTATAATTAAGTACACAAGATCTCAATTCTTCTATTTAATTGCAACATGACACAAATTTCAGTTTCCGGGAAGGATTTGGGGAATTTGTTGTCTTATTTTCATGTAATTAACATAATTATGATGATGCTAGTTATACATATAATCTGACGTAAGCATGGTATTTTGTGCTCGAATGTGCGTGACGTTTATTTAAAATTCCTATCCTAATTATTTAACAAAATATGTCAAACTTACTAACTATGAAAAATCATTTCGTTTTTTTATGGCTTTCTTTTCATGTTAGTGAATCGATTATGAAATTTATTGTCTCAAGAAGCTTATTTATTCATTTTTCATTAAACCTCATGAGATCGTTTTAATTTAGAATAAAATTCGTAGGAAATTTTACGTAATGAGTGTAGAAGTTAAAGCAACAAGTCGTTAAAATTGTCTCTTTTGTGTTGCTTTTCAGAAAATGTTTAATGAGATATCTTTTAATATCTCGTGTTTCTGTTATATTTCATCGCTTGTTTTGATTTCTTTTGTTTTTACGCGTCAAAGTATTACAAAGGTAGTATTTTTAAAATCAATTCATACACGGATTTAAGGATCAGCAAGGAGGTGCAAAATATAACTTGTAATGATCAGAGAGATAATATTCTACTGCATAATGAAGCACAGAAGAACAGTGCCCTTCATAAATTTCAATAACGTTAATTTAATACTTGTGTATAATTTAATATAATCACGATCGAACTGGTATTGTTCTCTCAGGAATTAATTATAATAATAATGTTTATTGTCTATCAAAAATACAATATAAAGACAAATTTTACAGTTCTGTAATATTCGCGTAATAAATGATTTTTTGGATGATTTTTACGATTCTCGTAAAGGCCTAACTCAATAATAATGCATATGATCGCTTGCTTCAATTTTTAGTAATGAAGCACCGTCAGAAAAGGCTGCTTATACCTATTTATTGATTGGATCCATAATCTCGATGTGAAATGTGATTGTTCTTCAAATGGGATAAATAATTATAGAAATTAAGTAATAAATCACGAAACTTTCCCCATATACATATTAACATTTATTTGTGAAACGTGTTGACTGAAGTTGAAAAATTATTAAATTAGCGTTAAAATTATTATTGTCGTAATTTGAACGCTAATTTAATAATTTTTCAACTTCAATCAACACGTTTCACAAATAAAAAATGTTATATATGGGGAAGGTTTCGTGATTTATTACTTAATTTCTATGCTTATACTTAATTGCTTTTCAGAATTTTGTTGTGATCGTGCGTCCGTTTATGAATCTCGTGAAAATCGACTAAAATTGGTTGTGATTCTAAAAAAAAAATGCTGCGCACAACATGATTGTAGAAGATTGTTACGTATCGCGATATAGGGCATCACTTGACATTATCCATGTCTGACTTAAACAAAACAATAGTAGAAGTTAATAGGTAGGTATGTGTCAATATTTACATTTTCTATAACACATTGAAATAGTGCCAATGTTTTATTAACAACTCGGAGCCTTTCGATTTCTACGTAAAAAAATATTTTTCTAGATATAATGCACCTGTTCCATAATAAATCTCGTAATAAATAGTAGTAAAAAACTAAATGTTGCAAGTTCTTCTCTTCAATCTTGTGTCTTCAACCTTTCAAAAATAAAATCTTTTAACTGTTTATTTTGACGTTATTAATAGCTACAAGAGGAATGTTATCTTACTTAAATACATATTATAATTATGATACAAGTACAAGTACAATATTTTATTAAATTCACGGGCTACAAAATGCAAAGCTTTAGAAAATATGCAGATTCTAACTTAACTTGTACGCCAATTGGACATCTTTTAATTTATCGTATTTTATCAATTTATTCATGTTTAGTAATTTAGTATTCCTTAACTGCGTTTCCTCGATTATTATTATCTTTTGGTTTTTTTACTTCCGATTCTTATTTTTGCTTATATTTCCCTACACGAAGTTCCCTAAATGTAATTATTCTTTATGTATAAAATGAACCAAACAAACTAGAATAAAAAGCAATAAAAAGGGATATAAAAATATTTGATTGTAAATGAAAAGGGAACCATTATGTTACTTAAATTCACCTCCCTATTTATGTTTCCCATTACAACATTGAACATTCATATTACCTACCTAAAATATGTTTTGTAGATTTATTCGTGAAGTGTTATTGTTAACTTCCACACAAAAATATGGAAATATACATATACATATTATACAATTGCCGGCTTTTTGTTTCGCTTCAGTAAAATGATTTTTGTACCTAATGGTACTACTCTCTGCAGAGCTATTTTTTCAGGTTACTCTAAAATGTTTAGCTGTGATGTAGTAATGTATACAGTCTCACACATTAACATTTCTTACAATGTCTGTTATAGTCCGGGAGCCAGCGACCTTTTCTAATGACCAAAACCGCAAAAGCTGAAAATTTTTCCTAAGCTTTATTTAGCATCCCTAGTAAGTAAATGGACCTCCAGCTGGCGCACTTGCGGGGGGTTTAGCTGCGGCAGCCCCCCAAACATGTAAAATAATAATGCCAATCACGCAGCATGTGCGTGATACTAACATTTGTCGGTAGGCCGATCACGCAGATGGTGCGTGATGTGTACGTGTCTGTTTAAGGCAGGATGTTCGCTGCGGCGTGGCTCACAAATAGTTGTTCTCGTGTCGGCCTACTGAGAAGAGCCATAATAAACAAAAAGTCGACCGGTTTCTGACAAATGTGACAAGCATTACGTAGGCAGGGAATGTGTTAAAAAAACTAATACCACAAAAGCTGAAACTTTGCTAACACGTTGATTATGTTATAAATAAATGGAAAACCGTAGCCAGCTGAAGTTATGGTGGGGGATTATGTGCCAGCTGGACACTTTTCCCTCACTAAATGTAAAGCTGGATATTTGTTTCGTTTAACTTATTCAGTTATCTGTTGCATTACCAAATTTCAGCTCTTGCGGAATCAAATATCTATACTATACTTTTCTCATTAAACACAGCCAGCGCGTCCATGCAGTTATTACACTACCTCACAAGTTTGTGAATTTAAAGGTTTTCGCATTAAAGTTCCATAAGTTAAGTGAGTTTTTGATGTTTGAAAAATATAAAATATGAATCCTTTTTCTAAACACCCTGTGCATAGAATCGAAATCCCACGTAGTGCAAATAAAAGCCTTAAAGGTCAAAATAAATCGATATAAATTTGCGTTACTGAAAGTAAGTGGTTTCCGTGTTATTAGGGGTTGTTTAAATTGAATATTTTTCTTAAAATCACAATTTCCTCAAAATTGGGATTTCGATTCTATGCACAGAGTGTTTAGAAAAAGGATTCATATTTTATATTTTTCAAACATCAAAAACTCACTTAACTTAAATGGAACTTTAATGCGAAAACCTTTAAATTCACAAACTTGTGAGGTAGTGTAATAACTGCATGGACGCGCTGGCTGTGTTCAATGAGAAAAGTATAGATATTTGATTCCGCAAGAGCTGAAATTTGGTAATGCAACAGATAACTGAATAAGTTAAACGAAACAAATATCCAGCTTTACATTTAGTGAGGGAAAAGTGTCCAGCTGGCACATAATCCCCCACCATAACTTCAGCTGGCTACGGTTTTCCATTTATTTATAACATAATCAACATGTTAGCAAAGTTTCAGCTTTGGTGGTATTAGTTTTTTTAACACATTCCCTGCCTACATAATGCTTGTCACATATTTGTCAGAAACCGGTCGACTTTTTGTTTATTAAGGCTCTTCTCAGTAGGCCGACACGAAAACAACTATTTGTGAGCCAAGCCGCAGCGAATATCCTGCCTTAAACAGACACGTACATATCACGCAACATCTGCGTGATCGGCCTCCCGACAAATGTTAGTATCGCGCACACGCTGCGTGATTGGCATTATTATTTTACATGTTTGAGGGGCTGCTGCAGCTACACCCCCCGGAACTGCGCCAGCTGGAGGTCCATTCACTTACTAGTGATACCTAATAAAGCTTAGGAAAAATTTTCAGCTTTTGTGAAATGACTAACTCTAAACGGTCACTGGCTCCCGGACTATTATAAGTAGGGCTCCCATATACTTTTACAACAAATAATCGTACATTTCAGAGCACGTTAACGAATAAAATTGAACTTGACCTGTACCGTTGAGTGATATACTTTTCACTCAACGCCTGTACTAAACTTTTAACAGTTTCAATTTTGAGACAATTTCTGTCATCAGTCCATTACTTTTTGCACAATGAAAAAATTCGCTCAACAGCAGCAACTTACTACTTACAGTAAGGTAGAACATTTATTAATTTATCATTTCTACATTGAATCCCAAATGAATCTTTCTTTTCGTATTTCTTCTTATCTTCGTTGAAATTCGGCCTTGAAAAAAGAAAAAAAATTAGTCTAGTAGAGTAGTGAAAACGTCCATCATATAAGTGCAACGCTCATAATAACGGTACAACATTAATTTAAAACAAAATCCTTCGCGGAGGGCGGAGGGCCAAAGTCACCCCGCGAGGTAGCGAAAAAAGGACAGGTTTTAAATAATAAGGACGCTGATGCAAATAAAAGGACTGCCCTCTTTAAAAAAGGACATATGGGAGCCCTAGTTATAAGTAATACCTAGTTACCAAAAACAATGTATTACACAATGTTAGGACCTCTACATATTTAAAGAGCCATTTAAATTTAAAAGTTTTATGTTGAAGAATGGTGTAAAAGTTAACTGTCCATAGTTGCAAATTGCATGATCCACTCGACTTTTAACATGCTGTGCTGTATTTATATACCGGGTGGCGACTTCCACGCCAAATATTAAATGAAGGTGAAATAAATACACGACCTTCCCCTTCAATTGTATTTAATTAACATGTAAGATGTAATTTAATCACTAACGTGATTAATTGACATGTGTTGGCGACATGTTTCGAGAAAAGAAAATGACCGCAAGTGAGGTCCGTTAAGCTGGCACAACCCCTATAGCACAATCAGTTGAAACGTACCACATAATTTACTACTCATTTATTACTAATTAAGTAATTACCCAAAAGTCAAATTTATTACTGTTGATTTAAAAAAAAAAAGGGGTTGTGCCAGCTTAACCGTTAAGCTAGCACAACCCAAAAAAAAAAAACTATTAAGTAGCTAACACCACACTAATAATTGATTACTAATTAATTACTAATTAATTACTCACTATTTACCAAGGACTTAACCATATTTAAGCTCTCAATCCCCGCGCAGTCCGAAATTAGACCCGCACAGTAATGTGGAGTCACCCACCTCCGCCAAATCGTTATTCGTTATTTTAAACATTTTTCCAATGATATGTGAACGTACCCTAAGACAACTAAGTGTTTGTAATTTCTAAATTAATGAATCTGCAGCCGGATACGGGATATTGTTTTTTATGCTATTAATGAATTATACCAGTCCTACCAGATAAAAGGCAGCTTGCGATCCACCAATCAAAATACATCGACATTAATTGAAAATCAATCGTAACATAATGTTTGAACATAGGTTAGGAATTTATTACTCCAGCACAATCAGTTCAACTTAATTTTTACATGAATTAATCGATGTATCAATGCTTTAATATAAGTTAGGAATTTATTACTCCAGCACAATCAGTTCAAATTGATTTTTACCTGTCTTAATCGATGTATCAATGCTTTAATATAAGTTAGGAATTTATTACTCCAGCACAATCAGTTCAAATTAATTTTTACATGGATTAATCGATGTATGAATGCTTTAGTATAAGTTAGGAATTTATTACTCCAGCACAATCAGTTCAAATTGATTTTTACCTGTCTTAATCGATGTATCAATGCTTTAATATAAGTTAGGAATTTATTACTCCAGCACAATCAGTTCAAATTGATTTTTATCTGTCTTAATCGATGTATCAATGCTTTAATATAAGTTAGGAATTTATTACTCCAGCACAATCAGTTCAAATTAATTTTTACCTGTATTAATCGATGTATCAATGCTTTAAAATAAGTTAGGAATTTATTACTCCAGCACAATCAGTTAATCCATGTAAAAATTAATTTGAACTGATTGTGCTGGAGTAATAAATTCCTAACTTATATTAGAGCAGTGATATATCGATTAATCCATGAAAAAATTAATTTGAACTGATTGTGCTGGAGTAATAAATTCCTAACTTACATTAAAGCATTGATACATCGATTAAGACAGGTAAAAATCAATTTGAACTGATTGTGCTGGAGTAATAAATTCCTAACTTATACTAAAGCATTCATACATCGATTAATCCATGTAAAAATTAATTTGAACTGATTGTGCTGGAGTAATAAATTCCTAACTTATATTAAAGCATTGATACATCGATTAAGACAGGTAAAAATCAATTTGAACTGATTGTGCTGGAGTAATAAATTCCTAACTTATATTAAAGCATTGATACATCGATTAATCCATGTAAAAATTAAGTTGAACTGATTGTGCTGGAGTAATAAATTCCTAACCTATGTTCAAACATTATGTTACGATTGATTTTCAATTAATGTCGATGTATTTTGATTGGTGGATCGCAAGCTGCCTTTTATCTGGTAGGACTGGTATAATTCATTCATAGCATAAAAAACAATATCCCGTATCCGGCTGCAGATTCATTAATTTACAAATTACAAACACTTAGTTGTCTTAGGGTACGTTCACATATCATTGGAAAAATGTTTAA
The DNA here is from genome assembly GCA_036250285.1 of Pyrocoelia pectoralis. Lineage (NCBI taxonomy): Eukaryota > Metazoa > Arthropoda > Insecta > Coleoptera > Lampyridae > Pyrocoelia > Pyrocoelia pectoralis. The sequence continues at coordinate 16,403,002 of CM070077.1, forward strand.
AATAACGAATAACGATTTGGCGGAGGTGGGTGACTCCACATTACTGTGCGGGTCTAATTTCGGACTGCGCGGGGATTGAGAGCTTAAATATGGTTAAGTCCTTGGTAAATAGTGAGTAATTAATTAGTAATTAATTAGTAATCAATTATTAGTGTGGTGTTAGCTACTTAATAGTTTTTTTTTTTTGGGTTGTGCTAGCTTAACGGTTAAGCTGGCACAACCCCTTTTTTTTTTTAAAATCAACAGTAATAAATTTGACTTTTGGGTAATTAATTAGTAATAAATGAGTACTAAATTATGTGGTACGTTTCAACTGATTGTGCTATAGGGGTTGTGCCAGCTTAACGGACCTCCGCAAGTGAAAAGTGAAAAGCTTTTCACTTGCGGTCATTTAACTTCTCCCATAATTTTATCCATTTACATCCCCCTTTTCCCCTGGCTCTTCAAGTTTAACTGCGGGTTTCTCTTTGCGAGAACCCTTTTATTTAAGATCATAAATTTTAATTTAATAGTTAGTGGTTTAAAAGTTAACCTATAAATTTTACCACAAATATTGGGCCCCTTTAGATAACCCATGTTACTAGAAGTTAAGTTCACGTTTGTTTTTTGGGCTTGAAAATGAGAAAGTCTTTTCTCGAAACATGTCGCCAACACATGTCAATTAATCACGTTAGTGATTAAATTACATCTTACATGTTAATTATGTAAATACAATTGAAGGGGAAGGTCGTGTATTTATTTCACCTTTATACACCGTGTCCGTTTTTCGAGTGCCACTATGGGGATCTCGCTTATCTTAAGAGATACGAAGTTGGTTAAATTAGGGCAAAGTTGTGCATTTTCATGCCAAACAATAATCTGTTTTCAGATTTGACTTATCTTTGACAGTTTACGACATATCGCAAAAAAACGAAAAATTACGATTTTCGTTTTTCTGTTTTAAATCAAAAACCAATTAAGATTGTCTTTTCTAACCAAGGCATGCTTCAGAGCTTCAGGCGCTTTTTTATGTAGAATTAGAATATGGCATCGACTTTTCAATACTCTTCAAGATGGCGGACTAACAACTGTCAACTTCATTTTTTCTTATGGGCACCATTTTGACTTCTTCCATTTTTAGATTACGTTTATTTTTTTCTTTACAACGATGTATCACACGTGTTATTTCATCATTACATGTTTGAACAAAATAAAGTTTTTCATTTTGTGTGCAGAGTGCTTTGAAGAAAATGTTAACGCCCTTTTGTTAACTGTACTGTACTGTATGGATATGGAAGATACTGAATGAATAACATTTGTCAAAGCTTGCGAATTTAATGTTTTGTAGTAAGTGCTGGATTTAGGATTGTAGAAATCACTAATATACCTTTTTTTTCGATTTCTCTTTCATCGAAGCCGATGAAATCTCAAACACAATGAAAGACGAGAGGCAAACACGTAAGGGTAAATTTTCCTTCAGGTAAGGTTCTTGTACTGGTTTTCTATAGGCTAATGATGTTAATTTCAATTTTGATGTAAGACTTTCATTGTTCGAATTTTACCGCTTGATAATAGGATCAGCTGATCCCGAAACATGTCGCAACTTTAATTAATCGCCTATTACTTAATTAAAAGCTTAAGGGGAAGGTTGAGAGTTTGTTTTAATCTTAAATAAATTCTTATTGATTTTGCTTTTAGAACCTTATTTTCATGTCGGCTCCCTTGTGGGATGGAGGGTAAACTGGATGTTGTTATATTGTTCAGTTTTGTCCGGTAACCTCATAATTGGACTACCCTTGTTTATTTATCTACAATTCGCAAACCATCACAATGACAGGTAGTGTCGATAATTATTTTCTGGTAGGGCTAATCTTAAGAAAACATTAAATAATCGGGCGAAAATTTTCTTTTCAATATTAAGCAATTTTAGTTAGCCGCTGCTTCAATAAAGATATTGTCGATTTTACACGCTAGTCTGACATAAACATTTTAAATCGAAGTAGGTGTGGTGTAAATAGTCTCGTTAGTTTTACGGCACTTGTTGATGCATATAAGCAGTGTTCCATCTGCTCAAAATGTAATTTTGTCTGGGAAAAACCTAATTAGAAAGTTAAACGAACTAAGTGTATTTATAAACTTGTGGGAAGTTTCTACTGCATTAATGTATTAATCAGGTTGCAGCTGCAGATGAGAGATAAATGAATGAATCTACACTTGCACGTTCTGTGCAATAAAACGCGATGAGGTAAATAACAATTTTCATACAACGACCTAAATAAAAATTGAGACGAAACTTTAACTACTAACGATCTGTTGCTATTCTCGTCATCGTTAATTATATTCCATCAGCAGCTGAATATGACAATATTTAAACAATCGCACTTAATACTTCAATTTCCTAATCATACTTTCCACTCTAGTTAACGTTGATCATTTTTATTTACAGAAAAAAAGCTAAGGACTTTCTACAAAATATGAGAAAGTCTTGTAATTCTCGCTTATAAACGCACTTTCTTAAATTTTCATTGTGGTGTACGCATTTAATGATCGTATTTATTTTAAAAGTTAGAATTTTTTAATAGATCTACTTACAACGATTTCTCCGTGTTAAAAATGTGAAATATTTTTATTGGATTTTATGTAATTAAATAAAGCTTTTAGTTCTTTTTCGCTAATTTAATGGACATGAGCACTTCGAAAAAAAATTCTTATTTTGGTTTACTGGAATTAAAGGATTATATAAGATGTTTGCATTGCAAGAAAGAAAGAAACTAACTATTCACGTCGGGTTACAAGTAAAATAAAAATTTATGGAATTACTTGTACGCATCTATTATTATTAATTATTATTACGCCGTCACTGTTCCATTGGCTTGTCCGACTCTGGACCTTCGCCATATGATATCTCATGTACTCTCTAGACGTCAACTATGGAACAGAGTTTTCCTAACGCTTTTACATTTTTGACTGACTATGTCAAAATCGTTATTTACGCAAGAATTTTATTGAGGAAAAGATAAAACGCTTATCATCGATGCCCAATAAGTGAATTTAAGACATTGTTTGTGACCACGTGCAATTTTGATTTGTTTGAAGTATTATTTAATAGACATCATTTGCACAACCTACCAATGTCTATCGAAAACTCTATTCTTACAGGCAAGTGTGGGTTTGATACACTTTTTTATTGTATGGTGTAATTACACAAATAAGGAACATTACATGGAAGAAAAAATAGAGAAAACAACGGTATCTGATATGTGTGTGGCATATGTCCGATATGTGGTAGTCCAAATGACTACCATGGCTAGTGAAGTAAAAGTGCGACATAGAGCGAAGCAAATCCAATGTAATTGTAGGTAGTACAAATAACGATCATGTGTACTACAATAATTATAATGGATTCCGTTTGTTCTATGTTCTACTTTGGTAGTGGATAAAATACATACAGATGAAATATCAAAAGTATGTAGATCTGATGTACCTACTAATTAACAATTAACCCAAGATTTTAATAACTGAAATCGTATATTTGAGTACATTAATAACTAAAGTCTTGCCAAAGTATTTATTACATGGTATAGATTTCGTGTTTATTGGCAAGTTAATTTAGAGCATAGAAGATGAATCTCATCTGCAAATATAATAATTATTATTACGCAGCTGTATGATCTTAAACGTTGCGGTCCCATAATTAATCCTTGCGGTTCACTGTTAGGCCGCACACTTTGAGAAACTTGCAACCGGAAGTGAATCTTAATATAATTTTGAAATATTATGCGGACGTTAACTCTAAATCTGACGTGAATATCTCCGAGGAACATCAACACTAAATATAATCTTAATTAACTCTAAACTTACTTTGTGGAACTCCGTAAAATAGTATCCAATAATAATCAATATCGAATCAATACAAGTAATTCCACTAAAAAACCAACTGATCAGATATTGGATCCGGATTAAATAACTGCTCATTATTTCTATTTTCGTGTAACTAAAAAAAAGCGTACAGTTTTTGATATAAATTTTAATTCACCATGGTCAACTCGTATAATAGAAATTTTAATTGGTGTACAGTGGATGTATCGTGTATCATTATACTATCGAATCCAAATGGATTTTTGCAAGCCTATATCGCTAAAAAACCATTGCAGTTGGCGCTCTCAACCCCTTTTCAAGGGGGATTCAGAGAGGTCAATAACAATATGATGATAATCGACCAATGTATTATTTAGTTAAATTTTGACCGAAACAGCACATTATTTGTTATAAGTTACAATCTTTTGTCTTCCACCGTACGAGAACACTTCTCACATTCGATATAATGAAGGACCATTTTCATTTTTTCATGCATTTTATTTTATTAAGTAAATACCGAGGTAAATACTGTTAACATTCTTAGAAAATTGAGCTAAAGTAGGTATGTAATTTTTAAAAAATTCGTCAAAATATAACGAAATGTTAACATTGGACCTACTAAAAATGCTAAAACACTGTACAATATATAAGGTTTACTAACAAAAAGTTTGTTTTTTAAAACAAAATAAAACAAAGAATTTAGATGAAAATGATTCAAATTTTTATTGTATTAGAAAGAGTAAGGTTTGGCAATTATAAATGAAAAATATCTAACAAATGTCCACCAGGACCTCGCTTACAAATGTCGATTCTTTCATCAAGTTGTTCAATTACTTTTTGGCAAACTGGCTGGTTTATTTTGTTAATTACGTCACGGATTTTGAGTTTTCAATTCGATTCGATTGGCTCCGTATAGAGTCTGTCTTTAACATAGCCCCACAAAAAATCATCCAGTGGTGTTAAATCACATGATCGGGCCGGCCAATTAACAGCTGAATTTCGTGAAATAATGCGACCAAGAAATTTGGTTTGCAATAATTTAATTGTTTCGGTGGCTATGTGACTTTGTGGCACCGTCCTGTTGAAACGACATGTCAGTGATATTTTTATCATCAATAAAAGGCCAAAATTGAGTTGTTAACATCTCTTGATAAGCGTAAACCGTTAACCAGCCGAATTTTCGAAAAAAACGACCCAATCACGCCTCCAGACCAGATAGTACACCATACAGTGACACGTTGAGTATGCAAAGAGGTCTGAACAATCGCTCTTGGATTTTCAGGAGTCCAAATCCTACAATTTTGCTTGTTGACGTGTCCAGAGAAGTGAAAGTGGCCTTTGTCTGAAAAATGATTTGAATTCAGCGAATCTACGGCGATGTGAATGGTCGGCCGGCTTCAATTCTTGCACCAGTTGAATCTTATAAGGCTTTAAAGCCAAATCATTACGAAAAATTCGCCAGGTGGTCATTTTGGATAACCTCAATTGTTGAGAACGTCGAGGAATTTACAAATTCGGATCATCTTCAACGCTGCGGCTCACGGCTGCAATGTTTTCACTCGAACGACGCGGTCGAAAAATTATGTACCGAGCCTGACGACTCAAATTTATTGACCAATTTCTTAATAGCGGTCTCAGAAGGACGATCATGTTGACCGAAAATATCACGAATTTGACGAAATCTAACTTACAGATCCACCATTTTCATAGTGGATTTTTATTATTTTAATGCGATTTTCGAGAGAAATTGAATTCATTGTAAAAATTGCCAAAGATTCTACTACTGATATATAAAAAAACTAAATGTGAAAACTGTCAATTGTTTCGATTCGCCCGAGGATTTACCCAATAGGAAAAACAAACTTCTTGTTGGTTAAACAAGATTCCTCAATCAACGGTTAAACCCCGTACAAGTGTGATTTTATGGAATGAGTTGTAATTTTATTTTAAAATATAAATGAAATCTAAAAAATAAGAAACGTGTTGCATTTTATACACTTTCTTGTCAACAATTTATCATCATCCGCTCAAAGTTCGAATCTAATTTCCATTTATCAATTATCATTAAAAAAATAATGGAGACAATTATATACAATTAGGTAGGTATGTAAAGAACATGTATTTATTTAAGTATTCAAAATACTAACTGAAATGAATTGTAAATTTCGTTGCCTTTTTTTGTGTTTAAAAACAACAAGGATTTTCTAGTGACACGATTACGACGGCCAGTTTACTGTGTGATATATACTTTGCAAGTTTCAAAAGGTCTTTATCATTTATTTTGTATGGCTCGCTTACGAAAAGGGTGTATTACGGTTGGCAAGTGTTTGGAAGTATCTTTAAACCTTTCAAAATAGGGAAATTTACGGTGTATGTTTTCTTACAAAAAGTTTGTTTCAATTTTAGAAAAGTTAAAACTACTTTTTATTATGGATTTTATGTTAAAGCTTCATTGCCTGTAGCGATATCGAAAATTGTAAGGTTTTTAGAGGCTGTGTAACTCAACTTCATGAAAGATTTGAATTTCAGAAAGACATACCTATTGAATTAACAAGGTAGAGTAGTTTCAAAATCTCGTGCCACTTGAAATGCGCGGCAGGATTTATTTAAACGCGATACTATGATACTAATATGAAGTTCTTTAAACAATTAAACCTATATTTGTTTACTCTACATATGGATGGCTTTTAACCTATCAATGTTTCTCGACGTATAACGTCGTGCCTACTTTTCGAAATTGTTTTACTTAAATCCCGCCGCGCATCTCGAGTGCCACGAGATTTTGAAACTACTCTAACAATTTGATTCCATTGACGGTGTGTCTGATTTGTAGATTTACTTATGTTGATAAAAATGCTAAGAAAATGTAATTGTTCTAGGAGATTTTAATAACTGCTGAAGTACTTTATTACGGTTTTTAATTACGTTTACATTACGTATACTTCACGTGAAAGCGTGAAACTGTAACACTGTGCGTAACTGAATTTTTCTTTGGAACAATCAGAAATTTTAGTTGAAAGACGCAAAACCTGGCATTTACTTCCTACTCAAAGTGAATTTTATTTTTGTACAGTACTTACCCTTTAGATTTACTTAGTTATCCTTAGAGCCCGGAAAATATGCAAAGAAATTTTGAAAAATATGCGCATATACATATATGCATTGTTTTTAGCGAAAATATGCCGAAATATATGCAAAATATGCCGATATATAATGCAAAATATGCTTACTGAAAAGAGAAAAAATTAAAAGACAACACCCCTAATTCTACCGATTAAAAGATGTATTTTTCTCAGTCCAAAGAGGATTTTATTGAAATTAAATTATTAATTAATATTAAAGTTCTTTACAATACAATAATATTTATGACGATACTCGATACTTGTACAAACTATTGCGTTACCGATAGTCCTATACTTAAAAAATATCGCAATACATACTTTTGATTTAATTTAATTTACGACAACTTGAATCTTAGGGTTAAAATAAATTTTAAACAACCATTCTTAATCTAGGTAGGTACTTTAGCTAAAGATAAAAGGATAAAAATAGATACCTACGTAAAACCCTTATTACAAATATTTTCAGGTAGTATCTACATCTAGTATCCATAAAAACAATTAGCTAACTAATTTCCTTGAAAAAATAGTCAAAAGCATTGAATTTCAATACAAAATAGGTACACAATAACTGCAATTTATTTATTTAAATGGGTACCGGTTTGGTCTTACTGTTTCTTGTTTTGTTACTTAAGCTGACGTTGACAAGACTTCAGAATTATGAATTCATTCTTTGGGTTTTTCGTGTATTTACTTTTAAATTTAATCCTCATGGAATTTGTTTTGTTTTTTGTAAAAATGTGAGACGCATTTTATTATAGGTACGAGTACGAGATGCATAAATATGCCAACAAGGGAAATTTTTACGAAAAAATGCAAGAAAAGTACAAATATGCAAAATATGCAATATAAAATTAGTGTCAATCGGTTCGTAATCGTGAAAATCGTAAAGATTTGACGACATACAACTAGATATGCTAAAAACAAAGAATATGCATTTTTCATATTTTCCGGGCTCTAGTTATCCTAAACTGAGGACTGGTTGATATAATAATAATAATAATAATAATAATAATACTTTATTTGTCCAAACAGATACAAGATGATATACGATACTACGAGGACTATTTTGCTATTTTGTGCTCATAAAAATTTAAAAAAAAATTGGGAATTAAGAGGTTGTGAGGAGGATATGTGAGTTAACTTGTGTTGTAAATATACCGGGTGAATGAGACCACCCGTATCAGTAGTTTATTTAAAGAACGGTGAGTCGTAGAGAGATAGGTTAAAAAAAGTGATTATAAAAGCCATAATAAAGAATCGAATGGTGATATTATTATTTCTCGAAGAAGTCAGCATTTCTCCAGAAGGTCTCGAACTCCAAAATTGGCAGTAATAAAATAATTTTTCCTATAAAACTTTCTTCTTTTTTAACAATCTTTTAAACAATACCTTCTTCGACTTATGGTGCCATTTAAAATTTTGGAGTTCGAGACCTTCTGGAGGAATGCTGACTTCTTCGAGAAATAATAATATCACCATTCGATTCTTTATTATAGCTTTTATGTTCACTTTTTTACCCTACCTCTCTACTACTCACCGTTCTTTAAACAAAGTATTGATACGGGTGGTCTCATTCACCCGGTATATAACAAATTAAAAAGAATACATATAACATTTCTTCCTCTAAGCAATCTAAACAAATGAATAGGAATTCTACACTAAATAAATAACAATGTTAATTAATAAATAAAAATAATATGATCGGTATATTAAGTGCAACGATATTTATATGCATTCCGATGCCTTTACACTAGTAAAATTATCGTTAGTTGCTTTTCGAGTTTTGTCTCATATTAACTACGTACTATCGTTATCTGATGTTATAAATATGGTTACCCATACCTATACTGACTGTTGTAGGTGGTGTTACATCGAAAACTAATTGTTATGTTGTTTCTTTTCTTTTTTCACTCGAGAAATGTGATTTATAGTGTACATATAACTTGATCGTAAAGTGGGTATACGTTAACACCCTGCATGATCGAGCCTATAATATATGGAAATATCAAATCACATAAACAGATGAACCATTATATTGGAGCAATAATAAAGGATTAATGGATACAGTTTTGAAACTGAACATGAAAGTGAAAGGGAAATTCAGGGAATCGATATTGTAAATTCTGATCCTTACACGTTGGAGCTTGGTTACCGAATCTTAGTACGTCACCTCTAATAATAATTTATGGTATCGAAAAATAATGCTAATGTACCAAGTTCGATAAATCGAGATTTACTAACATTTACGAAAAATAATATTCCGTATTTTATTATATACCTACTAATCAGTAATGTTTTAAACGGAATTCCTTAGGAAAATGTGGAGGAACGTTATTTTTATATCAGAAAGGAGATTCTATTAAGGAGCAGGCATGTATAAGAGATTAGATTTTGTTCTCCCACAGATTTAGTTCTAAAAATATTGTTACGGCATGCAGAAAGCTTTCGAACTTTTTTTAAATTGATTTTCGTTTCGTGCAAGTGTAACGCAAAAATTCCGCTGTATTACTAATAAGATTTTAGTAAAACCCATTGCTCTTAGTTGATGAGGCTTGGAAAATTGTTCGTCAGTTATTCAATAAAGCAATACACTTTTAGTTACAGGTCTAATTTTCGCTCTCTCGAGTCTTAAATAGTTAGGCTAGAGACAAGTTTTCTCATGTAAAAATTGTAGGTGGAAAGATTTCCTTAAAATAGCAAACAAGAATTATTCACCTCCTACTAAAGATTTTTGAACTAATGTTAATAAATATCTTTTTTTACAGTTGTAATCGACCTAAAAATTCACTTGGTATTTATTCACGTGCTACTTATCTATTTTTATTTTAATTACAGTAGATACCGAAATTTTTAGAATCGTATGAAAAAAGTTCCAGTCAAATTTGTTTAAAATGTAGTGAAATTTTTGGGATTAAGTGCGAGCAACTGCAAAAGTTGTTGGCAAATGTTTTACTTCTAACGTCACTAACATGTGTTCCATGTTAAAGCATTTTTAATTAAATTATTTATGTGTATGTATGTAAAGTGGGCGTTTAAAGTTTTAACAATGAGAACAGGGGCGGATGGGCAAATAAAATTTTACCGGGAGAATAAACGTCGGCGGCCCAAAATGAACATATTATATTATATAGCGTGTCCAAATCCAAAAACAAAAAAAGATCACAGTTATTTTTCCATGACTATTTGATCAAAAATTAACAGTTTTATCGCCTTCATGGCACTCTGGATAGAAAATTAAGAATTAAAAATATTTGGAGGTTAGGCGTCGGAAATTGGCAAATGGGTTGTCATTGTAGCTATTTTCTATTCAAGTAAGCAAAAATATACCGGGTGCCCCATTTTAAATAACAAAGTAAAGGTCATTTTTGATCAAACCGGAAGAACAATTGAATATGTCAAAGAATGCACATTTATGTCGCGTATGTACGTGGCGAATTTCAATTATTTATCTTTAAAAACAAGAAAGTTATAGGGATGGGCCACATGCTAGGGATAGGACACTGTGTCCAAGATAAGGAGGACCACTGTGGAGATTTCGGAAACGGTAAGAGATAGAGTTTCGGTTAAATACGAGAAAAGTTGGGCAATTTTGAGTTTAGTAAAATGACATTTTTAAACTGACGAAATTCCGAACCGTTCCGAAGTTATGCAACAAAAAGCAAATTTCAGGATGTCGTGTTTGCCAAATTGTTACTATGTTGTTGATGTTAAATAAAAAGTAAAAGAAGCTTCTACAGGTACTTTTTAACGAACTGTAACATGGCATACTGCAAAATGGAACGTGACGTTTCGTTTTCAAGTAACCATCATCAACCTTGTTTTTTAAACACGGTCTTGATTTTTTTATACATAATATTAGGAGAGCTTTTTATTCTGCATTCAAGCATGTACCACACTTTATGGTTTAATTGCGATTGTGTTAAGAACGTCAATTAAGTCAACGTACCTACATCGTATCAGGTTCATTAAAATTATCACAAATTTTACTGAGCGCTGTTTCCTTTGACCACCAGCGAGTTTCTCCTATCAACTGGAGTTTCTTTGATCTAGAATTGTTGTCAATGTCCAACCAGTAACCCATGCGTTGATGAGATTCTTTAAAAAATGCTGCTATACAATTCAGTAATGAAGAAAACAATTATGCCTTATTTTGGGATTTGCAAATGTCTGCCAGAACAAGATTTAGAATATGCGCATAACATATAACACCAAACATGAAAAGATTTGAATTTTCACAAAACACCCGCTAGTGTGTGTGAGCCCTTAACCCGCGCCCGGCGCCACCGTATCGATATTTTTACATAGCTATATAAAAATTATGTCTGCAAAATCAAGCGTTTTGGTCAGGGGTGGCCCAGGGCCCACAAATCGACGACGGCCCACCGGGAAAATTCCCGGTGTCCCGGTGGGCCCATCCGCCCCTGAATGAGAACTAAATACACTCGTTGTATAAGAATTTATTAGTTCGTAGAACCTTTTTTATGCTTCAAAATTCATATATAGAACATAAAAAAGTTAGAATAAACTGACGCTTTCAGTTCTGAATTGTGTCCGGCCGAGACTGTAGTTAATCACAAAAACGGTGGTGGTCTTGTGATTTTACATGCAGTGGTTTCTTACAACAATTATATTTCATATACCTACATTTATAATAGATAATAATATAGTGCTCTTATTAACAGTGCTTAATATTGTTTACAAGAAATTGTTATCAATACACAATTAATGAGTAAGTAGCCAATTTGATCAATAAATGGTTGTTTTTCACACTTCCATTGTACAAAGTGTTTTAAAGTTTTCTCATCAAGCCATTTATAATAAGTAGGTAATAAATCTTCATCCCAGACTAATTACAAGAAATTGTCAATTATTCAATCTGTTCAGTAGTTGATCACGATTTGTAGCTTTTAATATTTTGAAGTTATTGCGAAAGAAAGTTACAATTTGGGAGTGCATTGCAATGGCTAGGTACTTACACACAATTTTATTGTGCACTAGAATCGAATCCATTCAAAATCAATGGAACGGATTCACCGGTGGTCCCCTGCCACAGCCTCTGCTTCTTTGTGGTCATCCTTTTTTTATGTTAATATCCGAACTTTCCGGTGGTTAATTTTATTGACAATGTAGGTAAATTTTAAACAAACACATTTAACAAACTGGATGAATATCAATGAAACAAAACACTACATCACCTTAATATTTTGATTTATTGTTGACCTTGTTGGGAAATCATATAATAATGGGATGCAACATGTTTCGGGCTTCTACTAAACCCATTCTCAAGCGTCGATGTTAATTATAAAATAACATTACATTAAAGAAATAATCTTGCAATTGTTGATGTGTGAAAAATAACAATTTTAATCACAATTACATCTAAATATAAAGGGACCCTAAACGGGAACCCCGGTTGGCCTGAAAGGCTAATTATAGATGAGGGTAGATGGATAAAATTATGGAACAAAATTAATTAAGACATGTGACAAATCCAGTAATGAATACAAAAATTATAAATGAAATAATAGTTTTTGATGTTAAATTCATTAGTAGGTACTTAGTTAGGTACCTACTCAACCACATTATGCGTTTTTACCGGTCGCGTTTAGCGGGAACGTTTCGACAGGATGAATCGTCATCCGTCCACACCATCCCGCGAAACCGGATAGTCTATAGCTATACTATACCGAACAGTATAGCCGGTGCGGCGCAACCGGATAATCTGGACGGTCACATTTAGAGCTATGTGTTTTGTTTGTCCCGTCGAAACGCTCGCGCTAAACGGGAACGGTAAAAATGCATAGTGTGGTGGGGCACTTAAAGAAGTAACCCATAATTGTTTGCTGTAACTCTTGTACCTCTACCTATAGTCTAGTCGCCTTAACCCTTATCCGGGCAACGTCTTTTTGTAACACAACCGGACAACGTGTGTCTCCCGGACACACGCTTTTGCAACGCTAGTTCTAGTTACATATTTACGTAAAATAAAGTATATTATGTATTAGTTTATTAACTGAATTATTTTAAAAACAGTTACAACAATTTTATGTATACGATTGACATTTTGTTTCACTTGCTAAGTAGATGAAACAAGTATGTGTCCAATGGACACATCTTATACGGTTGTGTAACAAATGAAAACAATACTTTTTATTTCCCTTATTTTTGAAATAAAAATTTTTTTTAATAACAGTTACAACAATTTTATGTATACGATTGACATTTTGTTTCACTTATAAGTTATAACAACGTAGCCGCTGCTAAGTAGATGAAACAAGTAGGTATGTGTCCAATGGACACATCTTATACGGTTGTGTAACAAATGAAAACAATAATTTTTATTTCCCTTATATTTTGAAATAATATTTTTTTCTTTATACGAATCTTTAGTTATTCATGTAATTGAGGAATACAAAAAATATCAATGTCCAAAGTCAATTTGTTTTTTTAATAGAGCACTTCTTAACAGCTTGTGTCCAACAGACACACGTTGCCCGGATAAGGGTTAAAAAACGCCTTCCATTCCATATCAACGTTAAGTTGATCCCTCGGTTGATCCTAATGGTGGTATTGTTCTGTGCTAGGTGTCAACTTTGCAGATTATGATTCAAATACCCCTAGTTTTTACATAAATGAAGAAACTGGCATATTTTTTATAATTGCCATTAAATTTTTTATAGTATACCTAAGAAGTATGCGCATTGCGCATTGTATAAAAGCACCATAAAACGATCAATTAATTTTCTCTGTATATGGTATAGGTCACGTTTCATTATATTCCGGAAAAAGGAAGAACGGAAATTTTCCCATACCCCAGTTCCGTAGCTATATTGCATAAGTTCATAAGAATCTCGTGTCGCTATTGTGAAATAACATGAGAAGTACGTGAGACTGACTATATTAATTATTTCCGTATTTGCGGAATGGTGGGTTCTTTAGCATTTTTATTCTTAGTATTCACAAAAATATCTGCATTCTATATATTAAGTTATGAATAAGTTATAATTATAACACATTTTACTAATTATTATAATTTATAATAATATAACTTGACGGAGTTTCACAATGTAAGTCTAAATAAAATTAACTGAAACTTTCAAACGGTCGTTTATATTATTATTAGATTAGAACAGTAACAAAATTCCCATCAAACTACACCATAAATTTCAAGAAATAATAAATAAAACCAATACTTGTACCTTGAAGGTATGTAGCTTAAGAATTATAATTTAAAATTTTAATTAAGTGTTAGGTATCTTCATAAGAATAATGATGAGTTATTTTATGTTGCGAAATTTGTATTATTTATGTAATGCTTTAAAATTCATAATTCATGCTGCATTTTAATGACATGTTTTAAATTCCTTTCTTGTGTTACCTGCGAATATTTGTATGTTTTTTAGTAACGTCGTAATTAATTTCGTGACATTGAAGAAATATAATGCAGTTTTTTAATTAGCATTAATTAATTAAAAATATAAGGAAATTTAACCTTCATCCTAGTATATCCTTTTTTGGTCGTGTTTTCAAAACCGTGTATCACAGCAATAAATAATGTAATGTCTGTGCGATTGGGACGAGTATTAATTGTTGTCAAAGGTAAGATTTCTGTTTTATAATCCACCGAAAAATGGTTTGCATTTTATTCTCAAAATGTATTTAAAACGTGAAGGTTTACAACTACCCCAAAGCTATGTATACCTACAACCGGATTTAAAGTTTCATTGAAATTGACCATGGCAGAAACCTTGGTTGTAGAATTACAGAAAGAAGTATTACCTAAATTTTGACTACCGTTGAAATTTCCTTCATTTCAATCAACGATTATTAGAATTTCATTCATGTGTTATGCAAGTAAAGCATTCATTTTTTACGTCGAGCAGAACTTCGACGGTAAGTTGTAAGCAAGGTTGTAAGTCTTCCAAAAATGGATACCGTGTCCATTGTGTCTACAAATTAATTTTACACAATGTCCCATGAAAGTTCTCTTTACTATTTTATGATGACTTTCGTTAGATAAAATTAAACAATGAATTTCTGAGATGTTTGTTCTTCGTTTAAATATTGTGTGAGGTTGTATGCTAATGCAATAGAATCATTAACTAATGGTTTGAATTCTTTAATAATGATTGTGTATATAATTAACCCGTTTTGGTGTTATGACGCTTACCAAAAGGCATTTTTAACTATAGGAAAATGATTCATAAATTATTTATTGATCGTAACATAGGCAAACTCATTCTTTTATCCTTTGGGGAAAAGAAATGTAAATTTTTGCTTTAGCAATATGATAATTATCTGATTATTCCACTGAATATAGAAGTTGGTTAGCAGAATTCAAAATTTGAATGTCGTCCCGGAGGCCGTTCCAGATCGAACTGATGATCACAAAATTGCAATTTACGATAAAACTAAACTTTTTCTACACATAAAATTGCGCATAATTAATTAAGAACCAATACTCTTTTGTCAGATGAAGCAGTCTTGTAGTACTTCTACAATTATTACAAATATGTTTAATTTTTGGTGCTTTATGGCTTTCTACTAATCATATGTCTTGAATGTGTGCCGTTTTGTTTTACTACGTTAATCATTGTTTGCGTCAAGTATGTCTTGGAGACAGCGATATCTTATTTCTATGAGAAAACAACCCATTGCATTGCATTGCATTGCATTGCACTGTAATGAAATAAATAAATTTTATGGATTTAGCGTCGTTCCTTTGGATATTGTAAAAAATCTCCATCCGCTTTACCTACTCTTTCAGAATGTGCTATTGCACCAACAGTCATCCGTCTGTCCGTTATAATGAATTTCTGTTTTTTTGAACTAATATAGGGTGATCACGAGAAACGGCGCTTTTGGTTGGGATTGACAATTAATGCTTAACGGTACACTGAAATGAGAGAGTTGTGTAGGGGGATACTAATCAGTAATCACAAAAAAAGTTTGGTTCCAACAAGATGGAGCAACAATTCATATCGTAGGAATATCCATGGACTTGCTTTGGCGTACCTTCCTCACTCGCGTCAATTCCCGGTTTGGAGACGAACCTGGTTTTCGCGTTCTACAGAACTCTATGTTTCCGACTACTTCTAGCTTATGTGTAGGATGGGTTGCCTATAAAATTTGTCGCATGCCCGTACATAACATGTTCTAGGATCTAATATAGATAGATATTTATTTATCCATGTTACGGGCCGAGATCTAGGAACAGCGAATTTTCAAGCACCTCTACGCGCATCAACTGCTTTGGTTATTAGCACTACTTACCCTTACTAGAATTTTGTCTGACTAAGGGAATTTCACCCTTAATCAGGATCTCTATCGTGCCGAACATCGTATCGACACGCCTACGATTTTACTTCCTATCCGAGAAGAAGGCGTGTTTCAGTTTTTCCCCGCTTTAGAAAAACGGCTACCTTGGCCGGGTTTGAACCCGCGTCACCCGGGCGAAAGATATTTATTTATTTTCCGAATTATTTCGTTAATTTAAAGCTTCTTGTACAACTTTCTTTCATTGCCGTTGGCATATTGTTGGACCAGCATTTTGTATAAGTAGGTAGTATGCAAGTTGCGGGGACTTAAACTCGTGGGATTTATAAGGCGTCGTAATTCCACGTTACGGACTCGAGCAAATATTTTACGTTAACGGTTTTAACAAACCTTGGCAGGTTTTCGAGTGTGTTCCCATTACTGCTGGTTTCTAACACCATTTTGTTACTTCTTTGGAAACCTCCTTTTTCTTTCTTTTTCTTCTAATGTCTCTCTGTTCCATTTGTATATTACTTGTGTTCACAACGTTTCGATTACAAGTGGCATTCATACAAATAATAATCAGAGATGAAAACTTTGCTAAATGAGAAATCCAAGAGCCTCCTTCATTTTGAAAAAAGTGGGAGAGAAAAAATGTAAAACTTAAGATTTTGCGTTTGAAGATAAATAGTTGTACTAAATAGTGACACAAATACACCGCACCGCTGTGAAAATGTTTCTGTTTGTTATTAGATTTTTCTTCACCAAATTGAATGAAAAGCAAACAAAAACCTATTTTTAAGTCAATCCTGGACCTAATCTACTCCATTAACAATTAAATCAACTCATTTTCAAAAATAGTATTTGTCACAAGGCAATCCTTTCTGTGTAATATATTTTTAGCAAATGATTTCTAAACTGCGAAATTAATGTCTTGAGTAGATTTTTTCTTGTGTTGCCAACATTCTAATCATGAACTTTGTGACACGTTAGTATGCTAAATTTTTTGAAGTAACTATTTTGTTTTACCAAGCTGAAATTTATGCTAAAAATGGCTTTTTTGTCATTGTTACCGTAATACAACATCTATGGGATAACTTGCTCGCAGCCTAGGTAATTCGTCACATGTACTTATACAATATTGTTAATTGTGTGCCGAGGTACTTACGCCCTGGAATTTCATTAATTCAAATAATTTAAAAATATTTAATATGGTTTGACTACAATTAGTAGTTTAGCACTAGTCAGGTAGGTAAATTACAAAATTGGTCATATAATAATAATAATTTGTAAACACACCTCTGTGAACTTAGCATTTCGTTTTTAAAATAAATTGAAATTTTCAGTTAATTTGCAGGAAATAAAATTATTTTTCCCTTATAGTCCAGTAACCTTATACTTCAGACCTTGCGTCAAATCCGGTGGTTCTGATTTTTTGCTGACTTATTTATTATGTTGGCCCAATGAAATAATCCAAGTTTGAGACCTCGAGCACCGAACGCAACCTTGTCATAAATCGAAAAAACCGCAACATTTTCGACTTTATTTCAATTTTTGGCGATTTTAAGCCTAAAGGACTAGTTTTTCGTTAAGTAAGTTTTTAAAGTAGACTAAATTGTCTACAATATGAGACGAGAACTGTCGCTGTAGCCCCAGTAGTTTCCGAGATAAAGCTTTTCAAAGTTTATCATTTTTGTCGAACTTCGCAATTTTTAGCAATAATTTGTTGTTCTGAACGAATTTTGACCCTATTTCTTCGGGCCCCCACCCTCGATTATATTGTAGTGTATTCTAAAGAGGTTTGAGGAGTACGCAGACTCCCCCCCCCCGCCCCATCTTTTACATTTTTCATATTTCTGAAATATACCCCTGTTATTATCGAAGCTCTGTACGTTTTATGGCGGGATGTTAAAATTAAGTTAATTTTGCCTTCTTGGAAGGGCCCGGTTGAGGTTCGTCCGTATGTGGATCATCGTATCGTGATGGCATATCCCTATCAGGGGATCGCGATGTCTTGTGCCCACAAGACAACCTCCATGTCGACATCGGACAGATCGCCGCCTTCTGGGGAATCGAAGTCTATTTCTAAAGTTGTGGCAAAGCAAAAAACGTTGCACGTCACGAGTATTATATACATGTCAACAGTGTTGTCATATGGATTAAAACGAAATAGAATAAAATATGAAATGGAAGGCAATAAATGACAGATGTCCTTGGTTGCAACATTGTAATTTTATTTATGATGCTGCCAACTTGTAGAATTATTTTACTCTAGAATATTACCTTTAATGACAATACGAAAAATTAGTATTACATTGGTACTGTTTTTACGTCATATGTCACGTGCAACGCTTTTAGGATTGCCGTGACTTTACTGCAATATCCGGTACGTTGTCAAGGAGGCCCAGCTGCAGTGCCTGCAGACTGATGAGAATGGGCGAAGTTAGGTGAACAGATCGGGGGGGGGGGGGAGCTCCAGCCCCACAGATAATATGAGAAGAAGTATGTATATGTATATGTGTATAACGTCTATAGTTTTTTAAAATGTCATGGTAAGCTAGGGGGGTTAAATTGAAGTTTGGAAGGGCTTAGCCCCCCAAGCCCCCCCCCCCACTTCGTCCATGCTGATAAGGTTGTCATCCCTGTCTTCCTGCAGCTGCACGCGTTCCTACAACCCCTCTTGCAACCGCAAGAAATCATCCACAAGAGGTGTTGTGGGGCTGCGCCTCTGGACATCATTTTGGGGCAGAGGTCTTGTGACTTCGATATCCACCCCCAGGGAGAGGGTACAGTGTGACTCCCAACCACGCCTGTACCTGTGTAGTTCCAGGAACCTCTGATAGAGCCCACCTGTGTTGCTTGAGTGGCGTCTAGAATATTGCTAAGAATTGCGAAGTTCGACAAAAATGATAAACTTTGAAAAGCTTTATCTCGGAAACTATTGGGTCTACAGAGACAGTTATCATCTCATATTGTAGCAAATTTAGTCTACTTTAAAAACATACTGCGTAGGTATTATCGAAAATCTAGCCCTTTAGGCCTAAAATCGCCAAAAACTGAAATAAAGTCGAAAATGTTGCGGTTTTTTCGATTTATGACAAGGTTGCGTTCGGCGCTCGAGGTCTCAATCTTGGATTATTCATTGGGTCAACATTATAAATAAGTCAGCAAAAAATCAGAACTACCGGATTTGACGCAAGGTACCACCCCTTTCAGGCGACAAGGTTACTGGACTATTACGAATTTAGACATTTTTGTATATGTATAAACATGGGAAACATGTCACTGATAGATCTACAAAATACTGCAAGGGTCAAAGAGCACCACAATTATAGTGCTTTGCCGATTATATAATTGGTGACGCATTATAATTGTTATAGCTACAGAGTAAGTTGTGTTATGCAGCCTGTCTCGCCCCATTAACTACTAAAACTGTTTACAACCACTCCATACGCATACATCTCTGCTATATTTGAATAGAAGGTGTTTCCAGAAGGTGGAAATTTTGCACTACCGACTTAAATACAAATTATTACGCATTAGTTACAAAACCGATGATGCCTTATTTCGGTTAAGAAGAGTTGACTTGTGGGCGCTGAAAATCGCTAATTTATTTCGGTGTAGGCTGGTAGATATGATACTACATACATAGGTACCTATGTATATTTTCAAGATCTTGTATTAAATTAAAAAGCACTACTTCCTTTCCTCATAATCTGTAAGATGGAAAGTGAAAAGTGATAAAAGTGGAAGGTTTTATTTCTCAGGAGAAAATTAGGAACATCTAAAGAGATTATTCAATTTTTTCTCTACGAAAGATACAAATCTCGATGGAAATATAACCAGATTTTACACGCTTTATTAATATTAAAAAAACAATTGCTTAAACAGATTTATTAAACTGACTAATGCCGTTGAGTGAAAGATATATAAGGCGTATCCTTCAGGTAGGCCGTAGGCGTTAGTTTTTCTAAATACACAAGGGAAATCAAGAGTTAGAAACTGTATCTCCACAGGTACCACTGCATATCTACGCTTACAACAGATTTATCAACTTTCTCACTCGCTAGCTAATTGCTAAATTAATTTCGAACTTTCGCGATTAATTTAGTGTTATTTATCTTCGAAATTGTCATTATATCCTTATCTTGGCCGTTTTTCAAGTAAATTAATTTAATTGGTTTGATTATAAACTTCTACAGTATAGGCGCGCGTTGCACGCCGTTAATATCTTGCTAATTATAAGTTCAGATAAATGCAAGACTGTTACATCGACCGGAAGAAAGCATTAACTTCCGGTAGGGGAGACTCTCATTATGTTATGATGCACAAACCTTTCTGCGGTCAGGGTCGAATTAATGTTATAAACGTGTTGTTTAATAACGTAACCACATAATGTATATTATTACGTTTTTGAACTAATTCGAACGTCATGTTAATACAGTTTCAAAAATCTTCTCACGAAATTATATCTATGTA
The DNA here is from genome assembly GCA_036250285.1 of Pyrocoelia pectoralis. Classification (NCBI taxonomy): domain Eukaryota; kingdom Metazoa; phylum Arthropoda; class Insecta; order Coleoptera; family Lampyridae; genus Pyrocoelia; species Pyrocoelia pectoralis. Next base: position 16,423,695 of record CM070077.1, read on the forward strand.
AAGCGTAATCCCCAATTACGACGCTATCGTAAGCGCATTTGTAATCAAGCAGGTATAATATCTGGTTATTAACGAGGAAGGAAGTGGGTAATCGATTGAGTACTGATTAAGAATCGCTTTCCAATTATTCCCAATGTCAATTCTCGCCTCTAATTTCTTGTACCTACATACCAATTATTAACAATAAGGATAGGTATGTGTCACTGTCTATAGGATTTGGATAACATACTTAAAATTACCATGCTTCCATTTATTTTACTTTAATGATATCCACTATGAATGTAATTTCTTTTTATTAAACCAACGGCAACATAGGTGGTTTTCAACTCGCCATGACCCTACTCCGTATTTCGTTATTTCTAGTTATTTAACTTGGGAACTGATGGGAAATATGCAATAATCGTTTTCAATTGTGATATAAATACAATAAATACAAATACAATATACAGGGTGCTCCAACGATTTGGAGGGTGGTTGATTTTTACCAACCACCCTTTTTTTTGTAGGTATGGACCATTTGCGAGCACTATACAAAGATATATATTTTTATATATTTGAATTTTCCTATTAAATACTCAACAAAATGTTATAAGATACCGCTCCTGTTCCACCATCTTGAAAAATATACGTGTGAAATTTCTCGACGTATACAGGATGATCCATTTTGCCCGATGTCATTTTTCTTAAATGACACTCTGTATTTTATTGCAGATTGGAATAGCATTTTCTCTACGATCTTTCAATAGATGCATTTTTTAACTCATGACATTATTATTTTTATATGAATGTAGGTATTATTTTCATCTAATATTAATATTGCAGTATTATGACATGCTGTATATCTCTAGGATCTCTGCAATAAAACATATATTATTTATTATTATTGCCAACAAACAGTTTCTTTCAGCCATTAATCAGCTCTTTTTTTGAGAAATTCATCTCACACTAAGTAAATAACTAGTTATGAATGATATAAATATCTGACAATTTCTTCACAAACTATTTATAATAAGCGGCTTTCATTTGTTAAGTTGCTAAGAAACGGAAAGAGACAAGCGAAAACCAAGCTATGCGAAGAGTTAAAAAAATTCTTTCCAAGAACCAAGTTTGTATTAAAACATTGCTGCAAATAGAAACATGTTTGAATATTTAATATAAATTTTGTAAATCATTGTGTTCTTTTATTCTATTTTAAAATTTGTAGTTATGCTGTTCTATCATTTTACTGAACATTTAACAGAGAATTTAAACATAAAATTCCATTAAAAAAACTCAAGTTTGATGTATGCGCGCAAATGGACCATGCTGTATATACAAAATATTTTTACAAGATGCTCCTCGTTGTTGTCTACAATAATCCCTTATTAGATCTTCCATCCACAGATCGTGTCGTAGACACTATGTAGGTATTATATACTAATATTTATATTGAGTGGAATTACTTGTATTTATTATGATTACATTATTATTTTCATTATAGCAAGGTGCAACGGTGTCAAACAGTTTGTTCCATGCCATCTTTGTTATGACTACCCCTTATCGTCAACTATATTACTTGTACATTATCATCTCCGATTTTCGATTTTTTCTCCCAGCTAGTTGAGTTGTTAATAAATTGATATAATTTTTTCACGGGTAAGGAAAATTTACTTTGACGAGTACAACCTTGACAATAATCATGCCCCGTATATCTATTCTACTGCTGTTTATATTGTCTGTTATTAGGTTATTACAAATAGTTATCATTGCGAATACATAATGCCAATTTATTATGGATTTTATTGTTTCATTTTATGCACTAACCTATATTTGTCTTTTTATAGTAGCTTAAGTCTTTCACGAAAGACCTTCCTCAGATATATTTTTGCATAATGCATAATTCAATAAAACATAACGTGGTAACTATTTATCAACGAGCAGCTTGGAGTGCAGCCAACTGCGACTGCATCAAATATTAAACTATTCTTTTCTGAAAATGTATCTGTCTTCGAACATCTTAGAGTGAAACCACAAATTATTTATTTTTTTCTTTTTTCAGGTAAGAAATAACTCTCATCTATAAATGAGTGAACGAGGAATGTTGGTGCGCTAGTAAGTTAATTACACAATTAATTTTTTATTTCTAAAAATATCTTTAGTTGGCGGCGTTCATATTTAAACTACTTACAAAATTAGATGACACTGAGAAAATTGAAAGATCACGTGACTTGCGTTAAATTTATATTAAGCTTACGATGTTAAACAGAATTTGTTCGAAATGAGTGGGCCGTGAGCGCATTCCTTATATTCTCGTGGCGCCAAATTCTTGAGTTAGAAAAATAAATTGGTGTGTAGTTCATGGTCGTTTATTCTTTTGCCAAACTACGTAAAATTTCTGATTTTATATATTTAGATGTATATACTTTTATGGTCTCTATTATTATTGCCAAAATTGTTTCAATTGTTTACTGAACCTTTTCGCAAATATTCGTTAGGTACTAGAGTTACACACACCTTTTGAAATTGGCCAGGACCAGAATAGATATCATTAAATCTATATGATTGGTCATTCTTGCGGAACTACGTCATTTCATTGGATGCGAAGTTCAAGACGTGTTCCATATCTAGAACAAATTTGAAGAGCAATTTCAATCTGTACCTCAAATAGCAGTTGATGTTGCCATCCGGAATTTAAATCAATGGAAAAATAACATCAATATTTTTATTAAACCTCTCACCGTTATAATTAATTTAAATATTCAACGTCGTGTTTATCTGAAGCTTCGAAAACTTGCTGCGGCTGAACCTATACATATAAAAGGACAATTTCACAGTACATATAATTAAATTTCTTATCAAGTGTGTCAAAAATAGTTCTGGGTGTAGTACTCAAAGCGTTCTAGCAACTTTTTAATTTGGTCGAACTATCTAGTTCAACTAGGTACTAAAAGTATGCTAAGTATTGATACTGGCGCATTTCCCTCTATCAGAACAAAGTTGCTTTAATATCATTTTGTCACCGGAAGTGCCCTTAATTAAAAATAACCGTAATTCACATGCGTGATGGCTAATAGCGTGTATGTAATACAGAAATTGCTACACACATAAATTAGATATACTCTATACATAAATTAGATATACTCTATACATATATTGAAGGTTTAATGAGAAGTTAATGATTTGAAGGAATTAAAAGCGTTTATTTATACTTTTATTATCTCGACTTAACTTACTTTGATCATGAAAAAAAATACCGGGAGACACATTTTATATTTTTGAAAAGGCTATAAATGAGCAAATAATTTTTAAATCACTTCTTCCATTTAAAAAATTCAACTTTCGCTTATTGTATTGATGTTTGATAATCTTTGAAGATGTAATTGTTCGCGTTGATGTATGCTAAAAAAATGTTCAATTAGTTTTTTTGATATTTTCAAAAATAAACTGAACCATGTTAAAGAAATTATTCATTCATCACTTTTCCATTTTTATACATTAATCCATCGAAATTTAATTACATTGTACAACATACATAAGAACTCGATTGAGGTACCTAACCATGTTAAAGTCGTCTTAGATCCCATGTTTTAGTTTTATTTTGTTTCTGTTTCGCTTTATTTCTGATAATATTCAAATATGTTTCATCTGTAGATCTTGAAATTTGTATTAATGTCTCTGACATTAGCTGCAGACAGGTATTCCTTCTAATAACTCCTGCTTCTCTTTATCGGTTTATTATTTCCAACTTCTGTTAATTCGTTATCACACACTTGTTCCATTTTAGTATTATCGAAGTGAAGTAGATGTAACGTGATGAAAAGGTACACGAAAAGTGTGTCCGTCATAAAAAAACACTTTGGTAATGGTATACATGTTGTTTAAAAAAAGTGTGCCAAATGGGGTGGCAAAAAGGTTTTAATTTTTTCTTGTATTTCGGCAAACGATCAAAAAACTGTTAATTAAAAAACTACTCACAGGTGTAGATTTTTCGTGTCGCTCTATTAGAAGAGGATTGAAGAGTTTCGAACCGTTATTCAAATATCAATAATTAGAACTTGCTTTATTAGGAGAGAATAAAGGCTAATATGGTTTCTGTTTATTCAGCCAGCTATTGGAGGAAATATTTCCTCGTATAAGGTGCCAGTCGAGATTATAATATAAAACCATTTTATTAATTTTGATTATACTAAGTTATGAATATGCCCACATTAATGGGTGAAACGTAAACATTTAAAATATTATAATCATGTCTGTTCCACTAGCATCTTATACGAGAAAATATTTCCTCCCATAGCTGCCTGAATAAACAGAAACCATGTTATCCTTTATTTGCAAATGGTAGAAAAATATGAATACAAAGCATAATTTTTATTTCACAACTTTTTTGTTTTCCATTTTGTTGTTGGTATAAAAATAGTTTTCGAATAAAGAAATAAAGCAGATAAAGGCACGTATTGCGTTTTTTAACATCCGTCTCCGTCCGTTTTAATTGACTAAAAATGGGCAGCCAAGGGTTTCAATACTAGGTTTTTCTTTCACAATTTGACTTATAGAACCATAGCATCTTAGGTTCAATTGTCACATTTACTACTCATTCATAGTTCTAAGTACCACACAATTCTACAGCATAGTTGTGAATTGTACAATGTGAGGCATAATATTTGGATAAGGTCCAAGTAGAAAATGAGACATACAAAATAAGTTATTATATGCAAACATAATATACCAATCTTTCTTCAAGATGGAGGGATCAGGTGTCATATAAGTGGGTAGGTACAGATTTGTATAAATAAACCTCTTATGTTCAGATACATACTTACCATCATTTTCCCCCTGTTATCTATTTAAATTTTTAGCGCATTTTTTAGAGATTAGATCGCCTATATCTTTTATGGGTCTCTTTCTAGAGGATATTGGCTCGATAGGCAAGAACAAACTTGTAAGGTTTTACTACGTTAGTCATTGTTTATCCAAAATCTATATTTATGTACCAGTTTTCTTTAGAAAAATAATCCAATGCGTTCACCGATGAGAAATAAGTAAATCTGATTTTTTTGGCATCGTTGAGAATCGTTTTGATAACTTCGCTTCACACCTTTTTCTCCCAACATGGTTAATGATGTTGCATTTTTTTAAATACCTAATTAGTTGTGTCCATGTTTGGTGTTCAAGTCAATCTCCAAATGTTTCCAAATTGTTTTTATCGTTTTAAAAATCATTTATTGTGATTAGGTAACTTTTAGCGAAATTTTTTAAAATTAAAACAGGCTATTGTTGTGTATCCATCCTGCCGTCCGTCGCGTCGGTCCGGATGCATTTATGTGGTGTTACTGAATATGCCAACACTTAGGTACACATGCCATTTCACAATTTGAACTTGTCGTCGTCGTTTGACTTTGTGAATAGTTGTTCACAAACTAGCCCAGTCAATAAAGGTTTCGTGTCGCAACTAATTAGGGGAAAGCTGAATTTTAGTACGGATATCAAGCTATAATTATTTTGTTGAAGTTACTTTTTGTTTTTTGTAGTGACAGTTTTCTGTATATGATTAAGTATTACGGCAAAACTAAGCGATCTATATAAAAAGTGTATATAACAAATTTGTTTATAATATTGTTAGGAGTAAAATAAAAAAAGAACACCCCGGTAGCATCATTAGTTTTCGAGCTGTAAGCATATAACCAGAGTACTGTTCTTGTAAGGTTGCTGCAGGGGTGGGGGGAAAAGCAAGAGGGGGAGAGGTCGGGACTTTGTGTTTCTTTAGTGTATACTTTGTATACTAACATCTTGAAAAAAATCAGCTTTCCCCTAATTAATTGCGACACGAAACGAAACGAGCGTTACAACTGGCCCTGGTAGGACCGGCGGCGCGGTGTCCACTACTGTTTTACCGGTCTCTATGAAGCCATAGTGTTAACGTTATGCGTTATTAGACATATCATTTTAAAGCCAATGATATTATCTATAAGTTTTGTTGAAAACATTTCTTCCCAAGAGGTACGGATATCAAGCTATAATTTGTTGAAGTTACTTTTTGTTTTTCGTAGTGACAGTTTTCTGAATATGATTAAGTATTACGGCAAAACTAAGCGATCTACATAAAAAGTGTATTTAACATAATTTGTTTATAATATTGCTAGGAGTAAAATAAAAAAAAGAACACCCCGGTAGCATCATTAGTTTTCGAGCTGTAAGCATATAAGCAGAGTACTGTTCTTGTAAGGTTGCTACAGGGGTGGGGGTGAAAGCAAGAGGGGGAGAGCTCGGGACTTTGTGTTTATATAGTGTATACTTTATGTACTAACACCCTGCAAAAATTCAGCTTTCCCCTAATTAGTTGCGACAAAGCTAAATTTTTTACATTCAGGTGACTGGGCTAAACAGTATATTCCTTTTCCTTTTCATAAGTGATATTTTCAGCCAAATGTCCTTATACAGTATTCGCCCAAATGAGCATACCGGAAAGGGGAATTGTATTTAGTTCATTTTATTTGACTTTACATTGTGAAAGTCTATAAATAGTTACATTATATAATTATAAATGTATAACATTTCATAATGACGTGTGTCGAAACACGTCGATAATTTGACATACTTAATTAATTAAGTGGTATTTATTTTTCTAATTTATGTAATTTACGTATTCATAGTGTTCACCATTGGGACGACTCAAAACAGTTTCATAACGATTTTGAAAATATGTTGTTTTACTATTTTTGGTCGAAATTCTCCAATAATTTCCTTGTTTATCTTCTGCTCGAAATACTGAACTCTTCCGCATGCCCCATGTCGCGATATATCATGTGAATGGACAACATGTTCTCCGTGAAATTATTTTGTTCTTAATACGTTCGGGAAATAATTTTTGCAAGAGTATGTAAAGGCCGGTTAACTTTCTATCAAAAAAGGTACGTTTCCGTTTTTTGCCCATTTTCATCAGAGTGGGAGACAAAAAGGTCGCTGTGACTGTATTTTCAAGGTACGTGAAGGAAACGGACAAAGCAGACTGACAAATCTTCACTGTTTTTCCGTTTTGAGCGACCTTTTCATTACTTGTAGCAAGAACTATGGTCTTGACAAACAAACCCTAAATAATTGCTGTTAATCACTACCAAGGTATTTTGAACTAGCCCTTTTCGTTGATATTCTATTTTAGAAGTAAACTTACCTTGATGTTTTTCCGATAAGAACCATTATCAGAAAAGGTCTTTTATTTACTTACTTGTGCGTAAAAATGTTTGTAACGGAAACCCCTTATGAATTTTGAAGTATTATAAACCTTGACATTTCTAAACTCGTACTTATATATGTACCTACATAACTGTAATTACCTAGTCCTACATTTACTTATTCATTACTATTTGGCCATGGGCTTTAAGTAAATTTAACTATGCTCTCTATGAAACGTAATTGAAATTGAAATGTAGTTGTTTTACTCCTTTCAGGCGAGTATGCAGAATCCTGTACCATTATCAGAATACCTATAATATAGGAATATTTTATAATTATAACTAATCTCACATATTTTGTTTGAGGACATCCCCATCTTTATGCGCTATAATTAATTTCAAGGTTGTTTTATCATGACACTGCGATAAAATTTGTACTAAATTTTAATAATTATGATATGTTTTATAATAACGCTTATTGCTTCAAACCACAATCATGCTTTACAAGTAAGTTATTTAATGGGCGTGTGAAATTCTTTACATAATTTAAGTTTAGAAATATATCGTAGGTAACGAAGCTCAAATACGTATACCTACGTATAAATGTTTTAGTGCAAGTAACTTACCGTGTTATAAAGCTTAATTAGCAATTCCTGAAGGAATACCTAAGGTGAGGTAGTTTGTAGGAATTGAATTTCAAATTACTGATTTTGCATTCGGTTGGTTGAGGGCGAAATGGGGTATGTAAGGCTTAAAGAACTTATCTCTGTATCATAAATAAAATAAATTTCAGTTCTTCTAATTCAACACATGAAGCTTTAAGTTCCTACCATTCCTACTTCAGGAGTTTGGGCGATATTTGAATGTAAAATGTCATATTGTTGAAATAGTTTGCATATTCTCTCGAGATATTCGCATATCCTGCGTTCGAGATAGAATACAAAATGGTTGCGTATGTAACGTGGTATATCTATTTATTTCATTTCGATTGCTGTAATCAACGCAATTTGTTACTCTAATTTCGTTTAACTTCGGCAAACAAAGATATTTAGCGTTCATGATAAAACCTACCCTTGATCCCTAGTGGCGGGTGATGTTTTGTTCTCTTTCGATTGAATTGGAATGTGTAATTCAGAAGGTTGGATTTTGAGACTGGCGGTCTAGAGTTGTGTCTAATGTCCTCGTTACATACAAGCGGTAATCACACTTTATACATATCTATCCATTGTTCGTAATGGTGGTTTTCTATTCCGTCATGGAAATCAGTTGTACCTTCCTTTCTTTCGAACGAACTATGCCATAGCCCAGCGTTTCCCAACCTTTTTTGACCGCGACCCGGTACGAGGTTTTAAAATTTTTGGCGACCCACCTTATGAAAAAAACCCACTTCTTTACAAAACAAATTTTATTTTTTAATTAAAAATCTAGTTAATTGTTTGTTTGTTTTATTTCATACACAAAAATTTCAAAATAATTATATAAGAAAAATAAAAGTAATTAAAAAATTATATTCATTTAAAACTAGTAAATGAAGTAAACTATCAACGTTAGCAGCACAACGCGCGGACGCGAGCGATAAAGCTATGTGAAAGAGTGCAAATGCACACTTTTCCACTATTCCTAGTGCGTATAACGTATAACTAATAGGTACTTAAAATTTTTTTTTTGTGTTTTTACCATTTTTTTCCGTGACCCGGCAAAATTTTTCTACGACCTGATGCCGGGTCGCGACCCACACTTTGGAAAACGCTGCATAGCCCATAGACTTGTTTAGTATTTAAAATTTGTTTAAACGTTTTTGATGTTGGACACATAAAAAATGTGGGCGCGACCGGATTCAGGATAACTGCCGCCATTCCAAAAAAGGTTTCTTTGACTTTAAGTTTTTAAGGAACGTATTTTTGAAACTTTTAAGTCTCCGTTGCGGGTCGGACTATCTTCAGGAAAATTGTTTGTTTGACGGTAAATTCTGAAAGGTTTGGGTATATTTATCTTATTTTCTTCGATTGTTTGACCTCCAAAACTGAAATAATCTATTTTTCAAAATTTCGGTAGATCTTCGTTCTTTCGATTGTTCGCCCATTTTTAACGCGTTGTTTAAAAAAGCACCGACACAGTTACTTATCCCCATTTAAAAGAAAGGTTTTTATAAATACCAACCTATCCTTGTTTGTATTCATCTTTGCGTGAGGATTTTGATTAATAATAATAATAATAATAATAATAATTTATTTTCATAATTTAAAGCACTCGATACACACAAAAAATGCAGCGAAAGCGTTAAAATAATTGTCATAGATTACATAAAGGTTACAAAATGGTATTATATTTACTTACATGACTTCACAAACAAAAAAAATTCTTGTAATGAATAAAAGCAATTCGCTACCAGCAATTCTTTTAAATTTTTTTTAAAGTTTTTCTTTGATGCAATTTCTTTAATTTGTGTAGGTAGGGAGTTAAAGATTTTTCTGCTCACATGTGAGAAGTTTTTCTCAAATAAAGATGATTTATGAGGGATGATAGGTAGTAGTTTTTTATATCTGGTATGGTATGTATGATGGGGGGGTGTTGTACCTGTTCATGTGTGCATAGACGTATGTGCATGATTCAAGGATATACGTATTGATAATTGTTAGAATCTTTAAGTTCTTAAAATACAATTAACAGACTTGAGCCATTTCAGTAACGAGGGGTTGTTAGAAATTGTTAGTCACCTGAACGAGTAGGTATAGAATGTACACTGAAATAGCTACCGTCTACTAATATTTTGGAAAATATTGACCGCACAATTTTCTTACATTTAACTAAATATATTAATTCTGTATTAAAAATGTTGTAGTTTATCTTTTACAATGCTGCTGCTTTTTTTATAAATCTATGTCCTGTTTATGCTATATTCATAAGACTAAAAAAAGCAACAGGTGCTACGGCAGTGTAGGATGCGTTACATAAGGGTTCTTTTTAGATATCTGCCATTTGTAGAATGAACTCTTCTAATTATTATCTACTTACTAATTATTATAAGTTTATTTTTAAGTAAGGTTCTTTTTATAATTTGTAATAATTTCTAATTACTGACCTATTATAAGTTTATTTAAATTAGAAGATTTCATTCTACAAATAGCAGGTACCTATCTAAAAAGAACCCTTCCTTAAAATATCACAATACTTAATACTTTTTTCTCAATAGCCTCTTGTTTGATATAAAGCCTTTGTGAATGCTGGTAGTCAAAGGTCGTCAGGTGTTGGGACAAATTTTCGTAATAAATTTTGCGTCATTAATCATTATGTTTGTAGATAGACGTATCACATTCAAAGAGTTTTGTCAGTTTATGATTTGCCGATATTAACGCGTGTGGAACGTTTGACCTACAATTTTGATATTAATTTTTACATAATATAACATTTTATTTTAAATTTCCAAAAATTAAACTAATGAATATTTAAATTCTGTTACACCACTCGTTGAGGAAAAGAATTTGTTTGTGACGACGGGTGTATCGTCTATTTCTCGGTTTCTTTGTTGCGATAATTCTCTATTTTTTAGTTAGACCATTAAAAATCTACTACTGTTTGCTTTCACGGTTGTTTAATGGTTTCTTGAAGACTGCACTCGTTTACCTTTCTCTATACCTATTTAATTCCCTTTTCTCACTTTTAAGTTACGCGTAGATATGTTACCTCATAATTTTGAAATTATTGTGGCAAGCCGCTTTTAGAATAACCTTTTATATAAACTAATATTTATGTTTCTATTTTATTGGTTTGTAAGATGTATAGTTAGTCAACTGGTGAACGGTTACTACTTCTTAGATGTTGTGTTCAAATTGGCCATTTCATTTGAAGCACACCTTGTGATCCTGTTGGCAATCATTATTGCTTGATACCGGGGCGTAAATCAATTTGGAGTGTGCCATCTACCAACCGTGCATAGGGAACATTCATTCATTCGTACGGTATTCCTGTTTCAATTATGACTTTAGAGTAACTTACAAGGGGATATTCGACAACAGAGAAACCCTTCATTATGATTATTACAATTTCATAAATATGAATACGACGTGAATGCATTATAAACTTCATTCATTTGTTGCAACAGACAATGAATATTTTCAAAAATGAACTCAAAAAAACTTTAAGCTTTCTCGATTTCACGTACTCATGTCTAACTTTTATTTTTCTTATCGTCGCAATATTGGGTTTTTGCATCCTCATAAAAATGATTTTCGTCTGTTATACTATTATATTATCTATCCATATTATATGTATATAAAAATCTTGAGTCACGGTGTTTGTGGTCGCGGCAGATTTGTATGAAATTTTTTATGTATATTTGGTAGGAATGAGAATAGATCGTAAAGTATATTTCATACCGCTAGGTGGTTAGGGTGTCCCTATCTAGAATAGGTGGTAGGTACGAAGTTCACCGGGACGTCTAGTATTATTATATTAACTATGTTCGTAGAAGGGAAAATACCAGATTACAAAATTAAAATTAAATCATAGTAGGTGAATCAATGGGACATAATGGTGGTTTATCTGAATATTTAATTTAATTTTAATTAGAAATGAATTTTGCTCCTTCGTTTGTAAATTGTTTTATACCATTTTTTATTTTTCTGTGCACAAATTTTATTGCTTGTTGAATTCTCAAAATTGTAATAAAATATATATGTAATTTACTATAAATAATACGGCACAAGATTATAACATAATTTGAAGTAAGCTATGACCCCTCACATATCCCAAAAGCGGTGGTTTCGACCAGAAATAAAAATCCAAGGAACCACGCTAGTTTTCGTACTTTTTGTAAATTATGCAATTCAGGCGATTGCTCCTCCGTTTTTAAAAATGTCTGGCCGGTATGGGAATGGTTACATCTCGCTTAATTATTATATGATTGTGAACGTAAATAAATACCCTTAACAATGGTACGAAAATGTATTTAATTTGGGTGGCGTTAACTTAACGTTAAGCTACAAAAATTGAATTACAAAATATATCGTCATTATGTGCTAATTAAGTGAATCTGCTTGTCTATATGTTCAATAAAATAAATTCTTTAATTGAATCTGTCCAAAGTAATTGAGTTTCATAATGAAGTGCTCTTAGCGATTTAAAAAAAAATAAGGTGCTGTTCGGATTTCCGGCTCAAATTAATTATTTATTTACGCGCTAACAAAATTTTTGGGTCTTGTAATTCAAGGGAATTTGGAGTGGCAAGACCACATATTGACGCTAATATCAAAATTAAGCACAGCTTGCTTCTTAATTAGAAGTGCAAGGGATCGACTACATCTTGAATCATTGCGAATACTTTACTTTGCGTATGTCCAAAGTATTATAAGCTATGGAATCATTTTTTGGTATCCATCGACTCATAACAAAAAAGTTTTTATTACTCAGAAAAGAATTCTGAGAACGATGCTACAACTAGTGCTGGCAAAAATTTCGAACGAATCGATTAATCGATTCGTTCGAACACGATTAATGAACGATTTCCATAGGCACAGAAATCGATTAATCGCGATTTCGATTAATCGCGATTTTCGATTAATCGCGATTTTCGATTAATCGCGATTTTCGATTAATCGCGATTTATCGATTCGATTAATCGCGATTTTCGATTAACCGCGATTTTCGATTAATCGCGATTCTCGATTAATCGAGATTTTCAATTTCGATTAAATAATTAAATATATTCAAGTGGAAATTTTAGAATGTTTTATACGGCCGTAGGGTGTAGATCCAATAAAGATTCAATAGTTCAAAGAGTTTTAAAGGCGGCGTCGGCGCTATGTAGTGACGAAGTACTGGCAAAAATGTCGAACGAATCAATTAATCGATTCGTTCGAACACGATTAGTGAACGATTTCCATAGACACAGAAATCGATTAATCGCGATTTTCGATTAATCGCGATTTCGATTAATCGCGATTTTCGATTAATCGCGATTTTCGATTAATCGCGATTCTCGATTAATCGCGATTTTGGACTAATCTGCGATTAATCGATTTTTTCGATTTTCGATTTTTCCAGAAATCGATTAATCGATTTTCGATTTTCACAATTTTTGCCAGCACTAGCTACAACTACCCTCGGGGGAATCCTGTAAACTGCATTTCAGAACGTTACAAATTTTAACACTTCCTTCATTGTACATATATAAATTAATAATGTATATTAAATTAAATAATAACGAATTTAAATCAAATTCGTTTTATAATAAACATAACATGACTCTTAGGCGAAATGAAGAATTAAGTATACCAAAGTACAATTATACTCTAGTCCAAAAAGGACCACATTTCAGAGCAATCAAAGCATTCAATGCCTTGCCACAAAGTATAAGGCTTATTCAAAATTTAACTAAATTTGAAACAGCATTAAAATCAATGCTCATACAAAAATGTTATTATTCTTTTGAAGAATTTCAGGCCGACGGATCATTGTAGTGATTGTTGCGTAGTTTGTCTAAATAATTTTATTGTGTGTATTATACTCCAAATCTGTTGTGTTTATGAAATCTTTGATAGGAGATTTTCCAAGATTGACTATACCTAATAATTGTTTTTATACAAATAATTTGCTTATTTATATGTGACACTGCCATTGTCTGAAAAAGATTTTGCGGCAATAAAGATTATTATTATTATTATTATTATTATTATAAATATTCACGTTCGGGATTAAGTGCTCTTACGGATTTAAAAAAAATTGATAAACCTGGTCCTCAGCACTGGCACACCCATCTGTCAATAGTTAAATAACTTAATGGAAGCCCTAACTAAACCTTCAAAGATTTTGGCTTCTACTAGTTGTTCCAATTTTCTTACGGATTCTTCCTTCATCGTCGTTTGAAATCTGTTTGAAAGTTTCAAACACTTCAGATTACGTGATGAGTTGCCCGTTGTATCATCATCATCATGTACTGTATGTGGCGATTGAAAATCTTTTCTTTATACTCCCTGTCTGGTGTAACTAAGAAACTGTAACCGTGTAGTGGCAAACACCTGGTGTTCTATATTTTTGTGTTTATGCATTCTCTTGCAGTACGGAACATAAAATTAATTTTTGTTGGAATAGAGAAGACAATTAATTTCTTCACGTTATTTATTTACTTACCGAAGGTTTTATTAACACTGATCTGCATACCTATATGGGATAACTATCTACCACAATCCATTGGAAATAATGTATTTAAATGTACACAGCAAGCAAAAAAGTGTCTTGAGCAGTAAATAGAAAACGAATTTTGATATTAATTGTAAAAACCAGAATGTCACAAATTTGTTATTGCCCGCCAATTTCTAAATAACGTCTAATAAAAATTAATTTATTCTCGAATAGTAGAGAACTGATGAATTGAATTACTACCAAATTAAATAATTTGAAATTGTTATGTATCGTACGGCTATGATTTAACAACCAGTTCATTGTACCTTAATGGATTGTTTCGTAGATTAAATTAAACAGATTATTATGTAGTAAACTTAATTCATGGGTTCGGTAATTATTAAACTATTAACCTATAAATTTGTTAATGAAACATATCCGGTTTTAATGATATGGTTATGAAATATTCCTTCACTATTTACTATAACTATGAGAATTAGTTCAAGTTTGTATTAAAATTCAAATGTGCGCGCATTTGAATCTTGAATGCATTCATATGTTACCAAAGTTTATTGAAATTCAATAGCAAAAATCGGAAATGTATCAAATACTCGTTAAGGTAGTAAAGTTTCTTCTTTCACAATTCGTCTCTGAAAAATGAATAACACATGTTTTACAATTTACACAAATGACGATGTAGGTATGTAATTGATCTTGTCTCAAAAAATTGGATAAACACTCTATTAATTAATAGGCGAGGTTTTAAAACGACTTTGCAAAATGGTGATTTATAATCCAGTAACTCAACTCGCAAATGGAGAAAAACTTTCATTCATTTCGTGGCATGGTCTGATTTTAATAACTGAAAGGCCGCAGTAAACCGCAGCATGTAATGGTTTAAGATGATGTAACTATTAACAGACATGTTATAATTATTGCTGGTAATAAGATTGGTAAGTAATTGATTTTTACCATACCGAACTTAGTATCTTTCGGAAAATTCCCTTTAGAGAAACTATACCGCAATACGTTTTACATCAATTTTTTTACAAACTTCTTCAATAGTTCACAACTTCGTCCCTAGTAATAACTAGTAAGGCGTTTAAATTAATATTAAATTTCCAACTTTATATATGAATTTGAAAGGAGGAATTCTCCATACAGTTTGGTTTTACTCATAATTAGTAAGAATTTCATTTAATTACACAAAATTGAAAATAGTTTAGCGAAAAAGTTACGTATTAAAAAGATGATAACAATTAGCTGTAATTAAACAGTTTGATGTATATTCCAATACGTATTTACATTTTCCCTAAATTGAAGCGAGTGACTATCCTTTCAACGCTTCCTTTTCAATTTGTGTCAATGTTGACTGAATTTTTTCACAACAGCTATTTTTTTTTATTATCCTCACATATACATCTTAAACGGTTTCCATTGATTAGTTACGCTACCTAATCAATGGATCCTTATAAGTGATCCATACTTCATCGTAATACCCTTGTTTAATGTATGGTGTGGTAAACGCGCAGGGTCAGTATCAGTGCAACCATTTTATCCATTTGGAAGAATTCCTATAACTATTATAATATTGAAACTAGGCGGATTAACAAAGTATTCTTTTTCTGCTCAGAAAAACAATTCTGAACGTATTTTTTGAAAACGTTGTTATAATGGAACACTACTTTTTTACAATTCATTTATATTCCATTTAAATCTGCGAAGGATGCAAAATCGCTATTGGTCTGGAAATAAATTTCCAATAATTTTAATTAATAGTAACTCTCTATAAGCGAAAACTTATCAGTCATACAGCTAGATTTGATACGCGACAACTGAGATAGTGTGTAAAAGGCAAATGTGGCACAGTAGAGAAAGACTGCAATGAAGTGAAAAAATACATGGCTTTCACGTGCAAAATTTGAAATATGAATTCATAATTGAAGATCAATCCTCTTAAACAATAAATTCATTTAAAAATATTATTAAAATGATAATTTAAAAGTCCACTATACAAAATCAGGTCTATAAACCCTAAAAACCTCTATAATGAGGAAGTTAGATTACTTTGAAACGTGTGTTAAAAATACCATGAATCGACATAATAACTAACACACAAATAATAAGGTGAATCAACAAAGAACAAGAACTTTTTAACCACAATAAGATGAAAACGTACGTATTCCGGACACATATTCAGAAATAAAAAATATGCACTATTGCCATTAATATTGGTGGTTAAGATTGAAGAAAGAAGAGGAATTGGCAGAAAAGGTTCCCATGGTTGCGAAATTTGAAGGAGTGGTTGCACATAGGAGATGCTCCCGCGTTAATAAGGTCACAGCACAGGAAGAAGAGGAATGTGGGGTAATGGTTGCCAACATTCATGGAAGAGAAGGTACGTGGGAGAAGAGGATTGTTAGTCTTCGACCGCACACATCCATCACAGGTATTACTCTAGACCAGGGGTGAGCAACCTTTTTTATCAACAGGCCAATCCAAATTTTGAAATTTTTTGGCGGGCCGCACACATTATTTTGCAAAAGGTGCTGTTTCCACAATTTCGCGCATTCGTATTGAATGTTTGAACAAGTCGGTGTCCCGTTTCAAAAAATCGTTTCGGTTTAGTCATTGTATGTTAATTAAATAGCCATATTCATGGAAACCGTTTATTTATAATTAATTTTATAAAAATATATTGACGAGAGAAAGTATGTAATATAAATAAAATAAATTCCATTTTGAAAATGCTTGGCGGGCCACATAAATATGTCCGGCGGGCCGCGGGTTGCTCACCCCTGCTCTAGACAATGATGAAAATGATGGCATAATCTCGCGTAATGTAAAGAAATAGTTTTTGGAAATCATTTGGAACCAGAAAAAATTTCACCATGCAAATTAATTTCCTTTAAAGTATAGAATTTGAGAGATTACGTCGTGGAATACATAGACGAATAAAGAAAACTAGAGGTCGACCACGGTGTGGGTATCGATTACTGACGCACGCAACAATCTTATTTCAGCAACTAAAAGTTAATTACGTTTAATTTAAGGAAAGTGGCAGTGACCATTGGTGGTGGTGGTCGAAATATTCACTGGGTTTATTTCATTGGCCACAATCTTAAATTACTATTCCTCAGTACGAACTGAAAGTTATGGACGGACTTAGAAGTATTGAGAGACGTTCATGGAGAAAATTATGCCACACACCCGTTCTTCGATACCTTGGGTACAAAAGTAATAATTTCCATTGTACTGAAATAAAATGAGTATATTATTTTCCCTCTGAAGTGATGAGCAAATATGATCAGTAACACAAAACCTCCCCCATAAATTTATTTATTGATTTAAAAAAAGTGGCGTTGATTGAAGAAAGTGTATGAAAAAGAATCAAGCCTACTATAGGAGGCCTTGATCAAGCCTAATTATTGAAGATGTAGAACTGTTCTACATCTTCAATTAGGCTTGATTCTTTTTCATTCACTTTCAATCAACGCCACTTTTTTAAATTTTAATCAATAAATAAATTTATGGGGGAGGTTTTGTGTTACTGACCATATTTGCTCATCACTTCACCCCCATTTGGGGGTAATTGTCAACTTTATGGATCACCACAACAAAAATCTGAAGTGATGACTGAGAATGATGTAGTGTTAATAAAAATAAATCAATGGTTCATTGACAAAATTGCCATTTTGTGTACCGAATATTACAGCACTCAACTTTTTCGGTTTAGGGGTTCTAGAAATGTTGGCAGTGTGTATTATGCGAGTATGTAATCCATCTGGATTAATTTGTTTCTCAAAATCACCTTTCGCGGGTGATCCGTTTTTTCAATGCAGCAATTCAGTACAAAAATTGGGCAATGAAGTTGGATTGCAATTGTTTTAGGGTGAGTTAAATCGTTATGATAAGTAATTGCAAAAACATGTCTTTAAAAACGTTAATAGTAATACTATTAGGTGCAATGGAAACAACAGTTTGTCCTTTCAACCCTAAATATTGTAAGTAAACATCAAGATAGCGTTTTTGCCATGAATATAAGCACTCTTGGAAGTTGACTGTAGTACCTAAGCGCATTGAAGCGTTTTGAATTTCCTCTATAGTGTCGAATCGACGCCCCTTCCGGCGAGTATGGTTCGTGGGGTGCAGTACAAATGATATTTGGTTTTTGGTCACAAATTGTCTGACCTAGATCGCAATGTGGTGGATGCGTTGTCGTGGTACAGAAACCAGTATTTGTTACTCCATAGCTCCGACTGTATAGTCCGCATATTGTCCCTCAACCGCTTCAAAACATCGAATTAGTAGAGACTGTCGTAGCCAGATGGGAGGAATTCCTTGTAGGCAATCCCACGAATATTGAACAAAATTATCAACAGTCAAGATCAACAGTGACTTCACATTGCGGTGAACGAATTTTTCCTCTTAATTGTATAAATTACGTAACTGATAATATCGTTTGTCATTTGGTTTCAATTTTCACAGTTTTGCGACTACACTATTCCACAATGTGGAATAATTGCGTGATAATTTCAGTTCGTTGTGATCTTATTAATTTTACAAAAATGACATGCCACGTTACTATTGTATGAGAATGAAAAAACAGTGTCCCGAGGTGTTTTTAACATGATATATACCTACATGTGAAGTAGTATCCTTTGTATTTTTAGCATAATAAATAAAGTTATCATACATTTAGATTATTTAGAACATGGTGTATAATTATTTTTTTTGCCGCTGGTGTTCACTCTGTGTTGACTATTTAATTGGTTGTTTCATTTTTTATTTGTCATCTGTTTTTCTATTGTTTCCTATGTTTGTTTTTTCAACTCAAATTGTTTACTTACGGTAGCTGACTGGGTAATTTTTCTTAATTTTAATTTTTTAACTGAATTCGAAGGCGAATTTCAATTTGAAAATTGTTTACCATTTATAATAGTTATTAATGTTATTATTATCCAGCAACTGCTAAATTCAGAAAAATGAGTCGGCGATGGAAATTTTAGATGCATTTCAATCTCACAATTTTGGAAATGTAACCGTTAATCGTCTAATTAATAGCAGTGTTCATCACCTTCTTTGTTATTTTTCAATTTACGTTTTATCCTTTTTAGATTGCCTTTTTATAGAACTTAATTTAAAGTAACCTTACAACAAAAAATCTTCTAACGGTTGTAGACAATCGTTCGCGATAATCTATTTAAAAATAATTCGGTGTCCAGTTAACTGTAAATTTTATTCGTTCGGATATAAAAATAGACTAAAAGAAGTTAGTTCATGTTAGATAATGCTTGCTAATGGTAATCTTTTGACTAAGGTCACGAAAAATTGTTTTCTAAAAGGTTTACCGATGCGTGTAGTTACTGTTGTCTCCATGGTATGAAATTTCTGAACGCTCTACTTACTTGGGATAATGTTATTCTAAGTACATGAATATCTCATACCAATGGAATTTTTTTTGTTTGCAAAAATTGTAAAGGTCAAACAATTTGCATTATGAATTAGCATATTATAAAGTGAGTGTGTATCTCTTTTCACTTTTTTGTGTTATTATGTCGTAAAATTGAATGTCGTCGATAGGTGATGGGTGTTAATGAATCAGGTAGAATAGCGATGTTTTTTATGTCAATTGCAACAATCAGTATAAAATTATATTGACAAGTTGTTATGAAATTTTATAAACATTTTGTTAATAGGTAATCATTGAAGTTTTATATTCCTTGTTCGTGAATTTCAATGTAATGAAATATGACGTAACAACAAGAGTGTATGTACTTGAAAAAATATAATATGTAATGTGCAATTGTGCACGAGAAATGTGCAGTTCCACTGTCAGGTTGCATGCAAATTGGTCTCTATTTCCATAGTCCATAACGTCAATTAAATGTAGTACTAAAACGCGTATAACTATAAATAACCAATGTGAAGGTAGCCATAAATTTCATCCACAGATTTTAAGTTTAGTTAAGCTTACAGAAAAGACCGTATACTTCATAGCAATCAAACTTAAATAGGTTTGTAATGTTTCTAAGAGGCTTTCGGAACACTAACTTCACATTACACCTTACCAAATTTCAAATGGAAGCGAGAATACCTAAACATGACCGACAAAATTTAAACTTTCCCTCCAAAACAAACCAACCCAAAAATGACAGAAGCTCGTGATCGTCTAACAGGCCCTCTATCGTGTAAAAAAAAGTACGAATACACTGGTCGTGAACTATGATCGGGAAGGAGAAACAAAACCAACATTAACTGTACCAAAATAATTCATTTATTGACAGTTATTCGACGATTCGGAGGAGAAAAAGTGCGAACACTAAAAAAACTCCTCCTTTGATATAATTACATACATGACATCAAATCAATTACCAAATTATAGCAACAAGACTGTTAAATAATATCAAGACAAACAAACATTTACAATAATTTCATTGTGGATACTCTTCGATCAGATTTAAATACTTTATGCAGCAGTTGTAAATAGCACAATAAATAATCAAATTAAACAAATCCATGAGCTTGCTAGAAATGCATATTCTCATATTCTGTAAAGAAATATTACAATAAATTACCAATGGCGCCGCCAGAAAATTTTCCCGGGGGGGGGGGCCCTATTGGGGGTTCGTAGCTCTGGCGTTTTTTCAAGATTTGGTACAAAATTTATTTTTATTTTTAATAACTTGCCTTTTTTCTTTTTCCCAGGGGGGCAATGGTCCCCCTGGCCCCCCCTTGACAATTACAGTTGTTACTTACAGAAATGAATCTTAACAAATCTTCATTAGAATTATTACTCTATTTTCTCAGTATAATGTATCACTCTACATGCATTGCCACATAATTGGTAGAAAATATAACAACCCACTAACATAGCAACGTGTACTGTAACATACAAACAGAAATCTGTCTCTACTGGGTAGTGTATCTCCATAGATACAGGTCAAAATATCATACAAGCTTAAAAAAAATTTTTTTTTTTGAAATTTTTTAAAAAGGACCACTGCAGCAAACAGAAAAGATGGAAAAATATTTTTTTCCTGCGCCACAAGACACCTTGCCAAGAAGAGGGTTAAAAAGATAAAATGTACACAAGTTACAAAAGGGTTCAACATCAGGTAAAAATACACAAAGGACACAGTTAGTCACCGTTATCTGGAAGACAATAGGTCTCTCCCTTTGTACAACAACCAAAAGGAAAACAAAGATGCAATTAACTCGCATACATTACTTATCAAACATAGACTCTAAAACGTAAGAAAGGTTAATGTAAATGGGCCCCCCCCCATGGATATCTGGCGCCTTGTGCGGGTAGTTACGCAGACTAAAGTTGTAGTTCAGCTCTCCAGACGGTGATCAACTAATCACACTTTTAGGTGACCGAAATTGCCTCCAACTAGGTGTGGGGCAAAAGCATGACTACCACAAAATATTAAAATGCAATCCTAATAACAGTTAGCATGATTAGTTTTCACCGTATGCAAAGCCTTCGAGGCCGAAATGGTTAGTTAGATACACAACAGTTCAGAATCAGACTCGGTTAATTGTTGGTAATGCCGGGGTTCGATTTCATAATGAAATTAAAGTTAGCAGTACAATCGACAGACCAACGTCTAGCAAGCTACACGGCTATCAATTACAATCATATTTAGGCAACGCTAACAGTACAACACTTTTACAGATACACAAATATGAAGATATTAAAATAGTTAAATAATTGCAATAAAAATATTAGAATAACGAGGTATTACCTGGATTAAGGACACATGTTGGTACACAATACAAATACAATAATACAAATTCAAATCTAGTTACACGCTGCACGATGTTAAGAATAGTTGTAAACGTTCAAGCAAAAAGATCCTTTTCAAACCCACTCCAGCTGTTTTTATATATACAGACTAATATGAAATATGCTACGTTAGAGTATCATAGACATTGCCACAGAGTACGATCTTGTTGGGGTGTGACGTTGCCCTCATTGCGGTACTGTGCTGCAAGTTGCCGGCTCCTGTAAGTGTATCCAAAAGTGGGACATCTCAGGTTACAAACTAATTTCTACTTAAAATTATTTCAATGTTGGACAAATAAATTAATTAAGTACTGTGGGCCAACAGTGCGGGGTTGGAAGATTGTGGGTTTATTAACGAACATTTCTAAAGTTTGTTGCTGGGATATGGTCAGGGTACCCTTAAAGCTACAAACCTAAAATATTTTCACTTGAATCGCAATACATATACAGGGTGATTTATACCAAAGTTGCATTTTTTAAATGGAACCCCCTATATATTATTGCATATTTGGATTCCTTGGTCAATTCTAGTGCGAGTTTATACCGGGAGTTCTGTCTCAAAGTGGAACATAGGGAGTTAACATGGTATTGAACGTTTTTGCAAATTGTTGCTCACCTATTTAACTTAGAGACAAGGTAATGATATCAACAGAAAGAGAAAATTATTGCGATTCAAATAATGCTACTGGCAAGACTTAAGGTGCGATTTATTCTTTTAAAATACCAACTTAAAGTATGACACTTTTGGATTGTAGTATTAATACCAATAATAATAATAATAATAATAATCGTTTATTGCCCAACAGACAATACAGTCCAATTACTGGACAAAAGAAAACATAGAAAAAAAAAGAGCCATTCAGTGTACAACAAAATAAGTAAGTACCTTTAAGTATTAAAATTAACGGCAAAGAAATGTCGAACTCTTCTGAACTTAGCGTCACCATGAAAGGTTTTCACCATAAAAACCCTTTCTTCATTGGTATAGGTATTCATTATTAGATAAATAAACTTTAATACGTGGTTTAACGTTAAATTCGTATTGATAAACAAACAGTACAAAAAACAACTGCTGTAAAATTTTAAAATCAAGGGAATGCTATTTAAAAAGTTTCATACTTTAAGTTAGTATTTTAAAAAAATAAATCGCACTTTTAGTCTTGCCAGTAGCATTATTTGAATAGCAATAATTTTCTCTTTCTGTTGATGTCATTACCTTGTCTCTAAGTTAAATAATAATAATAATAATAATAATATCTTTTATTGAGTGCAACTATTGAATTAGGTACATAATTGTTGAAAATACATTAAAACTACACATATGCTCTCAAAAGGAGTGAGTTCAGGTGTCCACAGAAAAGTGGAGACCTGTTCTTCCACTCACCCCTGTTAGACATTAATTATCGTATTTTATTTTGGCATCTTTATATAGCAGCAGTGATACAACATTATTTTAAATAGAATAATAATTAAAGGGAAAGGAGTTTATGCAGTAAGTTGGCCTGTTAGAAGCAACTTATACAGCTCGTTTTTAAATTTTCTTAACGAGAACTGTTTTAATTTAGCGGGTACTGTATTATAAATCTTTGTGACATTATATGAAAATGATCTTTCGAAAAGAGAGGATTTATGAAACGGTGCAATAATTAGGTTTTTGTAACGTAGATTGATATTACCTATATCATAACGGAATCTAACTTTTCCGTAAAGATACTTAGGCGATTTATACGTTATGATTTTATGAAATAGGCATGCTGAGTGTAGCAGCCTTCTATTTGCCATGTGTAGCCATCCAATTTCATTTAATCTACCGGTAATAGAGTCAAATTTTCTTATTCCAAAGATTAATCTGAGGCAGGAGTTTTGTATGCGTTGAATTCTTCTAGCGTCAATAGAAGTTAAACAAGGACCGTACCCGCTGTCGCAATAGTTAAAATGAGTTAAAACGAGGGATTCACACAGAATTATTTTAACTTTCCTAGATAAGCAGGAACGATTGTGGAAAATTTGTTTCAGATTAATAAACGCTTTTTGAACTGCTTTTGATATATGGTTTCTAAACCTAAGATCATCATCAATCACAAGTCCCAAGTTTTTAACACTATGCTTTACCGTCAATAGGATATTTTTTATTTTAATATGGACATCCTGCTCACATTGCTGTTTCATTTTGGTTTTTCCTAAGACCATTAGATAGCATTTGGATGGATTAATTTGTAACCCGTGCATTTCAGAGTACTCCACCAGGCGGTCAAGGTCTGCGTTAATATCAGTAAGTGTATCCGCCAATTCTGTACGTTTACAATTATACTGCAACTGCGTGTCATCCGCATATAAATGATAGCGACCGTGTTTTATTACCGATTTTAAATTAAAAGTATATATAATATATAGTAAGGGACCAAGAATGGACCCCTGCGGTACACCATGTCTTATCGGCAAGGGATTAGATAAGTTGTCCTTTACTTGCACAATCTGGCTTCTACCCGTAAGGTAACTATAAACAAAGGAAGAAGCAGATTTGTCAAATCCAATGGACTCCAAATAGGCGAGCAACACTGGCAAAAACGTTCAATACCATGTTAAATCCCTATGTTCGACTTTGAGAACGAACTCCCGGTATATCACACATAGTACCTTAAAAACGAACCGTTTAACCGCAATTCGTCATTTTAAAAAAAAATTGATTATCGCAGGGATCACAAAACTTAAAAGGCTGTGACTGCTATTTCACTAAAGCATGAAATGTACTAACAACGTAGACGGTCAAATCCCAATTCTTCTCATGTTCGGAGAAATTACTACGTCAATTTTAAAAATTTCTTCAAAGGTAACTTTTTCAAATGGCACGGCCAATTTTCCTTTATAGCATCAAATGTAAAATTTTATTACCTTTCCAACGATATGAGTTTGTCGGTATCTATCTCCACAAAATGATTAATTGTGGAGCTGAATGTAACGTAAGATTTTCGTAATTTTATGAATCTTATTTGTTTATTTTTGAGAAGTTCGTGAAAAATACGATAATCGTAATACATTCTTCATGAATCATGATTATTGAAATAGTAGTGTAAACCGGCCACAATTACCGCTTTCTATTTTTTTTTAAGTTCGTTGGACTTTGCAAACGATTTTTTTTATTATTAGTAAAAAAAATACGCAAATGATTCACAGTTTAAGTACCTAAGCACAGAGTTTTCGTAAGAAATGGTGCATGCTTTAGCTACTGCCAACTAAAATATCTAGTAAATGTTGAACATTAAATTACGATCGAAACGTGGAAGAAAAATTATAACTCATCATTCATAGTTGCAAAATAACATTTGCTAAATGAAATATTCACCAAAACTATTTTAAGAAATGTGATAAATTTTCAACAAATATGTTACAGTGATGATGCATAACGGAAAATCTAGTGCTTCGATAGTTCACAGCTCTTCTGAATCTTTTAACCTAAATTGAAAGTGTTCATGTTGAACTTTATTTACTAAACAAACTCGCGTCGAGCTCTTAAAATTTTATAATTAAAAAATACGTTGTTTACATGAACCAAAATTGAAATTTATTGTCTGATTTTAAATACATGAGGGAAAAATGTCTGTGGTCTCCCTCATATTTCCTTTATTTATTGTTCTCTTTGATTAACAGCATAATAATCGCGTGAAGCTAGGTTGGGGAAATCTTTGCAACCTCATTAAAGCAATGCTACTCTGTTTCTCGGATATTCCAGAAATTTGTGCACCGTTAATTCTAATTTATTTTGGAACATTGAAGCGAACGGAACGGTGGAAATAGTCTGAATAGGGAGGTCTCATGATTTTTGTTGAGGTGATATTTCGATACAATATATATCCACGGTTATAGTA
Organism: Pyrocoelia pectoralis; assembly: GCA_036250285.1. Taxonomy (NCBI): domain Eukaryota; kingdom Metazoa; phylum Arthropoda; class Insecta; order Coleoptera; family Lampyridae; genus Pyrocoelia; species Pyrocoelia pectoralis. Next base: position 16,449,620 of record CM070077.1, read on the forward strand.
TCACCCACTAAAAAAATTAGAAACCAAAATTTACCCTTATAATACGCAATACAAATTTATTTTGCGAGCGAGGCTAGAAAACGTACCTGTAGCGAGACTAGCGTCTGTGACGTCACAAACGCTGCTTTCCTATTAAAAGAGACATAATATGCACGCTTTTTAAGTTAGTGTTGTGAACCTTTGAAACATTCCTGTACGTAAGCGGTGCTTTGTACCGATGTGTAAAAATACAACCCACACAACACCGTATAAGACATTTTTAACTGTCCCGACACATGCAAAAAGGAGACAAAAGTGGTTTGCGGCAGTACCAAGAGATATCACGGAAGTGTCGCAGAAATGGACATTGTATTGTTACGAAGACCACTTTAGGCCGAAGAGGCGAAATCGATAGCTAGCATCACCCCTTGTCGTCGGTTTGGAAGAATATGGAAAAATAAGAATTGTTGGATATATAATAATTAATTCCAACAACATTGTCGAGTTAAATACTTATAGGTTAAGATCTAAAAATAACAGGGTTCTCGTACTACCGTACCAATAAAAGTAAGAAAGTAACAATCAAGTTACCAACTAGGAAGTAACTCGACAATGTAAACTTTAAACTCATCGAATTACGCCACAGGCATGAAAATGGGAATAGTAGATTGAACAATTAAGGGGTAGGTTGCGAGTCTTTAATTTGTCTACAACTTTATTCGGAAAGACTCTGATTTTTATTGTAAAATTAGGGGGTGCAAATATTGCGATCACCATGATAGTAAGGAGGGTTGTTACTTGTTAGTTCTTGTTTATTGGTTCTTTGGTATGCGGTAGGTAGTTAGTTAGAAGAGAAAAAACTGAACTTGCTAACTGGTAGAACCCTCGTAATATAATTTAAAAAAAGTATCGGGTATCCAGCAGTTTTGGAGAAATTCACAGTCATAGATCGCCGACTACATATACCATAACTTAACTTGTTTGTTTGAAATGTAGGTAATTTTTTAAGAATAAAAATAAATAAGCGAACGAAAAATTCTTAGAGGGGTAATTACCCCTGAAACCGCCACTAAGTCCATTCAAGTGATCAACAATCCCTATGCTGTTTACACGGCAAGCGGAGAAGGTGGAGCCTAAATGTAGATACTGACGTCAAGCAAATAAGAAATCGTTTTCGGTAGTACCTCCATTTTTGACACAAAAGGGCTTTATTTCGAGCTTAATGATTGTCTATTTACAATTATTTTTTCACCACTAGATTTCTTAAAAGTTTAGTTGTGATTTTAATGTGTAAAAAGTATATGTTACATTTTTTGAGACCTCCCTATTGTGCAATAGGGAGAATGACTCATTCATCACGGAAGTGCTCAGGCGCACTTGGTATTGTAAATTGGTCAATTTTTGATCTTTCAGGAGATGAAGTTTGTGTCCATTGCCATGAAGAGGGTCCTGTAGTTTGGGTGACGCTATCGCGTACCATCCCAAATTGACGAATATAAAAAATGATTCGATCAGTTGAAACAGAGATTGGATTTTCTGAACATATTGTGCGGTGCATAAGCGTAGATTCCACGTGGTAATAATGATATGAAACCAAAAATTCAATTACACTTCGTAATATTGTAACTGTAAACAGTACAATCTACACTTCAGTAGTATTAGTGATCCTTATTATTCAATGGTCTATGTCGCTTTATCTTAGCATATCTTTCCCTAAGCAAGTTGGTTTCTTCTTTATTCGGCTGTCACAGCCTAAAGCACTGCGCCCATTTAGTGCCTATTGTGCGGCCTGGAATAACTAATGGTGATGAAGGATTGTTCACCACTGCGCATGAAATTTCCACTGCAATAATACCTCACAGACTCTAGTTAACAGGTGTTGTTCCCACCCTTTACGATTTTCTGTTGGGGTGGTGCTGGGTAGAAAAATATCCATTATGCATTATTGATTGATCTTGGATCCTTGGAAATTGACCTGTTGAAAAACGCAAACAGTTGTCATTTAATAGGACCGTTTTCGAGGTGGAAAACGCTCGTCTCTTCCGATTTATGTTTGTAAAACAATACTATACAAACTATAACGACGAAATGATTGTAGAGAAATTTGTCCCTTTGGAATAACGGTAATCGTGGTTATAATGAACAAATATAACGGTTAACACTGGTAATGGACAATTAACATAATGTTTAACAAATAAATGAGGGTAGGTAACAAAATATAAGATATCAGCAACCGACTTGTTAACTGTACAAAAGTCAGTAAATGTAATTAAAACATATCTTACCTTACTTACACCGCAGTAGTGTTGATTGCGCAACCACAGTACGGTGAATTATCTAAACAAAAGAGTTAATTAACAGAAATGAGGGCTACAACAAGCAGACCGACTGAAGTATAACAGTTACGAGCTTCAGACAGTTGTAAAAAATTACTATTCGACTACAATTCTAAACTTCCCAGAAAATACAAAATCTTAATTTGTTTTCAATTTCTAGTGGACTGTTTTATGGTTCGCACATCTGCTAAGAAGATTCTCCATTCTCAATTAGTTCGGTAATGAACTTGTGGTGGTGATAAAGGCTTTCTCCCTTGAAATAATAAAAATAAAGTATTTTTAATAACATCTGCACATTATTTAATTAACTTATACATTTCTAACGAAATAGAAATACCGGTAGATTAAATTTCTAGCTTTTTATTTACTTAACATGGAAGAACTATTTTTATAACGCAGTAAAGTGTGAAGCATTATTTTTTTGCAATCGCGCGGTAAATTAAAAATAAAGTATGTGTAGGTCATTTACTCGTATCGTAATGAATTATAAAACTTGTGTGCAAAGAAGGTGATGTGAATCATACGAAAAAAGGGAAAATGTCCAATACATGACACAGATTTACCCCGTCCGCGTCTTCCATATAAAACAAACGGTTTGTTGAAATTAATAATCCCATGTGTAATAATTAGAAATTATTTGTGATCTTCTTTTTAAGGTTACTTTCAACACTTAATTAATTTTAATGTTAGGGGAAGGTAGGGCAAGTTCGGCATCATCATACATACCTAATATCAAAAGACACCTTCCCAACATTTTCAAAATATTGTAGAGTGAAATTGTAATACATTCAAGCAGTGAATAACCTCAAATCTTTCACTCAACGGTTCAAGTCAGTATGGTAGTATAAAGATCATTTTAATGTTAACGTAGAGTGGGTAGCAATTAAAAAGAACTAATTGCCAAAATTACCTATACACGTGGGTACATTCATCACGAGCTTTCAACAAATACCCATAATAATTTTATACAAATTAGAAATGGTCACAAAAACTTTTAATACTTAATTTATGCAAATCACGCAAGTGAATTGCTCAAAGGCTGTTTCGTAGTCTCACCAATCTACGTGCACTGATTGTTTACACTTAATTACATTACTTTGGAGTATATTCAATGAAGTTTACTTGGGAAATGTGTACACTTCATTTTTTTCTTTGTTTTTATGAGTTGCACTGTGTATTGATATTTTAATTTATAAAAGTCCTTTTATGTGTTGTGTAATTGCTGAGTTTTGGTGAAACTGTAAAATTTGTTCTTATTTTAGAGGTTTGTAATCAAGCCTTTAGTAAGGGTGGCGTAATTATTGTAAATAAACCATAGGTGTTGTAACCTATTTATATTGATCTGTTATTGGAGACTATTTTAATGGTTCTTTAAACTCTTTAAAAAATAACACCTCTTGCATCCAATTCGATCGATCCAGACAAATATTATCACAGTGGTATTACGAATAAAATTTAGGAAACTTCATACTTTAAGTCCTCTCTGAAAGGGTGATAAATTACCCTTTAATTTTCTAGGAACGAAAAAGCTATTAGTACTTAACTAAGATTGCTTAATGTGACGATGAGTCTCGGGGGTATCGTCCATTTTAAAAGATCTTTTCGTGCCTTCGCGGCGAATTTTGATTGGTTTAATGAATAAAAACTCCATTAGACCTTGCGGAGTGTTATTATTATTACACCTGAAATATTTAAGGCAGCAATTGGAAACTTGCCGCTTTAATTTATTATGAAGGAGCTATAATTTACTAATTTTCAAAGGATAGAGGTACTTTGCTTTCAACTTCAAATTTTAAAGCTTTTACGTTTAGTCCGAACAAATTAGTTGTAATAATATTGTGAAGTTGTTGATAAGAATTTTATAAAAAATGATTATATATCATTGAAGTAAAAGTTGTTATTAAGACGTAGGTAGGTATATAAATTCGCTAATTCACACGTCAAGTGTGAGCGATAACTCATTCTTATTTATGGTATTTGTAGGTTTGTATCGTGTAGTGAAACAGAAATAAAATTATCCGATGATGAACGCAATTTTGTGATGCGGTTTGTAAAGTAAATTTGAGTGGTTTATTTATTATAAAGTTATGCACGCGAACATTTTGAAAACGCAAACGCTTTTAAGTAATTCCAACGATCGTGTGTTATTTTCGTAGCTATTTTGTACATACTTAATATGGTTATTATTGTATTCTATACTTAGGTATTATTTTGTTTACGAATTGTTGTCGTGATCAAAAGGCACCAAAGTCGTATAGTAATTAATACATAAAGTAATTGGAAGACAAAGAATAAACAAATTAATTCCGATTATCTCATACTCGTAGTCTTTTACTCATATAGGATAGTTTGATCATTATATAATTCCTTCAAAGTAATTTGCTTTACTTTTGCACATCACGCTTTCTTTTGCATCTTTGCTCATACGAAATAATCGCTCATTTTACTTGAGTGTTTGAGCTTTAATTGTTCCTAATTTCATTTCGGTTTTTTAAGGAAAAAAATTTGGTGTAGGCGGATGAGATGACAGGGTAACTACTGTAAACACAGCGGTAAATTAACACTTTCCTTTAATCTATCTAATGCGTTGACTGCGTTGTCAGGCGTATTTTTTTGCGTTCGGCTAAGAAAAAATATGTTCTCTGGCGTGTTTACATTTAATCAAAATATAAATAAAGATCAAAACATACAATCTGTTGGCCTTTAAAGCATGTCTCAATCCTATTCGACCTGAGCAGGACGAATTCTCAATGTTAACAACTTTTCCCTAATGAAAATCGCGGTTGGTTTTAAAAGATTTTCAGATTATTATTAGAAAAAGTTATTTTGAAAGGAACCTTTCTCGAAATTCATTGCAATTGTTCACGTTTCAACGTGATGTTATGTATTCGTAATTTCATCTCTGAACCCGTCACAGTAGGTGTAAAATATTCGAGGTTCCATAAATCACATTTTTCTACTCCCATACTTTAATCGACTTATTAAGTGTAATTAGATTGTATCGAAATGATATTCATTTCGATACAGATTTTCATTATAAAACGAGTCAATTAGCCAATAGCTGTCAAGCATTTTACTTGATTGCCATAGTTACAGGAGTTTTTGATATTTGTCAAAAATTTTGTTCGTTCTTTTATAATAATTTTTGTTTAATTAACACAGGTCGTAGAAAAAATAGTGTATGCAACTCTCATGTAATGGCTATTAATACACTCGCACAAGATTTATGACACTCGCCAAGGCTCGTGTCATAACTTACCTCGTGCTCGTGTATTAATAGCTATCATTACATGCTCGTTGCATAATATACTATTTCGATTACAAACTTTGAACTTTATTTGACTGTGAAAAATTTATTAATATGTAGTTACGTTTTTATCATATTCATGTTTGAGTGATTCGATGAATAATATTGTTACGGTTATGTTTGCATTTTTTTTTCGGTAGACAATTAACTGTTTCTGATATACGAAACGAATCCGAGACTTGATTTTTTGCGTTCAACTGGCAGTATTAAAAATTGTTTGGTAGGTGACGTCAAAAACAAGCCGCATTCCTGACGAGGGCGCATCTTCGCCTTCATACAGGTTTTGTTGACCTGAGAGTCCATAGCCAAGGACCTTTAAAAAATAAAAGTCAAGCGTATGTATACGTACTTTCAAGTTTAGTTTCGAAGTGAACGGAACCGTTATTCATTGTTTATTATCTATTATGAAATTGTTACTATTTGGGCTCCAAAAACTATTGCAAACAGAAATGACACGAAACTGCTCGAAGGTATTATAGGTACATGGTGTGCTAATATTAGTATTAAAGATTTAAGATAATCTAAAAATAGATTCATACCTGACGTATAAAGTTGGGTATTAATTCTTGACAGCTTTTAGATCCTTTAATATCCGACGACATTCGGGGATTAAAAGTAAATATTTGGATTGAAAAATGTGTATGAAGGAATTCACGGTATTTTACTATTTTTAGACATTATAATTCAACTGAACCAGGTCACCCTTATTTGTGCAATTGATTTTTATTCTTTTTACGGAAATGTTTTACTTTTATTCAAATTGTTACATGAACAAGCCTCACTGATCAAGTGCAATTCATCTTGATCGGTATTCAATTGACAAATGGCAATTTGATGTTTAAGTCGTGAAGTAGAGCAAATTTATTTAAAAATTACAACTTTGATGTAACATAAAATGGTGGGTTTTGATAAACCCTTAATGTATACGTATGCAGATATTGCCAAATCGCTGTAACCAAGGCTGTTCCCTTTTGATAAATAAAAGAAAACCACTCTCAACCGCCCCTTCATCAATTTTTAATGGACGATGTTTTTTTTTATAGTAGTTAAACTGGTAGTACGCAAACTAACAGGTGTGTAAAATTTGACGGTTATTTTTATCTTAAGCTACAACGTGGATTACTTTCAAATCTATGTAGCAACCATAAAATTTGATAACAATTTTTTAGAAACTAAGCGACATGTTTCGAAACCAGTACTGGTTTCATTTTCAAGCTATAATGATGAGCGATAAATATGATGGCTGATGCAACATGGTGAAAAAATAACCATGCTGCATTATAATATCAAACATCCGATCAATCGATGGCCTTTTTGGCAAATAGTTTAATTCACACTTGAGATAAGTTCAAATTTAATATGTAAAATTATTAACATTAATTATTAGTATTCCATCTTTTCCCCTCAGCCATTTCATGGTTATAGCTTGAAAATGAAACCAGTACTGTAGTTTATAAACAATGCTCATCAAATTTTATAGTTGTTACTTAGATTTGGAAGTAATCCACGTTGTAGCTTAATATTAAATAAAAGGTAAAGGGGAGGTTGAGGGTCTGGATTCTGCATTCTGGTGAGAGCGGTTTTCTTTTATTTATCCCAAAAACCCCCTTTGAGAGTGCAGAACTCTACATCCTTTTGATGTAATTTTATATCATAACTCTTGTTCTTGAATAATCTTATTCTTTACTTCGTATTTGGGTTGTCGGCACGTACACTTTTCTTCAAATAACGAGTATGCTGTTGAAACTCTATATCTTCTACATCAATTTGATCCAACTGGCTTTTCATCTCCCGATAACGTTTACTATTACGAGTTTGGCCCAATCATACCACCCCATACCATACCAAACCCATCTAATAATAGTTTACGCAAAGCCTTGAGATATGTGGGGCTACAAGAAAGTAGCTGTTTTATTTGATATCACTGACATATTGTACGTTTTAATAGTATTATGTACATTTCTAAATACAGGGTGTCTCACGGTGACCGTCGGTTAGAAGTATATCAAGAACTGTAAAAGCTAGAATTTTGAAATTTTGCACATGCGACATGCCGTGTTTAATCTATTAAATAAAAATATTTTTCAAATGGCAGCACTTCCGGGAATACCGGAAGTGAGCATCAACTTCTTTATTTTAAATACAAACCAGGCAATTTTTTTTCACATTCTGATGTGTCATAAAATGTTTAGTAAGTATGCTTAAAATAATCGGCGTATCAATTTTGATTGTTGAGAAAAAAAATTTTTTTTACTGAAAAATGTCAAAATCTTGTTTAGGAAATAAAATAGAAAGTCGAAAGTGGTAAAAGTTAGGGAAATGGGATTTTAGGTTCTCAATGTCAAAAGATTGAGACACAATTGTCTGTAATGGATAATAAAAAATTGCCCGCCGTTACGTATCTATTTGACATTATTTCCAGACTTAAGAAAAACTTTAAAAAGTCTCTTTTTTTAAATGGAATGGCTATTTAATTATCGGGCCATTCGATGCAGAAATAAATTTCCTTTAAATTGATATACCATGTCCCTATACCTAAAATCAATGATTACAGAGTTATTTACATTTTTCTAATTAAATTTATAATTACCTACTTTACAAAACATGGTTGGCTTTGAAAATTTTCAAAAAATTTTTATTCAAATGTTTCTTATGCTTTTATGATTAGTTAAAATTCTATCTATGCAACTTCTTGACTATCCAAGGTCTCTTTCCGCCGAACGAACAGAACTTTCAGGGAAAACATTAAAATATCCCAATATACATTGGTTTCTGCAGCCTCATTGGGGACAATTGGCTTTGCCAAACTTCGTGGCGCATTTACTTCGCCCAAATTTAGAAAATTCTTTTCAATCATCCTGATTTTTCGTTCTGTCATTGTAGGTAAATGCGGATATCTTTCGTTAAAATGTTGAGTGATTCTTTATTCAATAGTTAAAGGTTCTGCAGGTCCGAAAAGTAATACGAGCAGACTCGCCATGAATGTAAAACAAATTTAGAATATCAGCGTTTGTGTATTCCATATTTCCCAATTAAAAACAAATATTAAGCGCAAAAATCAAAATTCAAACAGATAACACTGATAACAAACGTAAATGTAGGGTAAACTGTCAATAATCCTGTATCCGAACTAGTGTCCCGCATAAAAGTTATTTCTGATTTATCTACCCACTAACATCAGTTACTAGACATATAGTAGTCCCAAAGAAACTAGGGTAGACAACACCAAATGGTGGAAGGACTCTTTTAGACGCCATTTTAAAAATGGCTACCGCGAAATTTAAGTTTTTTGTATCTCGATTAATAAACGTCGTAGATTGTTGATTTTGGGTGTCCAAATATATGTTTTCAAAGTCATAGAATTTGAATTTTTGATTAATGTAACATATAAATATCTATTTCTTAAAAAATTAACATATAAATACAGATTTCGAACATGGTGGACACACTGTCAAGCCTAAATATAATAGGGAGTTACCGGGTATAGACCTCTAGAGTTTAGGAAGGGGTTTTTTTCCAGGGTTTTTTTTCCCGAACTCCAGACCTCCAATATGTCACAGTTGATTATGTGTCGTATTGCAGCTAGTTTCACTTATTCGCTTCATGCCTTGGTTTGTGATTGCAATCCAGCGGTGTGTTGAGGAAGAAATGTATACGAAAACCCCGAGGGGGACTTCTCCCTTCCCCTTGAAATCCAGTGTGGACTAGCCATGAAACCATAAAATCGCTTGAAGTCCTATTGAAATCACTTTACATCCCGTTGAAATCTCGTGAAAGCACATCAACCGTTGCGCGAACTTCTTTATTCAATGCATGAACTGAAATGAATTGTAATTACTTGAAAAATAGCTTTTCTTTGGGTATATTTTCTGAAAATTTCGGGTCAAACTGACCGTTTTGCATTCTAATTTTTGGAACTCATAATCGCTTTACAAAATGTCCATATTCGAAGACATGGGATACTATCAAGACGGAAGCTGAAAAAGTGGGTATCAACATTTTAGGATTTTGTGACCGAGACAGCCGTTTATTAAAAACTATGAGGGGTGCTTCAAAGTTTTTAGCAGCCAAGTCGACAGATTCCAATAACTGAGTGTCGGACATTAATTTTGGCGACAGAATGAACTTTCGTTCTGCGGGAAAGATTTCTTTAGAAATTCTAGTGAACGCTTTAACATTCGATATTTAAAATTATTACCTACTTAAATTTCTTCATTACCTCTTTTTTAAACAAAACGATTGTACATCGACGAGTTTATCAAATATGGGCGTGTCATATCTTTCTTCGAATTTGGCGAATTTAATTGTACAAAAGTGGTCAGTATAGTTTAACAAAAATTTTCTCAGCCTTAAATGTTACCATGTATAGAGTTAAATGGGCAAGTTCGTTAAACTCTATCGCAAAGATACAGTATTGGGCTAATATGAATTTCTCCTTGTTTGTACAGGGTTGCCCACTTGCCTTTCGTTCTTCGATAGCACCTTTAATATTAATTTTAGGACAAAAGGTCAAGAGACATTTCTTATTCAGATGTTCCTTGCTTACAACCTAAAAATATTTTCAGGCCCGCACTGCTCTCGGTTTCGTCTGTACAGGATCGTACTCGATTATTTTAAATGGAACACCTTATAGATTTTTATATTTTTGAAATCCATATTCGATTCTAGACCAAGTTTGTTTAGCCTTTCACTTACTTAAGTCAACTATCATTTAGGAGAAAATAAATGTTTTTAAAAATTGTTGCCGAAATCAACAATCAGTAAAAAAAATCATTATCATAACTATTCAATAATTGGCAACAGAGCAACAAAATTTGAGATTATCATTTATTCATTGATTTTTGTTAATATGTCCTATACCTAAGGGTAATAGTTTCCGAGATAATAACCGTAGTTTAAATTATTTTGTTTTTTCGCCCAATTCTGAAAATAAAATTAAAGGAACCAACAAACAATAACAATAGATATATATTTAGGAATTCAAGTTATTTAAAGACGTAAAACACATTGTACGTGTTCTATAAAAAATTAAATAAGTTATCTACATACAAGTACATATCGAAATCATAATTTGTAATTCCTTGACCTAAAAAAACGTGGGTATCGGTTCCAAAATCAACAATCTGCGACTATTATGTCCAGAGATATAAGGGATACTAGTAGACGGTATATAGCTATTTTTAAAATGACGCTTCAAAAGTTAGTCCACCATTTGGTGATGTCTACCCAAGTTTTTTCTATAATGTTCTATGTTTACTAACGGCTGGTATTAGGTAGAAAAATCAGAAATAAAATTTCTACGGGACTTAAGTTCAGATACCGGATTACAAACTGATAGCTAACTGACAAGTGTCATCATAAGAAACAATTGAATAAAAATTTTTTGAAAATTTTCAAAGCCAACCATGTTTTGTAAAGTATGTAATTATAAATTTAATTAGAAAAATGTAAATAACTCTGTAATCATTGATTTTAGGTATAGAGACATGGTATATCAATTTAAAGGAAATTTATTTCTGCATCGAATGGCCCGATAATTAAATAGGCATTCCATTTAAAAAAAGAGACTTTAGTTTTTCTTAAGTCTGGAAATAACGTCAAATAGATCACTATCAGTAACCGCGGGGAATTTTTTATTATCTGTTACAGGCAATTGTGTCTCAATCTTTTGACATTGAGAACCTAAAATCCCATTTCCCTAACTTTTACCACTTTCGACTTTCAATTTTATTTCCTAAACAAGATTTTGACATTTTTCAATGAAAAAAATTTTTTTTCTCAACAATCAAAATTGATACGCCAATTATTTTAAGCATACTTACTAAACATTTTATGGCGCATCAGAATGTGAAAAAAAATTGCCTGGTTTGTATTTAAAATAAAGAAGTTGATGCTCACTCCCGGTATTTCCGGAAGTGCTGCCATTTGGAAAATATTTTTATTTAATAGATTAAACACTCCATGTCGCATGTGCAAAATTTAAAATTTCTAGCTTATACAGATCTTGAGACACCCTGTATACAATTATTTGTGATATGGACTGGAAAATTTACGATATAACTACACAGCACTGGGGTAGCGCATGTCAACTGAACTCTATACCGACTTCCAGTCCACATATTCTCTGTATGCGCTTATTTTTCATTGGGGCTGTTACATTACATAATTGGGAAGCTTGTTAGTTTGTAGAACGCTGCTCTAGGGGAAGGCAGAGGCCCTGGATTGAAATCCTGATTGTAGGCTAAATTTTTCTGACTGTTGTGATTAACTTTAATGATATTTTGTAACATCTCACATTTCTACATTATTCAAATTTCAAATGAAATAATAATTTTAACAATTGAGAGTTTTCCACTTCTGCACATTTAAAAATATCAGCTGTTTTAGAATTTAATACAACGTATATCCAAAATATAAATTTGAATCATTTTTATAAAATGGGTTACAAACGTTCTAAATTTGAAATTGAAGAAAGTAATGGCGTTTGAAATTTTAGAATTTGATGGGGTAATTAGTATATTATTCAACGAGCGTATAATGATGGCTATTATTCATGAGGTAAGTTTATAATTATCGAGAGAATAATAGCCATTATACGCGAGTAGAATACTATACTTTATCCACGACTATCAGTGATTAATAAGTTATTGTCATTAGCAACGTGAGTAATGAATATTACTCACTGTTATTTTATATATTTCCATGGTAACCGTCCAATACAGTCAATTAGAGAATTTTCAAATAAATATTTTAATTGAATTAACATTTATAGTCGTGGATAAAGTATAGTATTCTACTCAGGCCCGTGCGCAAGGGGGGGGGTTTTGGGGGTTCAAACCCCTCCCATAACCCTTGAAATATAAGGAAATATAATAATATATTATGTGTAGTTATTAACGTACTTTATAAATACATACCTATGTATTTAAAAATAGATAAATATTGAATACCTACCCAAATTTCAATGCATTAAAGAATATGTTAAGGAGGGGATCAATTTTCCTAAGTAACCAGAATTTTATAAGCCATGTTAAAATTGGACTTTGGCATGCATTTCTGGACAACTTGCTGTGGCCATAGTATTGCTCCGATCATGGAGTTTTATGTCTCAAAATGACCCTAAGAACATTCTACGGCTCATATGCCTAGTTTTAGCAAAAAGTAGAATGTTTCAAGATGTCTAAGATGTGTCAAAGTAGCAGATACTGTTTTCTTGCGATTCTTTCAAAATTAAAATAGAAATGCGATATCGATAGGTATAACTGCCGTGGGGTCATTTTCAGGTATAAAAGTCAACAATCCTACCAATACAGTGGTCACAGCGAGTTGTCCAAAAAATGAAATCCGAGTCTTTTCCAATGGGGAGTGAACATTTGGCGTACTAGCAGGAAAAATTGTCGTTGCATGACAACTCTTTACTTCAGGCTAAATTTCCTCGTAAATTGCTCTCATTTTTCGAAAATTTTGGAATTCATCAAACAAATTCGTAGAGTTAATATGTTTTCAGTGCAATGGGCGAACGTAAACTAGGGTCGGTGAGGGGAGGTGAAAGAAAGGTGCCAACAAACTGGGCAGACGTAAGAGAACTTTGGAGGCCTTCAAGGCGAACTAATATTGATAGAAATCAGGGTCAAAATTGGATCGAAAAAAGTTCTTGAACCCCCCCTTAACCTAATTTTATTATTGGGAGTATCGCAACCTAGTTTATGTTTTATGAATGTTTGGGCCCATTTGAGGCGTTGATTGAAGTCATTCAATCAACGTTTGAGGTCTTCCCTGTTCCCAACCCAACCCCTCCCATGGACAAATCCTGCGCACGGGCCTGATTCTACTCGCGTATAATGGCTATTATTCTCTCGGTAATTTATGCCACTCGCCTGCGGCTCGTGGCCATAAACTTACCTCGTGAATAATAGCCATCATTATACGCTCGTTGAATAATATACGATTATCCACGACTATAAATGTTAATTCAATTTAAATATTTATTTGAAAATTCTCCTCTACAAACCGACACCCTTGATTGAATATATCTTAATTGACTGTATTGGACGGTTACCATGGAAATATACAAAATAACAGCGAATAATATTCATTAACTAATGACAATTACTTATTAATCACTGCTGTGATTAATGGGTATTATTAAGGTCGATAAAACAGACGTATAATGGATACATTAAACAATAGTCGTGGATAAATATCTTTATACATCCACTTAACACCCAAGTATTAACTTTGTTTATAATCATAATAGTGATTTATTGTCCAAAAAAGCCAGACAAACAATTTCAAATTAATAAAGATGGCGAGAAGAAAATGAAGATAAAAAGGAGACTGTAAATAGTTGCATAGGTGGTACGAGAAATTTTAAGGTTAATATCAAATATCAAATTTGTGTACAAGTTGTGATATACATTGAAGGAAATAATTGAAGATATAAATTTATCAGAGCTGCAACACGTCATATCTATTGGGACAAATTGTTTGAGACCTGTTTTGCATTTTGGAAAATAATTGGTCGAGAAAATACAGGCAACGCTATGTAATGTGTTAAAAAGAAACTCAATTCTAATTTGTTTATACGGCCATTAAGGGATAACAGCTCAAAACCACTTAAGCAAAGAAGAAATAAGAGAGCCATGTGCAAGCAAGTTCACCCGCAACTTCCTATACAATTATCTTCTTAAAATCAGAATGCAAATATATTATCAGCACGATGGAGCTCCTGCTTATTTCGCTCACTAGTTCAAAAATGAGATAGATATACACGATGCACTTATTCGATGTAGTGGATATTGCTACAACCGATGTTAAGGGAAGACACGAAACAATTAGATAAACAACAGGCGCCCTTGATACACAAAGTAGAATATGTGTAAAGGGTAAAGGTTGGTGGGGATATTTTTGAAAATTTAATACAATGACAATATGCAATTAAAGCAATGATAACGTTAAAGTTAGTGTAAGGTAATTTAATTAAACTTAACACAAAGCACTTAACTAAGAAAACGTGAAAATCGGATAACATTTTACTTTTTTTAAATTATTTTTACGTGCACAATACATTTTTAATTTGCCGCGTTGCCAGTGCCGCAACTAGACTTTTTGGCGCCCGGTGCAAGATTTGTAGATGCGCCCCTATTATAAAACTTAATTGTGCAATCGTTGAACGCCTGTGTAAATATGTATTGGCAGACTATTTTATTTGACAATTTGACAATGTGCGTTACATAGTATCGAAAATCTTAATACATATTAAAATTAAATGACCAGTAAACTTGCACACAACTTTCCCGTGTTTACTACAATGACGTATTAAATAAAATAGTTTTTTCCATAATAACTCAAAATAAAATAGTTTTTGCGTAATAACTCAAAAAAATAAAAAAATTAATGTAGAGTGTGTAGTATAGTTGTACCTAATCAGAAAACGATTTCTGATTTTCTCTTAAAATAATATACAGGGTTTGTCATAAATATTTTTAATATTTTGTTCATTTCCGGCCGGATGTAAATTGGTATACTTATTATACTCGATTAAAAAAGTCCTATGTCCTCTACTTCACTGTACGATTTTATTCCTTCATCTTTGTTAGCAAAAAAGTTATAAACTTTGGGAAATAAAGAAATAAATGTAGTGCCAGTATTTTTTCATGAACTACTTACATGTATAACATTTCAAAAAATAAAAAAATGCTTGAAGCAGATTTTGAGGAAATCGGTTTTTAATTTTTGACCAATTTTGGGCACCAATAAATTGGCTACGTTTAATTTTTGTTCTTTACCAATTACAGGTAAAAGTTCTAGCCAATTTTCAAATTTTAATTAAGTTAAACGGTTCTTGAGCTACACCCTAAAAAGTAAAAACTTGGAGAATTGCTATATTGACCGCCATTTTGAATTTAGAAACGAAGGCAAATTAGATTGGGTTAAAATTTGAATGAATGAAAATAACGCCCCTAATTTGGGCGCTTTTGGGGCGATTTTGAAGAGAAGCTTGTTTTACCGATGAAGTTTTTTATAGACCTTAGTTTTAAATTTCATCAGGATCGGTCTAGTAGTTTAGGCTCCACAGCCATAACGTAAAATTTACCTTTGTGTAAATTGCGCTCAAGTGCGAGTGAATTGCTTATTTGGCGCCCTGAAAAGAGCGCGCCCGGTGCAGTCGCACCTTCCGCACCCCCTTAGTTGCGGCCCTGCCGCGTTCCTCCCAACTATAACAATGTTGTTTGGGTGGTGATGTGTGCTCGATTTTAAAAATGTGCCCTTGGAATATGAGATGTTCTCTTCTTCAAACCATTAAAAGACCACAAATTTTGAAGATTTCTATTAGGTCTGGTAAATAGTTCTTCAGGTTGTAATGAAAGACTCCAAACCTCCCCTTGGTTACGGGGAGGTGCAGGAGCTCCATCGTGCTGATAATATATTTGCATTCTGATTTTAAAAAGGTAATGTATCGTAAGTTGCGGGTAAACTTGAACATGGCTCTCTTATTTCTTCTTCTATGATTTTTACACATAATAGTAAAATGGAGATATAGGCCATACGCTCGGCAATGTCCCTTTTCTCATTAAGTCGTAAATCAAATCTCATTTATAACCCGATCGATAGCTTCATTCAATATGCACCTCTAATGCAAAGTAAAAACCAGTTCCATACGGGCGAAAGTTGTTCAAAACAAATCTTATGGAAACTTGAATACAATAGAACAATAGCTTTCAACTACCTGCCTAGTCAGCGGTTGTTAATAGTTTAATTACAAAGTAATATATCAATTATTAATACAAACATCACAATTTAATAATGAAACTAGTGTATCTTCTATTGAGTACCGCTGCCAGTTAGGTAGTTCAAATCTATTGTTCTATTGTATTCAAGTTTCCATAAAGGTTTGGTTTCGCTGGAGCGTCTGGCGGCGGCGACTCGCGACTGCGTCCCCAAGGTTTTAGGTCATTAGGTGCGGACGTTTTCGAACAAGTCGCAGCATCTGCGTCTCGACTGCCTGATATACCAGTCTAGGCGCGCAGCTGTGCGACTTATCACTTTCAACCTTATATCGGGCAGTCGAGACGCAGATGCTGCGACTTGTTCGAAAACGTCCGCACCTAATGACCTAAAACCTTGGGGACGCAGTCGCGAGTCGCCGCCGCCAGACGCTCCAGCGAAACCACACCTTAAGATTTGTTTTGAACAACTTTCGCCCGTATGGAACTGGTTTTTACTTTGCATTAGAGGTGCATATTGAATGAAGCTATCGATCGCGTTATAAATGATATTTGATTTACGACTTAATGAGAAAAGGGACATTGCCAAGCGTATGGAGTATAGACGTTACAGGCATAATAAAAGTACAGTGTCGTGGGCAGCATCAATCACATTTGGCTCGTTCGCCTGTTGGCAACATGTATTGTATTATAAAAATTTGTTGAGCAAGTTCAAATGAAAATAACGATAAGTTACGATATAAAATCGTAAGTGCAAAGTTGGAAAATTTAACTTTCCAAAACTTTATAATATTAATGTCCTAGAATTGAAATTGCTTGCTTTTTCACGTACCTACCTCAGATTTAAATTCGCATAAATCTAAAGTATAACGCTAAAAGAAAATTAAGAAGAGAGTCTCAGAAATAAAATTAACTCAACTTCAAACAATAAATTTAATTTAATCCGAGTGATAACTTATTAAAAAAAGGAGGAACGAAGCGAACCATTCGTCAAAAAAAGAAAAAATAAATGAAAACCGAGTTGTCAAATTTAAAAACTAATTTTAAAATATAACAATTAGCTTAAAATGTTCAGTAGGAGACAATAGCGCTAGAAACGAAACATTTTTCGATTATGGTTTTATTCATACAACCATGCAAATGTATGTAATGTAAAATGTAAATGTTTATATAACTTATGATGGAGGAGGGTAATTAGCAGATGCTATAAATATAGAACAAAAAGCTGCTGCAAGTTTAAAATTAACCGCGTGGGATATTGTATTTCAAGCTGCTTTAAAATAAAAGGGAACTTTTTATTTCCATTTCCACAACTAAATTTAAAATCGTTTTACCAATTGCCAATTTGCAATTATAATTATTTTATTAGCCTTAAGGACTGGAGATCTGTTCTGTTGCCAAAGGACGAGAGGTATATGAAGGTCTTTTAGACATTCAAGCTGTAGTTGTAGTGCTATTTTTTGGCATCACACTTTCACAACACGTCTCTGTTTTGCACTCATTAACCAGTATTACTTGTCGCAATGACCTAATCTAATTCTATTATTCCAATAATTGCTTGGTTTCGTTACAGATTGAAATTAAAATCCAACCGCAACGCATTACATTGCTCCGACTCAGCACATTTTTAAGTATTAGTTAAAAAAATAGGGAACATAGGTAAATCTGTTGATTGTCAATTCATTTTTCATCTGATGAACAATTAAAATAAATAAAACACTAAAATAACGGTTTCTCAACAATTTAGTTACGATAATTGAATTCTATTATTTTTCGTTTTCTATTGGTACAAGATTTGAGAAATTATACCGCAGCTCCATTTCAAGATAACAAAAATTGGCGTGATTCTAAAAATATTATCTTATCTAATTTATTAAATCGCTCCCACTTGTGTAATTGTTCCCTTCTGCCAGTACAGTGGATTCTTCTTTCTACCCTGCACGTTAATTGCGATGATAATTAATTAATAATTACAAATGAGAGTGATGGATAATTTATATACGTAGTTTAAATTTGTAAACTGCAGGTACTTCTACTAGTGATAAAAATTCGTAGGTGTTTATCTTACTTGCTTCGGCCTAACTCCGTGTAGTTCTTATCAGCACTGGTGATTACTAAACTGGATAGGAGATTACTAATTCGTTAATTAATATTACAACAGAAACTTTCAATATACAATAAAACTGCTAACAAATTCCAATGTAAATATGTCCATATACATGATTGAAATAATTTATGTACAGGTTCACTCCCTAACAGCGTACTTTTGTATTTGACTATTCGACGATGTGTATTGTTTGAAAAGCTTTCAAAATCTACAATCTCGCCAGTGCCATTTTCAACTTCCTGTGTACAGGAACGGCTCTGATACTGTTCTATGCACCGAGCTTGGAGAAAGGCAGCAAAATAATAAAATTGTCTCGACTTTTTCCGCCTTATGAGTTAAAAAATAATTATGGCTTACGTGTATCTTCGACAGTGGCCCAAGATAATCGGCGAGCATGTCAAAGCTTCATCAGAACGGGCACGGTTCTCGAATCCGATCGCTTCCAAACCTCGCCTTGACTATACATTTTGTGAAAAAAAAAAAACGACAGTTGTAGATAATTAAAAACCAATTTTAAAACAATTCTTTTTAAATTCGCACATAAATGGAAAATTTTCTTAAAAAAGAAGGCAAGTTCGATAAGTAACAAACAAGCGTGTAGTTTGGTATTGTCAGTACATACACCCTGTATATAATTGAATTGTAACTTTTTAGCAGATTTTCGAAAAACATTATTAGTTAAAGCACTGCAATAATTGACACACCCATTTTTATTTTCTAATATTCTGAAAGTTCGGTATTGGTAGTAAGAAATCCGTACAAAATTGACTAACGTTATTGGAACAGTTTTGTTCCATTAATTAGATACGCATAATTAAACCTACGGAAATACTACCAAACTAAGGGATCATATTTCTGAATATTATTTATGATTTACCTACGTTGTTAGATTACACCTACGCTGATATTTGAAAGAAGAGATACTGTAGGCGTTATAGGAATTAGCTATGCATATTTTTATTGTGTGAACAAAACAAGTTTTTTTTCCTATAATTTTGTTACTTAATATGGAGAGGATACTGAATCATTTTAGCACTTTTTTAGTAACCGATTTTGTTTGACCTTTCATTTCATTACAAAATCTTTTTATACGAGGATAGCGCCGATAAACTAAAAACTTGTTTGTAACTTATCACTTTGCGTTGAATGGTGTTTAACGAAAGAGAAATTTAGAACTATGATTTATTGCGATTTTCAAGGTTCTTTAACTCCTAAATAATATGTTATTGGTGATCTAAAAATTATTTTACACTTGGTGCAACGAATTAAAACTTGAACGAGCGATGATTTAAGAGATCAGCTTACGGCAATACTGTCCGTTATACGAACGATGATTCAGAACACTACACAGCAATCGCCCAAAACCACAATAATAGTTTATTATATTGGATGCCTTTCGACAGCTCAGCAAAGCTCTCTTCATTAGCGAACAATTAGGTGACAATAGCATCAGTCAACGCTTGGTACAATGGCATATGCGATCTACTAAACGCATATGGGATCATGCAAGTCCACTGTTCAACACTGCAGCTGGCAGCTCCTCGATAACCCCAACCTTAAGCTAAGGACTAAATCTTGCGAGTTTGTATAGAATTGTGAATGAGTTATGCGGCTAAAAATAAAAGAAGGATGTGCTACAACGCGAGACCTATGGGTAGCAGTAAAGTTATCTACTCTGCTGTATTTTATAAACTGAATAAATTACTGGTCGAGATTACTTCAATGGAAAATTATATGAATATGATATTCTAAAATGTAAATACGTAAGTCAGATATAATAAATTGTTATTGTGGTTTTTGGTGTATGCAGTGTTCCAAAGGTTCCAGTTCTTCCACATGATTCAGAAGGATAATATAATATAATTATCTATAGAACTATTAGGAGCACTTTGGACATTGACACGACTGTATTAAGGAAGATTTTATACATTTGAGTATAAGAGAAATCCGCATATATAACAAGCGACTTTACGCTAATATGATGAAAATAGGTTCAAATCAATTTACAATATCATCAGATCATCACTGATGAGTGATGACGAATCTGAATAATATGTATTATGCCTATCAACTGAATCAAATTGGCAGTCAGCCCAATTGATGTTTCCTAATGATCTCAATGCTGTTATAGTGGAAAAATATAGATGTGTGATGTACACAACACTGAAAACACCAAAACCCATCAAAGACCAAATTTATCAACAACAGTTGTTCGGTGATGGTCACAGTTTCGATGTTGAAACGCGTTCGTTTGTATTGTGGTTTGTGGTGGCTTCAGTTTTGTGTAGTTCAACAACCACAAGAGTTCCAGTTCTTCCAGATCGATGAGTGAAATAAGAAATAGTGTAACTTGTCTCTTTTCTCAATTTGGAACAAATTAAATCATGGCGTTACGTATTTTCCAAAAGTCTTATTTACCAGGGAGACCTGTGGTGCCAAATTATTGTACCATCCGCGGACTTAGCACCATAGTATGACTTGTTTCCATTTGCTCGGTGATTGATTTTCAGTCCTAGAAGGGACTGTATAATGTTTTAAATTAAGAAGGGTAGTACTTTGTGTTGAGAGTTAATTCCAGTGAATGCTTCAGTAGAATTAAGGGTGAATATTAAAAAGAAATAAGTAGCTAAAGCATTTTTGGAAAATTGATAGTTTATATAGATTTCAATAAGTATTTATCAATGCTATATCGTAGTTCTTACTAATCTTTAGCATTTTCGTCGAATTATTATTATTAATCGACCAATTTTAGTGTTTAGTGTTCCAAAATGTGGAGGGTATGTCCACGTGTCCTTCTCCGTTTTCTCGTACGTAAACGTCGAATTTTCATTATTCGCTTTAATCTATAGTTATATGTCTATTTTTCAATAATACTCGTACCATGTCACTTTTACGCAAAGCACCATTTCCGTCGCTTTCTTGTTATTGTGTCAGTACCTACCGGAAATCGCATTACTATTCCAAATGGGATACAGCATGTACTTCATCTGCGACAACAACCTAAACATTTAATCATCCGACTCGTAAATCAGAACGTTTAACGTTTTATATTATGATGCGAAGGCATTTCCTAACTTGCTCATCTTAACATCAAATTGTATCATTGTTCTAAATATCAAAGGTTTTCCCTAACATTCACTACGAAATCTACAAAGGATAATGCAATGTTCCCCCATCTACAGTAAATTAACACCTCTCATAAGCTGGCAGGACCAAATCGGTAGAATCAAGTCGGACCTATTTAATTATTTAGTACTTATTTTGTACTAATTTGTACCACTAATAAAAATTTTGTACTCCTTGCCGTTTTGGAAAAAACAGTGGCGCTGCTAGCTTCATATTAAGCTAGCAGGACCACAAGAAAAAAAGACAAAACAGGAAAGATCGAGGCAGAAACACAAAGATCTGAATTTGTACTAATTTGTACCACTAATAAAAATTTTGTACTCCTTGCCGTTTTGAAAAAAACAGTGGCGCTGCTAGCTTCATATTAAGCTAGCAGGACCAAAAGACAAAAATAAATAAAACAAACAAAACAAAGGCAGATACGCAAAGATCTGAATTTGTACTAATTTGTACCATCAAAATAAATTGAATATGTTCAAAAATTTCCCGTAAGGCAACACCCAAATGATATGAAGCCTATTAGGGCCAAGAGTAAACTACCCTTTGCCATAAGCGGAATCAGTTGAGACTCATACAATCGAAGCAGAATAATTTGTACCTCTAAAATATGAAGTTTCGAATTTCGTACCCTCCTCCTTCATTTGGAATCTACTCCCGATCACTTCGTGCAATACATAATATTGTCACATCTTAGGATAGGTTTAATCTTTTAAAAATGATACAAAGGTGTCTAAACAGTCTCGTAATTTCTTTTTTGAAATTACATATTACTAAAATCAGTCAAATATTTACCTTTTGATTCTTATCGATTTTGATTAAAATTCATTCCCCCTGAACTACAATATTTATACAGGGTAATCTTTCAATAATATTTAAATGGTGCAAGCGGCCCTTGATGGAAATTGAATAAAATGATTATTATATCAATGTAAACATATTTAGTACTTTACTCTTGAGCCGAAAAGTGATCGGGGGTAGTTTCCAAAGGGGAAGGACGGGGGTACGAAATTCGTAACTTCACATTTTAGGATACAAGTTATCCTGCTTCGATCGTACGATTCTGCTCGTGGCAAAGGGTACTTTACTCTTGAGCCGGAAAGTGATAGGGGGTATATTCCAAAGGAAGGATGCAGGTACAAAATTCGAGACTTCATATTTTAGAGGTACAAATTATCCTGCTTCGATGGTACGAGTATCAACTGATTCTGCTCGTGGCAAAGGGTACTTTACTCTTGAGCCGAAAAGTGATAGGGGGTATATTCCAAAGGAAGGATGCAGGTACAAAATTCGAGACTTCATATTTTAGAGGTACAAATTATCCTGCTTCGATGGTACGAGTATCAACTGATTCTGCTCGTGGCAAAGGGTACTTCACTCTTGAGCCGAAAAGTGATAGGGGGTAAATTCCAAAGGAAGGATGCAGGTACAAAATTCGAGACTTCATATTTTAGAGGTACAAATTATCCTGCGTCGATGCTACGAGTATCAACTGATTCTGCTCGTGGCAAAGGGTACTTTACGCTTGAGCCGGAAAGTGATAGGGGGTAAATTCCAAAGGAAGGATGCCGGTACAAAATTTGAGACTTCATATTTTAGAGGTACAAATAATAATGCTTCGATGGTACGAGTATCAACTGATTCTGCTCGTCGCAAATGGTGCTTTACTCTTGAGCCGAAAAGTGATAGGGGGTAAATTCCAAAGGAAGGATGCCGGTACAAAATTCGAGACTTCATATTTTAGAGGTACAAATTATCCTGCGTCGATGGTACGAGTATCAACTGATTCTGCTCGTGGCAAAGGGTACTTTACTCTTGAGCCGAAAAGTGATAGGGGGTAAATTCCAAAGGAAGGATGCGGGTACAAAATTCGAGACTTCATATTTTAAAGGTACAAATTATCCTGCTTCGATGGTACGAGTATCAACTGAGTCTGCTCGTGGCAAAGGGTACTTCACTCTTGAGCCGAAAAGTGATAGGGGGTAAATTCCAACAGAAGGATGCAGGTACAAAATTCGAGACTTCATATTTTAGAGGTACAAATTATCCTGCGTCGATGCTACGAGTATCAACTGATTCTGCTCGTGGCAAAGGGTACTTTACGCTTGAGCCGGAAAGTGATAGGGGGTAAATTCCAAAGGAAGGATGCCGGTACAAAATTTGAGACTTCATATTTTAGAGGTACAAATAATCCCGCTTCGATGGTACGAGTATCAACTGATTCTGCTCGTCGCAAATGGTGCTTTACTCTTGAGCCGAAAAGTGATAGGGGGTAAATTCCAAAGGAAGGATGCCGGTACAAAATTCGAGACTTCATATTTTAGAGGTACAAATTATCCTGCGTCGATGGTACGAGTATCAACTGATTCTGCTCGTGGAAAAGGGTACTTTACTCTTGAGCCGAAAAGTGATAGGGGGTAAATTCCAAAGGAAGGATGCGGGTACAAAATTCGAGACTTCATATTTTAAAGGTACAAATTATCCTGCTTCGATGGTACGAGTATCAACTGATTCTGCTCGTGGCAAAGGGTACTTCACTCTTGAGCCGAAAAGTGATAGGGTGTAAATTCCAACAGAAGGATGCAGGTACAAAATTCGAGACTTCATATTTTAGAGGTACAAATTATCCTGCGTCGATGCTACGAGTATCAACTGATTCTGCTCGTGGCAAAGGGTACTTTACGCTTGAGCCGGAAAGTGATAGGGGGTAAATTCCAAAGGAAGGATCCAGGTGCAAAATTTGAGACTTCATATTTTAGAGGTACAAATTATCCTGCTTCGATGGTACGAGTATCAACTGATTCTGCTCGTCGCAAAGGGTACTTTACTCTTGAGCCGAAAAGTGATCGGGGGTAGATTCCAAAGGAAGGAGGAGGGTACGAAATTTGAAACTTCATATTTGAGAGGTACAAATTATCCTGCTTCGATGGTACGAGTATCAAACTGATTCTGCTCGTGGCAAAGGGTACTTCACTCTTGAGCCGAAAAGTGATAGGGGGTAAATTCCAAAATGCCGGTACAAAATTCGAGACTTCATACTTTAGAGGCACAAATTATCCTGTTTAGATCGTACGAGCATCAACTGATTCTGCTTATGGCAAAGGGTAGTTTACTCTTGACCCTAATAGGCTTCATATCATTTGGGTGTTGTTTTAGGGAAAATTTTTGAACATGTTCAATTTATTTTGATGGTACAAATTAGTACAAATTCAGATCTTTGCGTATCTGCCTTTTTTTTGTTTGTTTTATTTATTTTTGTCTTTTGGTCCTGCTAGCTTAATATGAGGCTAGCAGCGCCATTGTTTTTTTCAAAACGGCAAGGAGTACAAAATTTTTATTAGTAGTACAAATTAGTACAAAATAAGTACTAAATAATTAAATAGGTCCGACTTGATTCTGCCGATTTGGTCCTGCCAGCTTATGAGAGGTTAAATTAACAGGAAAACGTATAAAAAGCAACGTGAATTGCCGCGTTAAGTATAGCTATTATCCGAACTCCATTAAACTAATTCAACGTGAAATTAATGAAAATAGTACAATTTAGCCGTTGTTTTATAACTTCCACATATTTTAACGTAACATGGACAATCCCTACCGCGTTGTAAGTAACACTGTACGCATTTGAATTACATAAATGAACTGTGAAAATGAACGTAGCCAACCGCCTATTAAACCCACATGGAAATGTTTTTTTAAAATTGAAATGGTAATTGAGAGTTAAGGTATCAGACACAGCCCATGAAGTGGTGTTTGTTGTCTAGATTAGTACTTCTCAAGGATTATCGAAATGCTTGTATTTTTGGTAAGAAAAGATTCATATATGTATACATAATAAATAGTGTACCAACAAAAGATGGAGAATTATCGGTGATTTTTGGGTTTGTACGTAGGCGTTTTAAACTAAACTTTTTCCTATTCTACGATGTACGAGGATTGTTCAATATAAACACATTTTTTTATTCAACTAAATTAAATCTCCATTAACCTTAAGAGTTAAGACATTAAGGTCGTTGTTCCAATAATTGATAGATCTTGTGGCTTTTGGAGGAACCATCCCCTATAATTGGGACCTCTACTTCAGCGTCTCAGTTGAACCGTCATCCATATAGTAATTGCTTTAATAGTGCTATTAGAACACAGCTTAGGAGGATCTTAAGTTTAAATAAACCTATCAGTCAGTAGATGTAGTTAGCGTATATAGTAGTAAATTTTTTTCTAAAAATGTATCGATAAATCTCCAAGTTCGAAAGTATCAAAAAATCCACTTCTTCACCTTACTTACAAAGTTGTTCGATGTTTGGTTAATTTCCTTACATAGGAAAATAATAAGTGCAGTTTCTCTCATAAATGATGAGCATGGACTAATTCGAGCAGGGAAAAGGTTCAGTTTTAAAGTTGAGTGCTCAAAAGAGAATGCGAGAATTTTTGAATTCCAGACTCTGTTAGGAGTAGCTAGGTAAACATACTCAAAGTCCCCACTCCTGGGAGCTGAGCTTAAGGCGTGAAAAAGGGGGGACCGGAGGCAATTTTTGGGTTTTTAGATTATATCTCGGAAACAGCGTACTCTAGAACAAAATATTCTAAATGAAAATGAACGCCAATTAAATTTCTTATAAAATTATTTCTATACATATTTGTCGAATTTCCAACGGTTTTCGAAATATACGTTATTAAAAATCGATAAAAATCATTTTTACCTAACTCGTTTCGTCAAATATTTGTTTCTCGTTTTTTTTTATTCTATAGGAAATTTAATTAGCTTTGATTTTCACTTAGAAATTTTTTTTCTAGAGTCCGCTGTTTCCGAGGTATAATCTCAAAACCCAAAAAACGGGGCAATGAACAGATTCCAATTTTTTGTCGACACACAAGTCGTGGAGATGCATCCGATTTCATAATAATGAAGAAATCCACCTATCTCCATGAACTTTAAAGATGATGTCTTGATTTCGTAAGAGTTTCAACATTAAAAAATGTGAAGAAATGAAATGTTAATTGTTGAGTTGAACACAACTTCAAGATGATAAATGGTCTACCATCCTCTCCAGGTTCTGTAATATGCGGCTTTTCATTATTTCTGGAAGTGTGCTGGAAGGTATAAAGTATTTCCCATTTTTTGACATGGTTGCATTGAAAATTGCTTATTGGGATGGAAGGAGCGGAATTGTAATACTGTGATTTACGAGAAACCTAATCCTTTTAAATTTTATTGTATGACAAATGTGTCTGCTTAATAGAACTCGTGCACATTTGAATATCCAGTAAAAATATAAAGTACTACATTACTCTGTAATCCCTACATTCGGATTAAATTTTCTACATAATATTTGAAACGTAATATAAATTCATGGCCCACAACTTATTTTTTATCACCTTTTTAGCCTTTAGCACTTAGATTCATTCATTTGAGATTTCTCGGGTGTACCGTATCGTATTTTTATGGAAGGTTCTTGTTACAACTATAATGATTTATTGATATCTTCTAAAGTGTGAGTGAACCATAAAGTTTTTTTTTATAGCCGAACCGTACAGATTATGATTATTATTGCTTATTTATATTTACTTACTAGAAGTGTTTTTTAATGGAACACATGTAGTCAATTACTCAATGCGGATTCATGAGCAATTAATTACAATAAAAAGTTATCTGTGCGTTGACGACGATACTATTCATATGTGTAAAAGTTTAAATAACAGTTTTTTAGGTTATTAACTAATTTTACGTAAAGCTGTTAAGTGAAGTTACTCATAAATATTTACTTTCTTTACCAAGTATGATGTAAAATTAAAAATGTTCATTCAATCTCGGGTAGTTGATAGTTTTGATTTTTTATCGCTGAACGTTTCGCGGGTCCTCGTCAAAATCAAAAACAAGAAGAGAAAACCTGTGTACCACCAAGAGCTGTCTTTGTTGGCGCTTCGAGGGGAGATAACTGCCTTCTTAAATTATTTAAACAATGTTTGACTTTATTCCTCACGAGCCTTGTTTTCAAGTAGTAAAACCATTGAAATTAGTGTACAAACCTGGCAACAAATATATATGTTTGATGATTACGAGACTCTTAGAGACTCACTGTAGGTATAATGTACATCTGTCATCGAAGGTTGTGATGTTTGTGGCATATAATAATTAAATGATGCTACCAAAAGAAGTGAGTGTTCTGCTTAATTAAGTAAATAATAAGCTGGTCATTCAAACAACTAATTATCTGTGGATAATTACCCATTATGTTTCTCAGCCTTAGTCATATTCCGATAAGAAGTCAACGCCCTTTTTATTGGATATATTTTTTAGTTTATTAAAAAGACAAGCATAATATTCCATGGTAGTGATAATTTCTACCATGTGCATGTGCTATTGGCCTATACAGGGTGTAGAAGATAGGGATTTCAATGTAAAAATCCTAGTATTCGATTATTTGCTTCCCTAATTAGTTTATACAAAAAGTCTATTTAACTTTTTTTGTAGAGACAATAATTTTTACTTTAAATTTTTCAGAAAGCAAATATTTAGGTACCTAAATAAAAATTTCCACTTTCACAAAAATCTGTGAAATTGTTGACAGGTATTAATTTAATAAAATAATAAGCTTTTACACAATGCAACTAAAGTCGTTTAATTAATAATACTAAATAAATAAAATAACTTTCATTTAACATGTCTGAATCTACTTGCAACGACGCTCAACTATTGTTTTTACGTCAACCATTCCATGGCACCACTATTTTTTGCCAAAGTATCATTTTTAATTTTCAATTTTTCTTCAGATTTTTTTTAATCTACAAAAAAGTTAACTACTTAGCCTTTTTGTCTAAAATAATTAGGGAAGCAAGTAATCGAATATTAAGATTTTTACATGGTGCATCGGCCAATTCTACACCCTGTATAATAAATACATGGGACATCTTGCATGTTTGGTATTGTATACTATTTGATAGTTTTTATTCAATAGAAACAGTCTGAGTAATAAACAATTGTTTTATATGCATTGAGAAACCTTGAAAGTTATAATATACGTCCGTTAACTTGGCAACAAGCAATTTTTGTAGTATTTTCACAAGTAATGTGCAATGCATCGAGTTAGGTATACCGTTTTGGTGATATACGTCTCATATTGAAATTAATATGACGAAATCATTAATGAGTGAGTAGATTTTTCTTTTTTCCCCAACACATACATGCCTTAACGAATTGACTTTATTGGGTTTTCCTTTTGATTTAGTTGCGAGTAATACTTTTATACGATTTATATTCATCTTATGTTATTATCTCAACCACGGAAAAACTGTCAACTCTCTCTCTCATACCTATATGCTGAAATTTTTCGGCGATTTGTGATATTGCCAATACATTTTAGAATTTTTTATTAATTTTATTAATGAAGTACGTAATTTATTAAGGTCTCAGTATCCGTAAACTTTTATGTCGTTTTTTTTTTAGTTAAAAATCTGCACTTGAAGTCTTTGGATGCATCAGACATGACGAAATTTATTTTAAAGTAAGAATTGCCCTTAAACCCATGGTTTGGTCTGGAGAAGAAATTTCGTCCTTTCTGACGCATCCAAAATTTCAAAACCACAAACCCTAAAAGAACGTTGAAGTAAAACTCTATCGAAATGTTTGATAAACCCCATTTAGTTTCTTCAGATAATGAATTTTGGAAAACAAGTGAAACACGGGTTCATTTATTTTTTTGAAGGGATAAAATCGTCTCTACTTGCACCATTGAATCTTTCAGTCAACGCTTGCACGTTGAAATTCGTGTTATATGGGATTTTACTATAGAAAATTTGGCACATTATTTTACTTCTTTAGAAGTTGAATTTTGTAAAACAATACTGTTATTCTTATCTTCCCATTTTTATGTTGATAGATAATATAGTTTCCCACAACAAATTTGTCGCTTTTTGTTAGAAGGATGGTATTTCGTATTTCAAACAAATCCCTTCTGCGTGGATCGGTTTTTTTTTGCAAGCAAACTATTGTCCACAAGTCTGAAATGCCAAGTAGGTTAATCAGGACAAAACAATTTTTATTTATCGATAAAAACACATGACAACGTAATTCTGATGGTCATTATAATGATTATAACATAGAGAATGTTGGCCAGTACCTCAAAAAATTAAGAACTCTCTGTAATCAATTAATTTTTAAATGAATTTATATTATTACTAGTGTATGAAATCTGAGTATGAATATAAAGCATATTAAGGATGGGAGTGCTAGGAGTGTTTTTGTTAACAGTCGTGTAGAGTGAGCTAGGGTCGCATTGTGTTAATTTTTAATAGTATTGGCAACTCAACATACAGATAGTGTTGACCTTGCGATACGTAATGTAAAGATTTCTTTTGTTAGAACGTAGAAGGGATAAACATAAACGTGAACGGGTTAAAGCATTGAATAAAGAATCTTTCACTCAACGGTTAAAGTGATGATAAAGCGATGCCATGTTATCGCTGATGTAGCGTAAGGTATTATCGGTGTTATAGTATAAGACGTTGGCGCAAGTAGATTTGTTTATTAATTTAACGTGGGAATGTACAATTCCACTACGGTCGGTGAAAGTTGTAGGGTTGGATACAAGAAAATATGGATAGGGGATAGGGGGTTTAGTATATTTTTTTAAATTGATTCAAAAACGGAAATATGATACTAAACAACATTTGAAACTTAAAAAAATGCCAACATAAACGTATATTGGCACTCAGGTGCTTAGGTTAGAGGTAGGTTTAGTATAGTTTTTTTCAATTGATAACAGTCCCTCAAGATTAAAAGTTATTTTCGATTTTCGATTTGTATGGCGAATTGTTCCTACGGCGAATTTGACCAATGGCCCCAATGGGCCTATTTTCGGTACTCCGTCCCGGTGTCCCCGAGAACAACCCCGGGACGCAAAGTGTCCCGTTTTCACAAACCCCGCGAAAATTGGCGGACTGGGTGCTAATATTTTTGCCTGAATCTACTAAAAATTTACTACAAATACCTAATTTAAAAAATACCGGAAATCTACATTATACCCCATCATAATATAATTTTATATGGAATATATAATACCGTGATATATTTTTCTGTTCAACGTTTTTCGAAACCGTCTCCATACATTGGGCGAACTACAACCAGTAATTATTACTGCGGAAACTTGAAAGAATTACACCTGCAACTCTGGAAAGAGTTCCACAATTGGAATTGGAACAAAGTGGAATTGTGTCGTGAACATAGCGGTGAACATTTTGAGCAATTTATATACAGGGTGACCCAACGAAAAGATAACAGCCGGATTTCTGACTAGAACATTTTTTTTGAGAAATGCCAAAACAATTAAATCAGAGGGGGCAAGTTTTGTCATGATTTTCAACCTGACATGATTTCGTCCCTTTGCGCTATGAGAACAACGCCTATAATTTAAATAGGGATGGTGGGGCAAGTGATACGTCATTTGAAACCGTACACAGTTTTTTTAGTTTTTTTATTTTTAACAAAAAAATGGGAGCTGCAAACATGGAACATGTACATGAGTTTGAGGCATTTAAAAACGAAAAAAGCGTGGACAAGTCAATTGTTTTATCTTTAGAGAGGCTAGGTACTTTTACTCCCCTGTGACAACATTGTTTCACCCTTTAGGTATAGGGTAAACAACCGTTCAATTTTTAAATAAAATCAAGGGTTAAGTTTTTCTTGTGCTAATTAATAAAACCAGTTTATGTAAATTCAACCTTAGTTTAATACATCCTTCGGCTTCCATGCAGTAATACGTTCCCGTACATTTTGCAAATGCAAACCGATGTCCCGTTTTGAGTCAAAAAATAAATGGTCAGGTTACCAATGACCAACTGTCCCGACGGCAAAACGGCGAATAGCCCTAAGTTACATCCTTTTTAGAAGCAGTTGGCCACTTGTCTCGGGGCCAGTTGTCCTGTCGGCTACGTATTTGTCTCGCGGCCGGTTGGCCGCGCCCAGTTGTACTGGACCGGTCGCAGTCGTCGGCAACTGGCGAAAGTGTAGGCCTACTTTAGTCGTTTAGTCAATCAACATTAGAACTAACACATAGATATCTGTGTAAATGCTTTGTATAATTGTATACCTACTACCGTTGAATGATAAGTTATTAACTTATCATTCAACGCTACTACACTCAATATAATCTTGATTTGTATTACGATATGCAAAAGGAATGATTTTTTACTACAATAACTTCTATAAGGTAAACTAAAATGGGTAAGTAATGTAAAATATAAATTGACGCATCCAAGCAAATTTCAAGATTGCCATAGTAGGTATACATTTTGTTCCAGACTTTATAACTACGTTACATTTTTATAAAGTCGTGATTATGATTATTATTATTCAGATGTATTTAATTTTTGTACAATTTAGTTTCAAAAGCACTTATTTTTCAAAATACTCAACATGCGCATCTTCTTGAACATAATTATCACTATTTCCGATGGCGTGCAGTATTTTCGATCTAGTCCATCGCTTACGTTGTGCCTTGGAGGCCTTATTGACTTTTCTTTTCACAACGCTGCGCGGCATGATAGTATGACACTTTTATTCTATAAAGATTAGAACAAAAGTATAAAGTATATCCGCTATCCAAAATAGAACATTTTTTTATTTACAAGAACTTGCAAGGAACTAGTTTTATTTATTTCAATTAATAATAAAAATTGTTTGGTTTGTGCTGTGTTTAGTTTAGTTTCTATTTTTTAGACTAATTTAGAATTGACTGAAAAGAGTGATGGCCCAGTAATTTTCTGCGAAAATGAACTTAAAGAACAAGATGAAACTAGAAATCTAAGTTAAAAAATGCTCATGAAAATTTGAGTTACTTGTTTTAAATTAAATCTTTAGAATAAAGAAGATACTAGTAACTGGGCTGAGTGCGTTGCTCAGCTGATTTTTGTGTCAAAATTGCTACAGAGTTGCTGCTCGTTTCCGAAGCGTATACAGGGTGAGCCATTGAAAAGGTAACACGCCTGTTTTGGGACACTTAGACAAGTTTCTTAAAACAACGCTCGAACACGTCGATTTTCTATTTTTGGGGGACAACTTTTGATGTCAAATTTGACATTGTCAGGTCAGCCCCCTAGCCCCAGCAACTCCTAACTCAAGAATTGAAATAGGGAAAGGGAGTCGAGCGACCCCTCATTTGAAGCGTATTTTAATTCTCTATTCGACAGTATCAATGAAAATTAGATTTACTTAATTTTTTTTTCGCCCCCATGATAAGCACCCTCTAGAATCTAGATTAACTAAGGTGGGGGTGTTGTTTAGGAAAAATCCTGAAACACGCCACCTCTTGAACGCCAGATTTCAGGATTTTTCCCAAACAACGCCCCCACCTTAGTTTTTACACATTTAGTTAAGTAAATAATTTGTTTCCAAAAATTGACTTGAAAAAGCCGCGATTTGGCGAAACGTCGTCTAATAATATAAATATAAAACAAATTTGGCAATTAATAACCCTAAAACATATATAAAAACATCCATATGCCGTTCTATCAACACCAAAAACTTTCTTCCATTTTAGTATTAAACCTAAACAATTGTTTACAGTATAATGGCAAAATGGAAAATTGATTCCACATTTATAAGCAAAGCAAGTGGTCATTAATGATATCTAATTCACATTATGCTAATGGTGTATATGTATAGCATTAATAATGTTTATTGCTCACACTAATTAATATAATTGCAAAATTTTTAATTTTACAACCTAAGC
Organism: Pyrocoelia pectoralis; assembly: GCA_036250285.1. Taxonomy (NCBI): domain Eukaryota; kingdom Metazoa; phylum Arthropoda; class Insecta; order Coleoptera; family Lampyridae; genus Pyrocoelia; species Pyrocoelia pectoralis. Next base: position 16,482,922 of record CM070077.1, read on the forward strand.
TACATCTCCGCGTGATACGCTACTGAGTTGACAAATAATATTTTAAGAAATGTGAAGGTCGTGTTTGTTATTATATTTTGTCTTTTGCTATTATAATGTTGTAGGAAAGGATGGGAAATGCACTTTAGAGTACCCGCTAAAGTTTGCTTTTATTATCTGGCAAATTAGAAGAGTATCGTTGTGTTGCCTATGTACAGGCGAAGGTACTTTTTTCTTTCGCATAATTTTATTCGTCATTTTCTGGAAAATTAATTAACATTACATTTTCAAATTTTTGTGTCATATATAAAATCATTATACTTAGGAATCGTGATAGGTTACAGTCATTTTATAAAAATAATGTTCAAGATATACCTGTTTCTTTGAGATTTCGCATGAACCGGATAAATAAAATTGTTATAATTAAGTGATAAAGCGTTTCATTATTATCATTTACATCACAAGTCCTTCGTATTATTTATATGAATGTGTATGCAAAAGGAAAACAATGCATACGTAATGGTTATCAAGATAATGACAAATAACTGATTATTGTGACCTTTAAGATTAAATAAAAAAAAAAATGTAAAATGAATATTTAGCATGTATTGAGTAAATTGACAAAAAAAGAAAAGCAGTATTTATTTTTATAACAACGATATAACAAAATATTAGTCGTTTATTCTCATGCGCTACTCCATCCTTAAGTAGATATTGCAAATTGTATAAAAATGTATATTTATTTAAACTCAAAAATGAACAGTTAATTAAGCTAACGGGGAAAATACCGTCATCAAATTACTGCCCGGTCCTATAGATTGTTAATTGAACAATACAATCGTTAAATTAAATTAAACATAATTAAAAAAGGTTGTTATAAAAACAGTTGTTGTTTTTCAATTACCTTCTGTTCAGCTGCGTGCAAAATTCTGTGCTAAATACACCGCACTTTAACATTTAAAGTAATATGTGCATGATTCCCTATTGTTATTTATTTTCCACTTTATCATAGAATTGATATTTTAAGAGTAATTCCAACACTTTTTCTTTGGGAAGTAGTTTCGTCTAACCAAAAAATTGCGGTTAACTTAAGCCTGTATTACATTATACTAGAAAACTTTGACTAGTTTCCAAACTAGATTCCATACTAAACTAGAAATATAAATACACCCCTACTACTTTTTTGCTACACTTTATTTGCGCAAACTCCGCAAGTACAGCATAGAGTTATTGCCAACAACAATAAACAACAACAAACATGAAGGAATAATCGTTGGAGGTTAAACTCAAATTCATATAAAGAGACCAACAATTTTGTCAGATCATTTCCCCACTTTCTCTTATTTGAAGCCATTTACATAACCAACAACCTTACAAAAGTAAACTGGTTAATTAAGTAAATGTTGGTAATCCCTTAAGTTTGCTCCAGTGCGCAGGAATAGTTTAGAAACTTGGATAGAAACTTGGACCGCACCTAGTTTGCAAACTTGGACGAAATTCCTGTATTACATTATCCAAGTTTTCTAGTTTACAAACTAGTCAAAGTTTTCTAGACAAAAAAAGTATAATGTAATACAAGCTTTAGCTTATAGGTAGGGACTAGGGAGCTGGTGGCAATAATTTTTATATGATTTCATCGTCTGGCAGAGGTTGATAATATTAGAGTACTACTAAGTAAATAGTAAAATAATCATTTTAAACAGTTTCTGCCATTCATTAATTGCTGCAATATCAAATAGGAGCTTGCGACAAATGTTAATAAAAATAAGTGTCATAAACGTTTCTTATCGCTTCTGTTGATAGTCTTAATGAATTGTATTTAATATAAAAAAAAGATTAATGCTAGTGGCAGAAGTTTTTCTTGCTGTGTTTTAGAGTAATTAATTTTTTTTCTAATTATGTATTATGATATATAAAAAAATAAATTACTTCATGGATAGGCAGATTAGAATAATTATTAAAGTTATTATAAGAGATAAAAAAAATTACTTCTGCCACTATGATGTTGCATTAATACGTATTCCGGCAAAAATGTTAAAAAAAAATTATAACATCGTTTCTGCCTTTAAGTCTAATATTTCTATTAGTTACTTATAGAAAGCATAAAAATGAAAAAGGCAGAAAAAATCGATAGTATTTTATAAGTATTTTACTACCTGAGGACGGCTGCAAATACACACTCTCTAACATTATTTGTGTATATTATATTTGTTCGCATGGAAATGAAAGTTAGAAAGAATAGGTGGTTTAAAACAGGAAATGAAAGTTACAGAGACAAATAATTACCAAGGAAAGAGAGAAATATAGATGCTGCAAAACACGTTTGACCCTCCAAACGGCATCTAAGATCAGAGTTGTAGATGTCTGCCACCTTTTTCTTATATCTACAAATACTCTATAAAACATAAAAATATATTCAAAAGACGATGGGATGATATAGTATTAATTATTTTTTTTTGCGGTTTAATAATTTTTATAAAAACTCCCACAATCCTGACTCCTGCCAGCTTTAATTTCACTATCTATAAAATGTATTTAATAGAGATATAATTGATGTCTGAAATGATAATATCATTTTTGGCAGGTTTTTTTTACAATTTCGAATTTATTTATAAACAAAAATCAGAGCTACCTGAGCTCGCCACTTATTTTTTCTAGTTCACATAGTTGTAGACTACATTACGTTATAGTATAGAACAGCGTTTCCCAAAGTGTGGGTCGCGACCCGGCACCGGGCCGTAGAAAAATTTTGCCGGGTCACGGAAAAAAATGGTAAAAACACAAAAAAAAATGTTTTACGTTATACACTAGGAATAGTGGAAAAGTGTGCATTTGCACTCTTTCACATAGCTTTATCGCTCGCATCCGCGCTTTGTGCTGCTAACGTTGATAGTTTACTTCATTTACTAGTTTTAAATGAATATAATTTTTTAATTACTAAAACAAACAAACAATTAACTAGATTTTTAATTAAAAAATAAAATTTGTTTCGTACAAAGAAGTGGGTTTTTTTCATAAGATAGGTCGCCAAAAATTTTAAAACCTCGTACCGGGTCGCGGTCAAAAAAGTTTGGGAAACGCTGGTATAGAACGAACGTTAAAAGTTTTACTGTGATGTTCATAATCTTGATGGGAGTGATACAAAATCCTTATTTGTATACCCATTTCTATGGGAAAACAAATGTATCGCATTGCCGCGATAGGTAAATTTCTTTGTTTTTAATCATTGGGCCCGAATACTCACGCGGTTCATAAAAATGCAGAGTTTGTTTCGTATACCTTTTTGTTGTTTTAATAACCATTTTTTGTGATTAACTTTGTACTATTGCTTCCTACAAGAATGAAACCTTCTGTTTCAATGCATATTAATGTATTTCGAAAAAAAATGCGCTTAATCTGCACATGCCATGTGTACAATTTATACTCGTTTTCCAATTAAAGTCGTTGAAAAAGTTCTTTTCTGTTATTTAACGTGTCGTATCTAGGTTTTTATTTGTTTCAACAATATTAAGGGGTATTATTAATAGGTGTATTTAAATGTTCAAGACGTACGTAGTTAAATCTAAACAATAAGCTGACGCGACGCCCGGTGAGCGTATATTAGTAGGGCGTGAAATATTATAATAGCCGAAGAGCGTAATTAGTTGGTTGGTTCATTGTTTTATTCGAGCTTTTTGTAAGGGAGTTGTAATGCTATTCATTTCTTCTTACAATTGTGTTTGACAGTCGGTTTTCTGTATTATTCCCCTGGTAGTGATTAAAACGAGTTTTAATTTTGTTTTTATGCAGCTGCCAAATAAACATATAAAAAGTTATCATTTTCATTTATTGCGGTTCTACGAATAAAAGAATTAAAACCAAAATTGAAAGAAAATCGAATTATCATTACCATCGTTAGTTTGGCAAGGTTTACAATCGATACCCTTTATTTTTTCCATTAATTTTAACGACGTGCTTTCGAACAAGTTTTAACACTTCACCAGGCGCACTTAATAACTTTCACATAAAAAATACTGCAGCTGATCCAAGCAAAGCTTAAGAGAGTAAGAAGATAATTGAATTTTACGGCGACGAAACGTAGATATATAGTGTAATTCAATTGATGATCCTTTTTTATAACCCGTGTAAAAGAGAAAATGGACAAAAACATTTTCGCTTACAGCTTCCACAGTTATTATCCATTGTTTTTAAAAACGTTCTTTTCTTACAAATTCAAAGATTCCTTAAGAAAATTTTATTATCTGTGCACTTATATGTACATGTTATTGATCAGTACGAAAAATCACTCTCGCATTCACTTTTATCTTTTCAATAATAACTTCATTATTTTCAGGAAAGAAGCAGAATGGCACCGCGTTTAGAACAAATAGTCTCGGAAGTGGAACGAGGACGCCACCTTTAGAAAGAAAAAGTAAATTTTCAGCTTTAGGAAAATTATTTAAACCGTGGAAATGGAAAAGAAAAAAGAAATCAGACAAGTTAGAGGCAGTTTCTAGAAGTGAGTGAAATAATTTATTCCATTTGCTATTTTATGTAAAATGTTTAGTAAAACGCTGATCGCTTTTCTTTGTAGCAAGAGGCTATTTTCATTAAGTAAGTTTGTGTCGTTTGGGTATTGTTATGTGTGTGTTTCCTTTCAGCGTTAGAAAGAAAAATTTCTGTCCGAGCCAATAGGGACGAGCTGGTCCAGAAAGGAATACTTCTTCCAGATAGTCCTATTACTCCCATATCCGAGCCAAGTAAGTGTATTATACCAATTTTATGTACGATATGTAGATATATGTTACGTTATGAATATGCTCGCTGTGAATATGTTGAATTTTCAGTTTGAACTTTTTTCAGATTTGCTACAAAAATTAATTTATAATTATCATTGTCGATTTATGACCCTATAAATAAACTTAAAGAAAATATGTATTGGCGTTCGGATTTGTTTTGACCCAAAAACACTATTGTTGTGCTTGAGTAGTTTAAGTACATATTTACTATTTTTATGAAAATATGGGCGTCGAGTGGCCTTGATTGAAAATGAAAAGCTTTTATACAGCTTCATAAAAAGGGCTATAAGTACAATTTGTTTTTTTGGGGTCTTTGGGAAAACTTTTGGAATTTTAACAACAGAGGTATTACATTTTTATCTTTTAATTTGTCCTATAATTACAATTATTACGCCTCTTCATCTTTAATTCTAGTTTGTCTTCTGTTAAGTTATACAGAAGTATTTCAGATTTAATCCCGTTATTTTTCAATGCCTGTGTCATATGTCCAATTAGCTACCCGATGGTTGAGTGTACGGAGCTCATATAACATTTTTTGGATTCAGCATGGGAACAGTTAAAAGATTCTGAACGAATATTTACAACATTCTTCATAAATTTTTTTCACATTTTTTTGTGTTATTCTTTGAAAGTGATTATCCAGTTTGAAAAATGTTACTATTGATACTTTTGCAAACACTTATTAATTTATATACTTTTTTACGAGGAATGTGGTGACCTATTAGTAGGAATTTCTGTATGACATCGCATAGTTGCTTCAACTACATTTCTGTCACTTTGTATAGTCCGCTGGTAATTCGTTCAAAAGGCAGATTGTAGCCTTGATTGTGAACAGGGCCGGCCTGAGGGGTGTGCGACGTATGCAGCCGCACACTCGAGCCTTTTGGAGGGGCATACAATTGTCCAATTTTGGTAAAAAAAAAACATTTGGCAAACTTTTAGAAATTGATTTAAATGTTGGGCAGAAATATTTAAACTAGAAGGAACTTTGTCTCAAAACTATTACAGTTGAATTTCAAGGTAAAACCGAAGATCTTCCCCAACGAGTTCAGAATTACAGTAGTCTGATGTCCTTGACGCACGTCCAGGGTCAGTAGAGCAGTCGTCTGCCCGTGTGGCGGGACGCGGGAAGGATTGTGACTAATCTTCCTGCCTCCCCTCCCAAGTCTTTGTTTTTCTAGCCAGTAGCGATCGATATGCGACAAACACTGTGTTTTTAGACCTTGAATTTCAAAATGGGATGTGGGATGTGCCACTTTTAGGGAAATGCGTAGGTTAGCGCAGGATAGGAAAGAATGGAGACACGTGTCCAACTCCAACCAGTTTTCGGTCTAATCACTACTTGATGATGATGAATTTCAAAAAAAAATCGGGGAGGGCTGCTAGGGGCATAAAATGTGTCTTGCACACTTGCAATTTTCGCCTTAGGCCGGCCCTGATTGTGAAATTATCTTCTTTGTAAAGATAGCGCTGATGACATAAGTGAAGAAGAGTTCCAAATTTGTATGTCTATAAAACTCGACGCATCGCGATTTTTTTTCTATTACACTTCAATAACAAATCTTTATTATTCATTGGTCGAATTTTTGGAGAAAACTAAACAAGATAAAGAGAGACAGAGATACTGCTTATAGTCTGTAGCATACCCAGTTGCAATACAGCACAACTGCGCAACTTGAAACCAAAACAAACTTCCCGCCACCTATCTGAAACCCAAAGCACATAATCGTCAATTAGACCAGTGCAGATAATATTTTTAGAGGAAAAAATTAATAACAGCACGGCTCTAGGTGAAAATGGTAGCAAAAAGTATGTAGAATTCGGGAATAAAAAATGCAACACGATCAGAGGGGGGCGGCGGAAATGGGAGAGTGTTTTAGGGGGTACACACGGTTTTTAATTATTTACAGCGAAACTAAGCCTCGTATCGAAAAACTTTATACGGAAAAGTTGTAGGTATTAAAAAGTTCTGCAACTTTTGTATACGACATTTTTTTACATAACCTCAAAATTTCCTGGAAAATAGAAAAAACCGCGTTTTTCGTTTTGAATTTTTTTCTCCAGTGAAAATGAATATTTTTCCACCATGTTTGGTGGAAACATACCTTCTTATGTCCCAAATAAGCTGGAATTTTTTCACATAAAAATATTAATTTTTATGTCTTACATTGCTCGAAACCTCAACTTCAGTCAAAAAGTCTGGTGTCAAAACTCAATTTTTTTGGCAATTTCCGTGTCGTTTTTTATTCGTTGAAATGTGTACTTTTAGATGGTTTAATCAAAAATTGGCATCACTATAGAAAAATTTGCCAAAAAATGCGAAAAACTGAAAAAACATGATTTTCAAACAGCATTTTTGTCATTTTCCGTTAATATATGTAATTATTTATTAAAATTTACAGCAGCAATCCTTGAAAATTATAACATTTATTGTTATATCAATAAATAAAGCAATTGCAAACTCTTAAAGTATGGAAAGATGCAAAAAAACATGAAAATATTCCGACTATTATTGTAAGGGTTTACGCGGTTTCATAAAGAAAGAATGGTTACTGTAATATTTTTCCATCTAAAAAAGTAGATTTATTAAAACATTGTTTTATAAAAATTAACATTGAAAATCTTCAGCTTGGTTGAAGCAGACTTACTCCCCTTCCCCTTGCAAGATTAGGGGTTAAGCCTCGTCAGTACATTGTTGTGGGTCAGTCTTGGCCTCTGTGATGGTAGTTCTTCATCGCCGGATTCGTAAAAACTGTCAAAATCTGTGAAACTGGATGCAACAATAAAAAATGTGGCTGTAAGAAGCACGGCTTGAAATGTACACGTTTATGCACTAACTGTGATAGTTCTGAAAAATGACAAAACCATATGATTCTTTCAGCGACAACGAAGACATTAACGACGGTGGACCAAAGCACCAAACAGAACGTTGGATTTGAAGATGATGATGAGCATGACACTCACTTCGACGGCTAATAGAAGCCAAGCCATGAAAAGTAACTTCTGCGCCAAATAAAATATGCTATTTTTTCTTCAAACTTCCGCAAATTTACGCAAAAAATTTATTTTTAAATGGCTTTAGCCTTTAAGGGATATTATGAGCGGCGTTCGTTAAATTAAACGACGTCATTGTCAAATAGGTATTTGTTTTCACGAATAGGTAGGTAAAAGTGCCGTTTCCTTGGTAACGCATGAGAATTACATTATTTTACCTCCGGCGCGGCGGCGGAAAAGTGTTTCTATGACAACACTTTTCCCTCCGACGGCGGAAAAGTCAAAGTAGCATCTGCTCTAGCGATAAATGTCAAACTTTGGCGCCTACTATTCGGTCGAATAATGACATAATTTCTTGACGTTTGAAGAAAATAGTATATTATTTTATGTGGCGGAGAAGTACAACTTTTCATGGCGCGCCTGTGTTTAGCCGCCGAACGAAGTGAGGCGGCTAATAGAAGGCAAGCCATGAAAATTAACTTCTCCGCCAAATAAAATATGCTATTTTTTCTTCAAACTTCCGCAAATTTACGCAAAACATTTATTTTTAAATGGTTTTAAGGGATATTATTAGCGGCGTTCGTTAAATTAAACGTCATTGTCAAATAGGTAGGTATTTGTTTTCACGAATAGGACGAATAGGTAGGTAAAAGTGCTGTTTCCTTGGTAACGCATGAGAATCACATTGTTTTACCTCCGGCGGCGGAAAAGTGTTGCTATGACAACACTTTTCCCTCCGGCGGCGGAAAAGTAAAAGTAAAATCTGTTCTAGCGATAAATGTCAAACTTTGGCGCCTACTATTCAGTTGAATAATGACATAATTTCTTGACGTTTGAAGAAAAAAGTAATTTTATGAAGTGATATTTTGTTACCTGGCAACAGTGATAAAATGACAAACTTTTTTCCCGTCTCAGAAAAAATACTTAATTACACCGTAACTTACACGTCTCCGCGACCCCCTTCCTTCTTCCTTCGGGAACTAACTACTTTTCTCCTCGCTAGCGTAATTCATCAGCGTCAGCACATGCCGTTGTCATCAGCAAAAAAGGCTTTATAAACAATGGCCTAACATTTTCGACTTCGAATAAAATTAAAGCACGAAATATTTCAATCTCAGCTGCCAGAGGCGTACATCACAAGTCTATTAGTCTTTCCTCCAAAAATCCAAAATCCTCCATCCTTCAAATTTATTTATCTTATCTGCGTTTTTGGCTAAACATTCTTAAACAATACAGAGGAAGCAGTTTCCCATGCATATACACATAGTTGCAAATATTGGCTCCCCTAATTATTTTAGAAAGATACTTTAAATGAATTATTTTTCCAGAGTGAACAAAAACGTAAATGATTCTCAACGGATTTAAAAGGCATTTTACAAGTTACTGGGCAAATGTAAACAGGAGTTTCCTAACAAAGAATGGCAAAGGTACAAAAACTACAATAGAGGTCAATACATGTTGGCGAATGTTAGACGGGAATTTTGTTTACCGTTTGGATTATTGTTTAACCGCCAAGAGGCATTTGTGTGAACGCCTAATTTAAATAAAACTATAATTACAGATTTCATAAAGTATAATAATTATAGTAATAATAAAATTTAAGAAAAAACTGGCGTCTTTCGGATTAAGGCAGTTTTCTAAGTGTACGGTGGTTGTAGTACAGCGAGAGACGAAAGTAGACTACTTTAGGGTTAAAAGAAGACAACTAAGTACCCGACTGTGACTCTGAATGCTGTATGATGCGATTATCATCATGTCTTGTGTTGTAGTTGTGGTGCTAATTTGGTATTTATAACTTGTTTTCACAAATGGCAGGGAAGAGTCACTTCTGTTCTGTATGTGTGCATGTGTCCCCATTTTTTTTTTCAAAATTTGATATTTTCACTTTAATTCCGGATTGTTCATGAAAAAATATTACCTTAGTTTTTTAATATCACTTCGGTAAGTTGGTCAAAATGTCCACCGGCGCGGTACACCTGTGGACTTTATCGCATCGTAATATTTTCGAATCAATTGAAATTTTCGAAACGAAAAATTTGAAAGCTTAATTTGTGTTTATGATCATGGGAGTGCCCTTAGCATTCGGGTACTACTATTTAATAATAGGTTGCGAGGTTTTACAGATTACATCCGTTTCTCGCATCCCATCCTCCATCTTCTTTTGTCTCGCCAGTCTTCTTCTTCGAAGCCTCTATTTCCATAGCGTTCCTTATTCCCCTCAGCCATTCTGATCTGGATCTTCCTCTGTTCCTTCTTTGTACAGACTGCCACTCAAAATCTTTTTTAGGTATCCTACTTTCTTCCATTCGTTACATGTGACCATACCACATTAGTTTTTTCCTTTCTATCTTTCTTTCTTTCTATTCAATTATGGTACTTTTGTCTAACAGCCTCGTTCCGTATATGTTGAATCCTTGAGATACTGACACTTCTCCTCCAGAATTTCATTTCTACAGCGAGAAGCCTCTCCTGAATATTCTTATTGATTACCGAAATTTCTGCACCGTAGATTACGCAGCTTTCGAATATCGTCTAATAAATTTGTTTTTTAGTTTTTTCTCTTATGTTTTTGTTCCATATGTAGGGGTGTAGTTGCCTGATCATCGTTCTTCCTTATCCAATTTTTCTTCTATTATCTAATTCGTCTCTGCCATCCTGCGGAATCGTTACCCTCAAATATGTGTATTGGGTTGTATGTTTTATCGTGTTTCCCTCAACGTTAAAAATTAAAATCTCTTTCTGCTCCTCCGATGACCATATATTGAGTTTTTTTCTCTTACCGCTTCTATGTTCTGTTGGCTAATGTTACCTTCTCTATTGCTTCCCATAGCTTAATTTGAAGTATGTACTGGGTCATAGCCTTTTCTTAAGTCTATAAATATCACGTGTAATAGGTATAGCTTGTCTACGCATGATCTCCCAGGTCCGAACTCGCTTTGCTCCTTGATTTGTACAATTTCTTTCTCCAGTCGATTTTTGATGATGCGTCCATACAGTCTTCTTATTGAGGATGTAACCGCTATGCCCCTATAATTATCGCATTTTTTCTTGTTGCCTTTCTTGTATATTGAACTTATAAGAGATTTCTTCTCCTCGTCTGGTAATTCGTCTCCGTGCATTGTTTTGTTAAATATTTTACATATAATTTCATGGACTTGTTCAGGATTAATTCAATAGGAACACCACCCGGACCTGGAGTTTTATTATTTTTCGTCGATATGAGTACCCGTTTAACCTCTTCTGGTGAAACTTTAATTGTTTCATTTCTTGCGCCATTAGTAGTAATGGTTTCTCCTGTTTGTGTTCTAAATTCGTGTGTTCATTATAGATTAATAGTAAATCAAACCAGCACGAATGTGGAAAAACCACTTTTTTACTCCTTGAATCGTTTCCCTCTTCTCTACAACGTTGTAAGTTTGGTTTTGTCAAATCTGAAAACTTCTAACGATCACGTATAGGTAATTTCTTCACTGGTCGAGGAATTTTGAGGGTTACGCTGGTACAGTATTGATTGCCGAATTGCCGAAATTGTAAATGGTTTAATAATAATATTACAAATCACAACTAATGTTGCTTATAATATTTACAATACGACACAACCCAGCAATTAACCAGAAAAATATGTTATTAAAGCGAACGTGTCAAGCAGCTACCATCGTGAGCGAACAGTTCTACGTCTTCCAGCTTATAAAATATACTTAATTTCAATACTTGCGCCACAAAGGCATATTTTAGGTGTGTAATTGAATTTAAATTTCGCATATAATCTATTAATTAATAATATCATCACCTAGCTATGTGGCGGCATTTGATGTAGTGAATGTATTCGCACATCGCTATATTAGTATCTATACATCTGTGCTATAATTAACTATTATTTAATTTCCAAATTTGCAACGGTAAAAGCAAGAAAAATCAATGTCAATTTATTAGTGTATTTATTTTCACTATTAACCGCTTTTTTCAATTTCAATTTTCTAAAGCGCTAACGACTTCCAAAGTAAAAATTGTAATAATCTACAAACAATTTGGAAAGCTTCCGTGAATGAAACTCAATAATTCTAATACCATTAAGTTACTTTTTTGTTGCGTACATTGAACTGTTAATATTCGATTTTACGGGGATATGGCTTTGTTTTTCTTTGCAGGGGCGCAAATGCTTTATAATGATTAATGAAGCTTAATGTAAAATGTTGCATTCATGTTACTGTCAAAGCAATAGCATTGATTTCTTTTTGGTATATTTTATAATTTTCGTGTCGCTTTTTTGTTTGTATTTTTAAATTTACTTATGTGTGTAATAACGGTGAAATTAGATCGTTAGTGTAGCGGCATATGCTACAAATTGTTATCACGTGACCTTTTCAACAAGAATAATGTGTAGTTACAATGAGGTCGGTGCCAGAATTCATTTCTACTTTTACACAGATACAAAACGTGTAATGGCTTTACTTTCACGTTTTTCTATAAATGATGATACCAACAACAATGAAATGGAGATTTCTGCCAAATGCAGCCTGCGATCATTTTTTATTAAAGGTCATATTTATTGGAATCATTTACATTGTTATTCCTTTCAGTTTTATCCAGTATTTTTACCCTGAATATTGGCATGCCATTCTAAAAATTTGTTAAATATTGCTAAGTTCTGATAAAACACGTCCATTTCCCAAATTCCCTTTTCGGCTTTACTGTATTTTGTAACCTGTCAATTCAAGTGTAAAGAAAGTAACCGTTTACGATAATATTGTTGATTGAATAATTTAATTATTCAATCAACGTTATTATATTCAACGGTAATATTTAAAACAGATACAGCGCTTTTGTATTTTTAAATTTACAGTAAACTGTTAAGAAATCTGTACGTTAGCAACCATACGACAGTATGTTTTTGCGCAATTGCCGCCCTCTATGATCTGTTTTTAGAAGTTGAACGCTTTTCGTAGATTTCCTACAGACCTTTGCCATTATTGAACAGTTTTATCACACCTCAATTATGCAAAAGTAGATCCATTCAAGTGAAAATTATTTATACTTGGTTTCAAATGTAACATGTAACAAATAATTAATTTTAAAGACGCAACAAAATTGTAAAAGCGCTTTTGAATTAATTGACATTTATATCACAGGCGAATATTGCTAAAATTTAATAAATTAATTAATACTTAAACATGAAAGCAATTTGGAAATTGTATTTTGTATTTTATGACGACTAATTAAATTTATACTTATCAATTATTCTACTTCCAAGTTTTGGCATTAATTACAGAAATGGATTGATAATGTCTCTCGAATAATTAACTTTAAATCAGAGACGTAACGAGTATCAAAAAGTGCTCTGTCGGCCGAGCCCGAGCATTTTTGGGTTTGTGTTCTGCAGAACCGAGTACTCGGCCGAGCACCAAGTACTCGGCCGAACACCGAGCAATCGGCCGAGCGCCGAGTACTCGGTCTAACGAGTCCTTAGTATTATTTTATTGTAAAATTAAAACATTTTATTCACACATAGTTCATTGAACACGACTGTCCTCCAGACTAACTAACTCGGCTAACAAAAATTTATTTTCTATTTAAAAAAATGGTTTAGCAAAGTAAAATAAATTACTTACAATCTAATTTCTTGAGGTTGTGATGTAAAAACAACAACATCTCTCTCACCGTTGCGTACATTTGCTTAAGGCGTTTTATTTCAGTTCAGGCTTAAAGTCAACTAAATGTTGGACAAGTATGACTCATATTAATGCGATGGTAGGTGTTGTACAAGCGAAGCAAAAAGGTATAATTTTAATTTATAAAACGCCGATGTCGTAACTTTCGTCGTGGAATGTGCGCATCGTGCGGAATTGCAGGACGATGCAAAACGGACCGAGCTTTTTTTAGAAGTGCTCGGCCGAACCGAGTACTCGGTTTGGCTCGGTTCGGTGCAGAGCTGCTCGGTTAGCAGAGTACTCGTTACGTCTCTACTTTAAATTCGTTATACGTGTGTAATAAAAATGGGTTGAAATTATTTATCATTCTAAGAATTATTTATAATAACTACATACTGTATTGGTGGAACGAATTTTGATTCTGCACAATGGAACCTTCTCTAAATTTTATTACGGTAGCCGCCTTGTTGCGCTGTGACCATTTCAAATTAATATTTCATATTCACGCATTCAGAATTTAATAATTAATATCCCCCCAAAATTTTCATATAAATTGCCGCGAATGTGAGCATAATTGTGGTTCGCAGCAGCAAAGCACGATAAATAAAAGATACATATGTTTCATTGACATTATGTTCGTAACAAAAAGACAACGTATTGCAAAACCAAGAACTCTGAATTTTTCAAATTCCATATTTTGCTAAACTTTTTTATTTTGTTAAACAGTCCGTTGAACGTTCATTTTTTCCTTTGCAATTGGTTTTTTATGTTCCCCCACATTAATGCACTTCTGATGTCATCTTATTGGTAACTTCTTTATAAAATCTTTTTGTTCGCATATTTAACCGGTTTTGCACATACATTTCCATCTGCAAGCGTCTGTTGGCCCAAGTGAGTGAGGGCGCGCGTTGTCACTTGTCGTGGAGGATAATCACACCTTTGAGAGAAGTTGGCGATAATAAGTTGCGTGTCGCCATTCTATGCTTGACCGCTTGGATTCAGGAACAAATTGGTGAACACAGGTTTCATTGCACGTGAAGATTGTTTCTTCTTCAAGTTCATAACGGAGAAGAAACTCAGTTGACACCTCAATCTGTCATTCCTTTTGACTATCGGTAAGAAGTTTCAACACAAAGTGTACGGAACTATAACTTTTTTGTAAACATTGCCAATCTTAAGGGATCTTGCCATTTATTGTCAATCATTTTGACTTAAGTCATCAATTCGCTGCAAGTTTTTCGAAGTTACGGATCTTCGACCACGTCTTATGTGCGTTTAAATTTTAACATTTTTCGTGAAAAGTGAAAAATACCGCTAGATATATTTTAACATATTTTTATGTAAAATGAAGCATTTTGTATTAAAAGTTTAGCCAAAAACTGGTTCTTCTACTTAAAAGGCTGTGTTAACAATCATCGCACCGTTGCGTTCTTTCCACTGAACTCATCAGTGGTTCTTTCTTACAGGCATTTCTCGTCGTATTGCGTTTCTAGGCTTGCGATACCTTTTTCAATAAATAATAATATTTTTATTTTCATATAAAAACTACATATTATGTATTCATAAACTAGACACGTATCTTCTTCTGTCACTTTTTGCAAATAATCGATGGTACGTTTACCTAGTGCCTTCAAAATTCGCCTAAAATTGTGTCGTTTTCTACTTATTTTTTATATTTTTACTTTCAAAATTACACAAAATGTCTCAAGACGGCTATACATACAACTATCCTTTCTAATTATTTCAGTTGCTTTTTAAGTCTCTAGCTCTTATACTTTCAACGGGAAAGTGAATTTTCTAGAGACGTGCAACGTATCTAAAGCGGCCGTAAGAGAACCCCCTTAAGGGATTTCATACCGTTACTTTAAATCTCCTAAAGTGGAAATTTGGCTTTCTTTTGCGCATATTCTATTGGAATGGTATTTTCCATGGATTTGGTGTAGGCACTGTTCTATTTCAGCGCTTGGTTCCCACAGTTACCGCCTAAACAATTTGTTCCCTCTACGGTATCATTTCGGAATACTGAATCTAATGTATTTATCTGCAAAAAAAGATCGCAACTTCGTAAATATCTCAATTCGTCTAGAATACTTGGACAAGTATAACTCTACAAGCCTATAATATACAGGTTGTCTGTTCTTCCAGTCCAGTACTACTTCCATTTGAGATGATACACATTTCTACCACAACAACTCCCCTAACAATTTGGTTCCCAGGTATAGTATAAAATCAGTAAGTGTGCCTTGGAAATACGATGCTTACATTATTTAATTTTATTAAGTCAAAAAATAAAAGGATATATAAAATATATAAAAAAGTATATAAATATTTTTCAACCTATTTAATTCGTTGGTCGTTTTTTCGTTTTTCAGTATACAGGGTGTTCCTAAATTTCATGTACATACGGAAGGGGGTGATTGTTTGGCTTATTTCACAACTAAAAGTTCATATAAACATAGGTCCGCAAACGCTTCCTTACTAATCTACAGGGTCTTGAAATCTGAAATTTTTTTTGTTATTGGTTATTATTTCATTTTTTTGTATTGTGATAAATTATTGGTACTAGATCATTTTAAAAATATTAATTTCATCCCGCCAATTACAGAAATTCGCTCTTAAATTTTTTCTCCGGTCGCAGATACGAAAAAACGACAAGAGACAAACCCTGTAGATTTTTGCAAGAATTTAGGACGCCCAATAATAGAAGCCTTAAAGAGTAACCTGTGTTCCAAATTCGAGTTAATTCTCTCAAAAACTGTAGGAGCTATAAAAAAAACGAAAAAAATCTTCAAATTTCAAGACACTTACATTAGTAAGGAACCGTTTGCAACCTATGTTTATATGAAGTTTTAGTTATGAAATAAGCCAACGAATCACCCCCTTCCGTATGTACATGACATTTAGGAACACCCTGTGTATAGGCGGTATTTCATGACAATCGTTGAATATACTTAAGCCGGCCGCACATTGAGCGCAGCACAGCATAGCACAGCGCAGCAGAGGATTTTGTAACCCATGGAATTAAAGCGAACACCGCATATTGCACGCAGCCGAGACGTAATAGCGGCAGAGGATTATGTATTTCCATTTAATTCCATGGGTTACAAAATCCTCTGCTGCGCTGTGCTATGCTGTGCTGCGCTCAATGTGCGGCCGGCCTTACTCTGCATTAAACCTTCTTCTCTGTAAATAAAACTATCTTTAATGTTTTTAAAATACATGTAAGTACTCCATTGCGATTCAACAAAATTTCCTTTTATTTAATTAATATTTAATCTGATCTTATTATGGGGAGCTACCTAATCTTGTTGAAAGTAGACCGTATTAATCACTGCAGAAGGCAATTTATAAAAAAAAATGTTCCGTTTGGTCGATTTTACAGTTGATGTAAAATGTGTCTAATTAAACCATTTTTGTATCCGAGTGTTGTTTGGTCATCTAAAGAGTTCCATATAGGTTCCATTCCATACCCCATTTGTCTCATTGTTGGCCCCGGGGATTCGTATTTTACAATTTTCCGTTTGCTATGCACCGAACACCTATCGTACGTCCTGTACACGTTGGTTACATTAAGTCGTGCGATTTATTGGCAGATATGATTTTATTTTGTGAACCTTGTCTAATAGCGGTGGGTTTTGCTTAGAATGTTACTGTGCACCTCGGCAACCTACACAACTACTGAGACCCTTTACCAACTTTTAGGCCGGGCGCAAAATGAGACGCAGCTTGGTGAGGTGACGCAGCGTGAGTTACGGTGAGTTTTTGTGAACCTAAATAAAAATAGTCAATGCGCATTGCGCATATTATTTCGCAGTGTGACGTGACGCAGTTTTGACTTAAGGTGATCCTGCGGAACTCAGTGTAGTTGCCGCAGTTTTCGTTCTAAAATCACGGTGAGTGTTAAGAAACATAGAAGAAAAACTAATTGAGGCTGTTCGGATTCGACAAGTTTTGTACGAGACGAGTCATGTAGAGTACATGAGGACAAAATAATTGGGCGAAAATAATTTTGTCACGAAATTCTTTAGTTGAAGCAAATTCTCCATGAGTTTTTCTTCTTTTCATGTATATACAAGCTTCTTCCTGACTTTTTATTAGCCCGTCTTCTGAATCAGATTCAGAACTAAAGTCAATCGTAAGTGCAGTAACGGCTGCCATTTTTCAGTGCTGTGGTGCAGCCTACTGCGAAGTGAAAACTGCTATCGTATTTGCGCGGTAACCGTGTTCGCAGTTGCCCCCCCCCCCCCCCCCCCCCCCCCCCCGTGAATCACTTACCGTGACTCACGCCGCGTCATCTCACCAAGCTGCGTCTCATTTTGCGCCCGGCCTTAGTCTCTAAGTACATTTGATCTCAGATAAAACTGTGACTTAATGAAAATATGAGCTTATTTGATCAGTGCCTACTGTTAGTTTCATACTAAAAGGTTTACAAAGCAGCAAGAAAATTCAATGTGTCCTTTCCACCACTGGCAGTTTTCGCGAAATTTTTGGGACTTTTTGCTTTGAAGTTACTGAGTGCCAATAAGGGTCTTATCTTTTCGTATTCAGCATATGTAGAGAAATATCCTAATCTTTCTTGTCATTCCTCTGACAAATAACTTTGAACGTTTGAAAACTTCAGGCAGTTCTCCAAGCAATCATCTACATATTTTCATCTGACTTTTTTACGGGTTTGGGGCTGAAAAAAACAGACAAACGCTCTTACAACAATGTACATCTTCGCGCCGTTGGCAAAAAAACACATTTCAATGTGCTCTAATTTATACGGAAGTCTTAAAAAATTGGTTTGTTACCGTGTGAGAAGCGAATTAGGATATAATCTCTGCTTAGCACATTAACAAACTTCTACTTTACTAGGATGACGGAACATTTTTCGATGAGGAATATATTGTTTTGGCCGGGTAACTGTGCTATATTTTTAAAGGACTATCTCTGAGCATCTAATCGCGCTTCATGGTTCACCATTTCATGAAGTCTTTGTCTTATACCTACATTGTCACTACTCGTGTGACCAATTATTCGATTACTAAGTGATTAATGACGTGCTTTCTTACTTCGACTAGTCAACGACGTTTTGTAATTGTAATTTTAAGAATAGCGTGGGCGTAAGTTTAAGTTTAGAAGTCATTTTACATCACTGTATTAATGCAACTCAATGAGAGTTGAGTCTTGAACCAAAATATTTCGTCTGAGGGCACTTCTTTGGACACCGTTAAACTTTGGACGTCGTTTCATTATTACATTGATTGTGAGAAACATAGAAATACACATTTCAGTATTCATTTAATTTAATATTAGATACATTAATTAATTGCAGCTTTCCATTCTGTTACCGTTCTGTTCTACTTCATTAACGATATTTTTAAATCGCTGCACATTCGTTTACCTGCAACGAGGTTTTGAAGTTTGTAGTTGCTGTTACTAACAATTGAAATGAAGGTGTTAATTATTTCGTTTCAAAAAGACTTCTCAAACCTTATTCCTGTAAGCTTGTCTTTTTTTACTTTTCGCATTTCCACTGAAAATCAATGTTCATTTACACGCTTGTCTCGTTTTGAGCATTGAGGAAGAATCTTTTTGATTTTACATTGCCATTGCACTATTGCAGTATAATATAATGCTTTACACTATCTCATCTGTGACCCAATTCAGATCGTATGGTACTAAATTATTTTTTCTATAAAAGCTAAATAATGATTAAAATTGTGAAATTGAGAGATTATAATAATTAAAAAATTAGCGACATTTTCAAATCGATTAACTTAATTTAAAGGCGCTTGAAAATGAACGTAAATGCTAGAAAATGACGTACGTTTTGAATAATAAATAATTTGTTTTCAGGTGAAACCGTTCCGTCATCGCCATTACTTCCAGTAGCTACTCAACAAACACCGGGACATTTACACGTTCCACATAATATTCCGCAGGGTCCACCTCCTGCTTATCCAAATATTCCATCGCTTTCAGTACATAGCCCATTACAGCATGCACTTTTGCAACAACAACTTTTACAAAATCCACAATTCGTACAAGCGAATGCCATTGCTAACAGTCACAGTTCTGGTAAGTTCATTATTATTAAATTGCTTTGATTGTGTCATGAATGGATTTAAACGCTTTTAATTGTGCCAGTAGTTAGTATGCAGTGTACAATTACGTCGAAATTAATAACACCGTTTTGAGAATGCCATTAACCGTTCTCGTTTTATTATATACGTATGTAATTTATGTCGTCATTTTCCGGACGAGATATGTATAGAGTAAAGCTTTCTGCGGAACTGTAAATGCATTTAATTCTAACGGTTCGCTATCAACACAAAATATGTACGGTATTTCAAAGCACAGGGACGTGTAGGTCAGTGTGGTTGGTATTCGTAGAGGGGTTACGACGCTAGGGACGCTAAGCGCCCCCGTAATGCCTCACTCTACCGTTAGACGCCGCTTTTGTCGTATCGCTGCAGGTTTTGTATGTATCTCTAATGATTGTGCCGTTGTCTCTTTGTGTTTGTGTACAACTAGGCCTATCTAATTTGTATATGTGAACGATGTGCTATTAGCCCCTTTTGGGGCAAATGGGGGGAGTGTCTACTGCAGGGTCTTGGTCCACCGTACTAGTGCGGTTCGTGCTGAGACGGGGTTACCCGTCTAATCTCAATGATGGGCTATATAATGGGGTGCACCTGCTTTAAAGGTAGGGAATACTTTATTTTTGATCGTTCTTAAATTACATTTTTAAAAGCAATTATGTACACAAATTTTCTTGGGAATTGTACTCGTACATTTAATCAAAATTGTTCTACTAACCATAGTGTTTACCTGCTAAATTTATTCTCGTGGTTGTGTTCGTGCAGTTGTTGAAAATTTATCAATATTTAATTACAAGAAGGTTTTGTTGAATTGTACACGTTCATAAATTCGTAATGTGCCAACTTTTAAAGGAATGCGAAATAAATGCATTACAAATACGAGTTGATCCAAATCTGCATTGATTTTCATCAAATATTCAAGTTCTTTAAATTATTTGATAACTTTCTAAAACGCCGCTGCTCAGTTTCAATGTTAAATTATGATTTTCGCTCGATGGATTTAAAAATAACTTTCAACCGGAAAAAAAAACTCCCCCAATTTTCTAATCTACGCTTATACCTACATATATGCTGTAAAATATGGAGTAAGATTGGTTTCTTGATGTCATTTCTCGTAATAAACCAGTCGAATTTATGTTTTAAGAGAAAGATATACATACTCAGAGTCGATTTAAGGGGACTTCTGGGGGATCTTTCCGTAGACCCTCCTATTTTCTATTAGAATCGGAAATGATCCTGATTTTACTAACACGTAAAAATAAAAACCAAAAATACCGTTTTGTGTTGCGTTGCGTTATCATGTAAGAATTTCGTTAAGCGTACTTTGCAGTGCCGGTTTTACATGTCATTTAGTAGTACGCACTAAGTAACATTGGGCCCCCCACCATCACCACCCACCCTCACAGCAATTTGCATACATAGCAAAACTTCAAATTTGATACAAGACAATCTATTTTTTTTCTCTACCTCCGTTGCTTTTGAGACGATAAAAATGAGAATCATTCAGACTAATATATTTTAAATAGCTTCATAAGATAAAAACGACGAGTCTAAATTCTCAAAAAGCTTACAATACAATAAATACGGCGCATCTGTCTTTAATTATGGTTGGTACGAGTACAACAAACGCCGCACGTAAACGACGTGTAGGCCGGAAATTATGGCAATAAGAATTTTGTTCCATAATTGGAATGTTTCATATTATTGTTAACTTGCTGGAAAATAAAATTTACATTTTGCAATTTCTTTTAAATACGTTTTCAGCAATTTAAGAGGAATGTTTACGAAAATACAAATATTAGTGCCGTAACAACCGGGTCCCATAGATCACAGGCCCGGGTTCCGCGGGGCTGATAGTTACCATGATAGTTACGCTCCTGATTCACAAACCCCTCTTGTGTCGGCATAATTAAGTACAAAGGTTATTTACATAGAAAGGGACGAAGAAATGTTCAATCTGCAATAAACTCTTTTAAAATATATGACCAATAAATTTTAGTCTCAAACGTGTTAAAGGGTGTCTTTTTATTATTATACCTTGTTTCCTGTTATTTAAGATTGTTGTATCTTACAGTATTATTCTGAAGGGAAGTCGTGAGTGAAATAAATACACCTTAATTCCTTAATATTAAATGCATTGATTGATACCTATAATTAATTAATAAGCTTAAAACTTTAGATTTGTCCGGGCCCTACGCAGTCCGGGCCCTACGCACGTGCGTAGTGTGCGTAATGTATAAACCGGCACTGGTACTTTGGTTATCCTCCACTTGAAATTTGGGTGGAATTTAACGAACATTAATAAACATGTCGAAAATTATATGAAATGCCGTTTAAAAAACCAATAATTGCGCTTAAGAGAATTTTGGAACTCCCTTTTAAGAGCTTTTCGCTTCTTCTTAATACACATTAATTACGTTGCCCGAGAAACTGCTATTTTGAGAGTAATGAATTTTGATAAGTCTTCACTTTCAACTAAGTATAAACAAAGAAGGGTTTTAGAAATTTTCGGAATTTTAATAGCAATGAAATAATTGCAATTTCTTTATGTTCACTAATAAAAATTTTTCGTATACGATGAGATAGTTACTTTCTCCCAGTTTCTTGTAAACTGTAAAGATAAGTCTTGTACCAACCAACATATATGATGTGTAATGTTATATTTGAAATACAATAAAGGTAGAAACCTCACATTTTCCAAAATGTCTCTCCTTTAAGTCGAATTGTGCTGATTAAACCGTGCGATAGTGATGGAACATGAACCAGGAAGGTCTTCAACCCACCTGGCCATTTACTAAACTTTCGAAAGTTTCAAATTCTGCTATTCAACTTGTTTTGCCAAATCTCGTATAGTACCTATATTACCAATGTCGCATGTTCAGATCTTCAGAAAACTACCTATTCTTTTGCAAAGAACGAACTACAGATTTTTGCGATTACAATTCAACGCTCACTTAATCTTCGATCTTTGCGTTACATCAGTTCTCGTACCTTATTTCGATAACAAACCGTAGACCAGATTAAAAATACAGAAGCGCTTAAACGCGTTTCGAGAGTATAGTTGTTACCCATCAGCAAACAATCACATTCAGTGTGTTAAGGCGCGTATTCACCAAAAAAGCGAGCAAGAGCGAACATTAGCAGCGAGTAAGGGCTAGCGAGCCGAACAGGCAAACGTTTGTTCGCGTTCAAAAAAGATCGACAGGAAAGTGGTACATTTTTATTTTTGTTGTTTATTTTGTTCATTTTCTTGCCCCGATAAAGCCGCTTACGAAAGTGGGCGAAACGTTGACTTTGTCAACTATGACACCTCGGAAGCTGTCTTTATCTTACTGACTCTGGCCCTGGCCGTGGAAGCAGAAAATACTTGTTCATGTTCGTTCATTGTGGAAAGGATTCCAATCTCCTAAATAAAGGGCTCTGGCTTCGATCGCTTGTGCTGCATGAAACTTCAGGGGACATTCTGCAATCACGTAATAGACGTACTGCCATTATAAACACATATGTCTTTAAATACAGTTGCTGGGCAAAATCGTTTTTTCTTTTTTCTTTGCTTTTTCAGTAAACTCAATACAACGAAAGCAGCACTAATAATTTCTCATGGTCAGCCATATTTACCATGGTCGCAGAAAGTAGATGGATCAACTACGAACTTGAATATATTCGCTCTAGGGTGGACGAGATGTCAATATGTCGAGGGAATATGAGCAAACATACACGAACAAGGACAAATGCTCGCTTTTTTGGTGAATACGCGCCTTTACAGTTTAACAAATCCAGCAGTATGGCAGAGTGGATTTCCTTGTCACTTTCATACCTTTTTCCAACATAGCTTATGAAATAACAATAAGAATATGATGGGGTAACTCTCCAAGTATAGTTTTTTTTGTATCATTCGTTTAGGATTACCGCATATTATACAGTGTGTCTGCTTAAGTTCGCACCATATGGAAAACTTTTTTATTGTTAATTTTACGAAAAAAGTTATTCTTTATAAAAAGTTCTGCATGTTCTAAAATTTAAAATACAATCATCAGATATTAACATTTTTCAGTCGTGTACGCGGTTTGTCAAAAAATATGAATTTTGCTCAAGAGTAAAGTCGGAGCAGGACGTTTGGGCGACGGCGTTTGGGCGCCAGGCGTTTGGGCGCCGGGCGTTTCGGCGCCGTAATTATGTTATGCAAGAAAATTTTACCAACGCACTTTCAAAACGCTACTTTACATCGGGACAGGACTTTTGAAACTAGAACGAATGCTAACCTAAGCGTAGATTGATGCGAGGTTAAAGGTAGGTTTAGTATATTTTTTTTCAATTGAAACAAAAACGGGAATGTGAAACTAAAGAATGTTTGAAACTAGAACGAATGCTAACCTAAGCGTAGATTGATGCGAGGTTAAAGGTAGGTTTAGTATATTTTTTTTCAATTGAAACAAAAACGGGAATGTGAAACTAAAGAACGTTTAAAACTAGAACGAATGCTAACCTAAGCGTAAATTGATGCGAGGTTAAAGGTAGGTTTAGTATATTTTTTTTCAATTGAAACAAAAACGGGAATGTAAAACTAAAGATTTGGCGCCCAAACGTCCGGCGGTAAATAGTCTGGCGCCCAAACGCCCGGCGCCCAAACGCCCGGTGCCGAAACGCCTGGTGCCCAAACGCCGTCGCCCAAATGTCGCGTACCGGAGTAAAGTACCTTTATTTTTGACAATATCGAAAATTGTTATTAAAAAAAGTTAATCAGAACTGAAAACTACGTTCAAATATGCAATTACATCCTGCTAGTTAAAAATTTTTTTTGCAACTTTTTCTCAAATTACTAGCTACCGATACTGATACTGATATTACTGATTTTTGTCTACAATAACAATGCAAATGTAAGTTTACGTGAAATCTAGGATACACTGATAAAAAAATGATTTGTATTACATCAAGAAATGTTTGACGGTGAAGTTCTGAACGGAACGGAAATCGTATCAGTATCGGTAGGTAGTAAATTGAGAAAAAGTTGTAAAAAAAAATTTTTCTGATTAACTTTTTTTAATAACAATTTTCGATATTGTCAAAAATAAAGGTACTTTACTCTTGAGCAAAATTCATATTTTTTGACAAACCGCGTACACGACAGAAAAAATTTAATATCTGATGATTGTATTTTAAATTTTAGAACATGCAGAACTTTTTATAAAGAATAACTTTTTTTCGTAAAATTAATAATAAAAAAGTTTTCCATATGGTGCGAACTTAAGCAGACACACTGTATAACTGTGGATTTCTTTTTTTTTTAACTGGAAAACCGGTCACTTCTGTCCAATTCGCTCCTTTTGTTAATGGCGAGAGGAAAATTCAAATGTCAACTTACAAGCATCTAGAGGTGATATTCCGTAAAATCGCTGCTGACTCTAGTATAACTTCTGTCATTTAGATATTCTTTTATAAAATCTTTGTCTAAATATATATTTACTTAGAAAAAAATATATAACGTTAGTGGTATACGTTTAAATGGGCCAAACCTTTGTGCCACACCATTTGCTTGTGCCACATTCATCCCCAACACTTTTAGGCTTTATGGTACCTACATGAAACAATTGGCCTGTCCGTAGAAGTTAAATCCCTTTTAAACGGACTATTGAAATTCTCACAACGGATACAGGAAGACACTGCTGTAAGTCAAAAGCTTTTTTATTGCTTGTTCGTAATTTTTCGTCTTCGAAGGTTGACCTGTCACAGATAGAGGTACATATTATGTATTGTTTTTTTTATTATTATGCTGATTAAGTGACGCAACTTTAACCATTTACTAATCTGATTCAAATGTAGTTTTGTATGTTCTTGAATATAGTCAATTTTCCCTGTCGGAATAGCGAACACACAGTAATCAGTTGGGTTTGTTGGGAACTCAGTTCACCTCATAATACATAATAATGTATTTTATTTTGTTTCTCACATTTAAGCCAAAGATAAACTTTTAGTGTTACTGTTGCCTTTTCTTGTTGTGCTATATTTCCATCTAAATTTCTTTGTTTCATCATCTCCTTAATTTCATCATTCCAAGAGCGCGTGGAGCTTTTTATCTGTCAGATGGACTCCATTGAAAGATTCTTCTAAACTACCGGTTTCTTGTCATTTTCAATAGGCTCCCAAACCATTTTAATGCCCTTCGCTCGTAGATAATTTATTTACACTACAATCGTTAGTGTAATAGAAAATAACTGTAGCTGAAGAAATCTACTTAGCATTAATAGATCTTGCAATCTACTATTTTATTTCTCAAGCAAATTATGGGATACTCTAACCCAGATGCAATTGAACCAACATCTAATCCATGTGGTTCAAGTCACGACTCATTACTGATCTGCTTTGTAGGAAATTGTTCTGGCGAGTTAAAACTTTGCACTTGAATGTGCGCCAAACCCCGTTCAGCTGTTTGACTGTTTGCGTCTAAAGTGGGAGCTCCCCTATCAATTATTTTCTGAGCAGTTGTTTTGACAACTGAAACATTAATAACATCAAGACGCATCCACTGAGTAATTCGTATTATATTTTGGCTTGAGACTTTGTCCGCGATATGGGGAACGAACTTTGTAGATTTTACTACGCTAGTCATTATTTATCTAAAATCTTGGCCTCTGTGAATGCCCAAAATTTTTATTTATATACCAATTTCTATTCAAAAACTACTCGCTGTGGGAAGTAAGTAAGTTTGTTGCTTTTGCTGCTTGTGTCTTGAGCTCTTGACCCACTTCTGACGTTTTAAACTAAAGTTTTTACTGAATTTTCGTACAGGGATGAAACTTCTATTTCTATTAGTGTATTTCGAAAAAAAAACGCTTGATGTGCGCCTACCATAATATACACAATTTGTAATTAATAAATTAATATTTCCACTGTCCTCGAATTCAAAATTCGGGTGTCTGATAGCATAATTATAATATCACAGTGAATGACCTACAAGAAATGTTAAATCAACAATATTTGATGTTCATTAATTAAACATTAAATTTTTAATCAAGGAATTTAAAATAATTTGTGGAAATTACTTTTGATAGTTCTCTGATACCTATTAGTCGATTTGCGAATTAATTAATTTAATATGGAACCTTGTCAATTTCTTACTTGCTAGTGCGTTAATTTTTTTTCAATTCTAATTTTGTACTGTTATTAATTAACGCCGTTTCTTGGTACCTTCACACTATTCCATCAGCTGCTACCTTAAAGCGACACAAACAGCAAAATGCTCTAAAGATGTAGATATATGCACAGTACAGTCTGTAAAATGTGCTGGTAAAATGTCGATACTCAACAATCGATCGTAGAGAGGTTTCAGTCTAAAATTCGCTAAAATTGACGTTCTTTGAACTTCGACTTCATTATCGTCCCCGCGGATTTTCATATTGTTCAAGTTTATATCTAATTTGCTCACTTGACTTAATCCGAATTTAAATTGGATTTATTCCACGTTCAGTTTTATATTGCAAAATGCTCGTAAAAGATGTTACCACTTACTTATCTTGGGACGAAAACAAAAATGAAAAGGTAGAGAGCACAATAACCGTAAAATGATATGGAGTGTGAGAAAATATTTTAGAGTGGAAAAATGACTGAAAATTTTTATGTAGGTACTACTTACTTAGTTTATGGACTCAACTTCATTTAGATTTTATCTAAATTAATCTTTAGATTTTGTCTTATTCTACTGTTCCGTAATGTAGAAAGATTCTTCACCGCAATTTATTTCTACATCGTGGTGGAATGCGTAATTTCAATTGTAATTTTTGAAATATTTTCATCGACATATATTAATAATAGCATTGAATAAATAAGAGAAAGAAATTCAACCTTATGGAAAAAAGTGTAATTGCGCTATGCGGGTTGCATACTCATTTTTTTGTAATTTTTTCCATTTCTACAAGTAATCCTTGCGTGAGTGTTTAAAACTAGACTTGGTAAAATGTGTAGTTTTCTTTCTACCCGATCTTAAACTCAACAACGTTGTCGATTTTACTTGATAATATTAGAGCACATTTTATTTATAGAATAATACTGCTAATGAAACAAAAATAAGGTATCTATTTCACTGTGTCACCAGTACATGCTTATTCATGTGTTCACGTGTGTAAGATTTAATGATTTCATAACAGAAATTCAATCGTGGAATAATTTTAATCTCTTCATACGTTAATGATTGTTAAAAAACTAAATTACATAATATTAATTTCGGAGATGGCTAAAAATAAAACACCAAAGTTGAAGAGAAAGTTTATGTCTTTGTAGACAAAATAAGAATTTTTGGTCGAATTACGAAAAAAATATTTTGAATTTAAGCAATCAAAAGTTGCAATCTTTGTGTACTTACGTCTGGGAAGTGAGAACGCAGAATACTAATCAAACATAAGATATCGTTTATGGATTAGCGTATTAGGGCGCCAAGACAGCGTCATTTTAGGTAGTGATAAAATTGCGTCTGCAAATCACTGTTTTAAAGTGATTTGAGCGCGTATAATTCTTTTACGAATCGAAAGGACAAATGAAAAACGTCGCTTTAAAACAGTGATTTTTTATGCACAATTTGAACATGTTATCCCCAGGTTCAGCGAACTTGCGACCATTTTATGCTCTTATATTATGATATTTTACATCATCTGCAACGTAGTGGATATGATTTGCAGACGCGCTTTTATCGCTACCTAAAATGACGCTGGGCTGCCGCCCTAGGGATATAATTCTTGAAAAGGTAAAAGGCCTCTATTTTGTTTATCGGGTATGGGTAACGTGACCCTATGACCCGTTTTGAACGGGGCCGTCCCTTTTTTCGGTACTCCGTCCCGATGTACCCGAAAAAAACCCCGGGACGCAGAATTGTCTCGTTTTGACAAACAGCGCGAAAATTAGCGGACAGGGTGCTAATATTTTTGCCTGAATCTACTAAATAATTTTAAAAAATACCGGAAATCTATATTATACCCCATAATATAATTTTCTATGTAATAAATAATACCGGGTGATTCTCTAATACTGATGACAGTTTGAATTTCGCGCGTAGTGTTTTTTACGGTGTTGGATTGGCGAGTTGAACTGCTCCTGTCGAGAGCAGTTTATGAAAGGGCACCCCGAGTTTAATATTCCTTATCGAGTGTTTGCTAACCATAAGAAACGAATTGTTAATCGATTTCAAAATTGTTTAATTAGCAAAGGATTATGATTCCCAGTTTTCCAGATGTAACTCTGTTAAGTATATTTTTCTGTTCAACGTTTTGGAAACCGCCTCCATACCACAGAATAAAACACTAGTGAGACAGAAGCGACAGTCTCCGTCGGCACCTTTGAAGTTATGTTGCCACTTGCCATCACAAGACGGTCTCCTCGACGCAACCACGCCCATTGTAGTGTAACCTTCTTTGTCTGTTTTGTCATTAGTAAGGCTATTATTTAAATTACGCATAACAGAAATGGACACTATTAATTAGTAAGGCTAGTAAAAAGAGGACTCATTTGTAGTTTTTCTCATTTATTTTCTAAATTTGAAATAGTATCAAAAAATGTCATAAACGAAAAATATTTGCCATACATTTTCGCATATGATAAGCGGTTCACCGTAAAACTAATTCCGATAGAATTCTCGCAATAAGAGTTCAACGCACCGGGCACCGCTAGGTACATACGCTGAAATGTATAATGTATCAATACGCTCGCTATATTCTACACCACAGAAGGTGGAGCTGTTAGTTCGCGCGATAAGAAAATGTGCAACACGTATTTAGCAGAGTGTCGCTTCTGTTTCACTAGTGTTTTATTCTGTGTCCATACATTGGACGAACGACGAACTACAAGCAGCAATTACTGCGGAAACTTGAACGAATTACACCTGAAACTCTGGAAAAAGAGTTCCACAATTGGATTTGGAACAAAGTGGAATTGTGTCGTGAACATAAAGGTGGACATTTTGACCAATTTATATACAGTGGTATCAGATGGGTTTCTGGCTAGAAATTTTTTTCTTTGCGAATTTTTATATCAAAGGGCACTTTTGCCATGATTTTCAACCCGGAAATGATTTCATCCCTTAGCGCTATAATTTAAATAGGGATAATGGGGCAATTCATACGTCATTTGAAAGTTCTTTCTTTTCTGAATTAAGTGCACTAGTTACTTCCCGAGTACGAAGTAAAAGGGAAGTATTGTATTAGTTTTCCAAAAAAAAAAATTTGACCTATGGAAATTTTTACATATCTTTGCGTTTCCGAATACGTAGATTCAAAATATGCAAAAAAAAATTTTCCGTCTGTCGTCTGTAGTCTGTAGTCTGTAGTCTGTAGTCTGTACGTACACATTCCTTGCAACGCTCTAAACTCAGAAACTATTAAAGTTATCGAAATGCGGTTTTCGCCAATCGATTACATTCGGGCCAAGGACGAAAATGCTGTTATTACCTTTGATGACGTCACTTCCGGTATAAGCTAAAATGGCGGCACTCATTTTTTTTATAAGATAAAGTTGCAGTTTTTTTTATGTAGTTTAAAAGAGAATTTTTTTTTGAATTCAGCAATATATATTGTGCTATACTTATTTTTTGAAAAAAGTGTTAAAAAAAATAATTATTAAAAATGACTGCAACGCTCGATACTCAGAAACTATTAGACCCGGTTTTATAAAGCATACTTAAATACGTGATCAGCTAACGATGTGATTAAGTTTGAATAATGCAACATGATTTGCTAATACGGGTTACATAGGTGTGGTCGTTGATCGTATTAGCCTATCGCATTACTTAACCACATTGTCAGCTGAATCACATAGTTAACTATGCTTTATAATATCGGGCCTTAAAGTTATCGAAATGCGGTTTTCGCTAATGAATTACATTTGGGCCAAGGACGAAAATGCTGATATTACCTTTGATGACGTCACTTCCGGTGTAAGCTAAAATGGCGGCACTCATTTTTTTATGAGATAAAGTTGCAGTTTTTTTATGTAGTTTAAAAGAGTATTTTTTTCTGAATTCAGCAATATATATTGTGCTATACTTATTTTTTGAAAAATGTGTTAAAAAAATCATTTTAAAAAAATGACTGCAACGCTCTATACTCAGAAACTATTAAAGTTATCGAAATGCGGTTTTCGCCAATCGATTGCATTCGGGCCAAGAATGAAAATGCTGATATTACCTTTGATTACGTCACTTCCGGTGTAAGCTAAAATGGCGGCACTCATTTTTTTATAAGATAAAATTGCAGTTTTTTATGTAGTTTAAGAGTATTTTTTTCTGAATTCAGTAGTATTTATTTTTTGAAAAAAGTGTTAATACGAGGGAAGTTTCGTGGCAACTTGCCAGAATTTTTCTTTTTAGTTCTTTTTATTTTTAACAAAAAAATTGAAGTTGTAAACATGGAAAATCAGGAAAGAGTTTGAGTCATTTAAAATCGAAAAAAGCGGGGAGAGGTCAATATTGTTTTTCTTTAGAGAAGCCAGGTACTTTTACTGCCATTTGACAACATTATTCCACTCTTTACGTCCAGATTTTAATTAAATCGTTCCCGTACATTTTGCAAATGCAAACCGATGTCCTGGTCCGGGAGCCGGCAACCTTTTTTGCAATCAATTGTACTTTTTATACTTCGTGAGCGGCTTTATTTTAACGAGACGCCAAACTTTTTCCTTTGCGAAAATTTTCGCAAATGGGTCCTACGGGGTGCCCAGGGGTAAAACACGTTGATGTGGTAATTACAAAAAATTGATTAATAACAGTTAATTTTTTAGCTAACTGTTAAGTTTTTTTGTAAGTACATAATTCAAAATGACATTTGTCCTACAACAAAAATGAATCCATCAAGAGTGTCCCCATCTGAAGACATGTAGGTATTACTACATTAACAAAAATAATGAATATCAAGCTGATTTTTTTTCTGTAGCTTTTAGTAAATATTTGCATAATTAAATGCCCACTTTGTCCCACAAATTAATTGGGCCGTTTTCCCATGATATTCATCCATTTCTTGTCATTTCCAAATCAGCGTGTTTTACCCCTGTGCACCCCGTAGGACCCATTTGCGAACATTTTCGCAGAGGGAAAAGTTTACCCTTTCGTTAAAATAAAGCCGCTCACGAAGATAAAAAGTATATTAATTGATTGCAAAAAAGGTTGCCGGCTCCCGGACTATCCCGTTTTCAGTCAAAAAATAAATGGTCAACTCCAGTTACGCATGGGATAGATTCTAAAATATTGGTATGTTTTCGGGTTTAGGATAGGAATTGTACATACATATAATATACAATACTTTTACTGACATAATCTGAAATCTGGAAAACTCAAGTATTTTGAATGGTAACGAATCTAATTCAATTAATACTTGTTTATTATAAATTAATCTGAGGTGGTTCACAATTTTATTATTTCTATGTGAAATGATTTCTAAGTTTTGGATTCCTGAGGCTATTAGTGTAATGGGTCTTTCTTGATTTATTCACAACTTTACCTTGAACAAGTATCAAAGGGGCCAATTCTTATAGAATTCTACTTTCAACCAACTTCAAATCTGTACCTAATTATGGCATGTATTATATACATACAATATATATGTCTATAACTACCCCTCCCCCTCAGACACAAGCACACCGGATTCTGCACAAATGAGCCATTGTTTTTCCTTCCACCCTTAAGGGGGATGGAAGCGGAGAGGGTGACGGGCAATTTGTAAATCACGCAAAAATGTTGCAGGAAAAAAAGTAATAAAAGATCGTTTTTCTCCCCTTCCACCCCCAAAAAAGGGGTTGCAGTTGGGGGTGAAGTTTGCAATTTGAGAATTGTTTTTTATAGATAATCCAAAAGTGCAATAAAAATAGGTGTTCCACTTTAAGTTTTCAAACTTCACCCCCGCTCCACCCCACAGGGAGGTGAGGGTGCTGTCTACGTATCATGACTCAATAGGTTTCAAAAATAAAGGAAACGTGTTTTTTTCCTTTTTATAATTGGATGTGTCGTTCTCAAGATATTCAAGGGCGTATATTTTGACTTTAATGGCGTCCCGACGGCGAACGGGTGATCCGATCAAAAAATTTAGCGAAGATTTGGAATCAGTAAAGAATTTCCTATAAGATGACACCACTTCCAACTTTCTAAACCTGTAACATCGACCAACGCACAGACACACAGACATCCGGTCGAATTTAGTAACCAACTTTTTGAAATTGGTTGAAAACAGTGTTTCTAGAATATAGATTCATCTCTAATCCTTTTCCTTAAAATTGATTAAAGATAAAGATTGTTTAAATCTTTTATCAATCTTGTTATTTAAATTTAGGTCTCAATAAATCTAATTGCCCCGTAACTTACGTCTTAAATATAATTTTGCAGGAGTTTCACATGTTTGTGAATGTTTTGTATTTCGATTAAAAATTGATATAAGGTACTTACACCTAACCATCTACATCTACTATTTTCATTCTACATTTTTTTATAAAGTTTTTAAACGATATTCCACTCGCGGTAATTCGAGAATTTCATTAGTCAGATAAGTTATATAACATATTTCTATTATCATTTTCATAAAATTGAAATTTTACATTTTACAAGTCCGGAGAATTTTACTAAAACCCGGAATCTCCGAGTGAAAATAACCATGTTGACAAAAACCAAAAGTGATCGACATACAAAGAACGATAACTAATTCATAATTATGCAAATTGCAATGGTAGGAAAAATTTTAAGTAAGATAATCTCCTTCCAATCTTAACAATGAACTGTATCGGTATCCTTGAATGAAAATCTCAACGACTGTATACTATACGTACTACGTAGTATACATGAGTTCATTGAATCTTAATGACCATTTAAATACACCTCCTACAAATTTGGCAACATCGTCTGTAGTCATTTAAAGAAATCTGCTTGATTGTGGGTTAATAATACTTTCCGGCCCACCCAATAGATGGCCAAGATCGTCCCGGGCTACTTACAACGATTACACTTGTTAACATTAGCGTTGATCTTCTTTCTCTTATTTATTCAATGATAATAGTAAATTCACGTAATGGAGATATTTCAATTTATATGAACGAAACGAAGAGAGATTGTTTTACATTTTTCTCATAGTTTTCTTTGTTTTTAACTGAAGGAAGTTACTCAGTTTAAGTACCAAATCGAAAATAGGCGTGTAAACATTTATACGATAAATTAAATTCTCCATTTTTGAGTAACGCAAGTATTAGAGAAAAAAATAAGAAGGAACAATCACGTGGTGAACAAAAATTGAATAAAAAAATCGATAAGAAAAATCAAATATAATAATTAACTATTAAGATATAATCTTATAAGGATAACGTAAAGCTCTGGACCGTTAGCAAACAGTTCGTTATCTATCACAATGTTTGATGATCATAAAAGGAGATTGAAAATCAGCTATCTTTCAGTACAAAGATAACAAAGCTAAAGTCTACGAATAAATATTTTGTTTTTGAAGAAATATTACAGGAGTATGCAATTCAATATCGTAGTATTAAAATCCGTATTACCACGAATAAGGGAAAGGGCTGTCCAGCCGTTACACATAATAAATTGACTAAACATTCGCGTCATAGGGTCCTAAATACATTTTGCAGGGAAAGTAAGTGTTTGTAGATGGAATCAATTAGGTAACCTTTTTTTTTCGATTGGATATTCAGCGAACTTTTCACTGATTTACTTGAGCAAGGGCACTTGATTTGTAGTGGAAAATTAAATAGAATAGAGTCGACGTCTTTTTTGCACTTTTTTGCTCTGTTTATAAAGAAAAATAATAATT
Source organism: Pyrocoelia pectoralis (assembly GCA_036250285.1). Lineage (NCBI taxonomy): Eukaryota > Metazoa > Arthropoda > Insecta > Coleoptera > Lampyridae > Pyrocoelia > Pyrocoelia pectoralis. Next base: position 16,517,184 of record CM070077.1, read on the forward strand.
TCGTCATCTAAAATCGCGGAGGGTAGAAGAAATCCGGTAACGTGTTCCTGTGACCCTTCCATTTAGGCTGCGATCAATACGACTCCTCTCGTTCATTTTGACATAACTCTTACTTACATCCTTCAGGAGACTACCAAATTGCCTGTTTCTACAGGGAATTTTATTCGGCCAGCTTTACAGGCTCAAGAATTTCTTTTTGTCTCTTTATCTCACAATTATATTTTTATTATTATACGTCTTGACGTTACTATATAAAATAAACCTCTTTGGTAGATAACGAATGGAAATTCGGTTCTTTGTAAAATGACTTCATTTCCTTATAAATAGATAATAGGGGATTGAACTTTTGCGATAAAAGGGTGAACCAAATATCCTCGTTTATTCATTATTAATCTACAGGTGAGATTGTTTTTTACTGGAAAACTAACTTTTTTGTCGGAAATTCATGTAATTATTATCGATTTTCATTCATTATCATTTAAGAGTGGTTTTAATTATAAAATTATATGAAAATCGAGCAATAACAATTCAATAAAATTTTAACGGCGCATTCACCAGAAGCGCAACAAAATTCATTATGCGCTTCTCTTAGCGCAAAATTATTCCTTTCGTTTTTATCGCATGGTAGCGAATAAAAGTCGTTAACGTCTTTATTGGAGATTGATCTTGAGCAGAAGAGCACTTTGAAAAGGATTCGCTTGCATAGTCTTAAAGGAGGCTTACGTACACTTGATTTTGAAGATATTAATGTACCAATTTTTTCAAATAAATGTTTTTCTAAATCTTAACTTATAAGTTCCGTTTTTTTTCCTACAGTAGGTATATCCTCAAGAGTCTTATATTTCTATTCTTTTTATTTCACTTGGTTGGTCATTCTTTCATCTACCGAGAGTTATGACCCGAAATGAGTAAAATACGGCTAAATTTATGGCAACCGAACATGAATTAATGGAGGTATTTAAAAATTTAATAATCACAGATTATACTTGCAAAACTCGCACGGTTAACAAAGTGTCACTCAAGCGGAAACACGTATAGACTGTGCAGTTACTCGAAGTTAATTGTTCGCAAACTTTCGCAATTGTAGACATCTTTGCGCATTTACAATTATTAATGTTAAAGGTAAACCATTCACGTGATGCTATTTGAGAATCTGCACGTTGTGTAATCTCGAGATTCGGTTCCAGAGCCGTAATTATTCCACGCGAGTTCAGAAAATGCAGTGAAGCTTGCGAAAATAAGCGTTATTTACATTTCTGACCAATTACGTATAAGTACATATTTACCTTTGTTACTATACCGAGCGTCAACGAATCTATTAGACAAGTCATAACTTCTATGGTTATGTCTATAGTATGGTCTAATGTAGGATAAAAAGTGTGGCGGTTATAACACTACGGAAAAAAGTGCCAAAAAATGAAAAATAAAACAACAGGGTGTCATTAGCAAAAATGACTTGCAACGGACAAAAATTGTATAGGAGGTATCATTATGAAGATGTAAATTAACAAGTGTAAGAACATTAGAGTTAGTCATTACAAATGGTTGTATAGGTGACCTTGTTGTGCACCTCTAAGTTAAACATTTTTTAAAAACAACATACACCCTATTTACAATAGTAAATCTAAAATATCAGCTTCTAATGTACTTAAAAATCTCGGCTTATCGACATGCGTTTGGCATTATTTCTACATATACGAGGGACAATTATTACTGGGAATAAAAGAATCAGTGTAACTTTTTCAAAATTTTATTTTAGTGCACTTATCCATTGTTTCCTCCCACTGTTTAAATGCTCGAAGCAAATCAGCTGTAGGAATACTATTAAAATAAAATCGAACAGGAACATTGATCTCTTCCTCTGAAAAAAACCTTCTTTCTTATGACTATTGTCATGTGCGAGGGCCCATTAGGAGACCATTGATTCGGTGATCAGAAGTCAACGATGGCAGCATATTACTGAATAAATTGATTGTAGTGTCATGGCAGGATGGCAGCCAAATTTATGTTGGGTGAGGTATCACGAAGGGAAGGTGACTGGATTTTAGCGAAAGCGAAAATGCACGACATTCCGCATAATGTAGCTTATAGAGGTGGAGAACATATCAATGGCAATTTTTTATTAATTGCGAACAACGTTTTGATTGCTTTGATGTCATTCTGCGATTATGAAATTTTGGTGCTACGTTATAATTGTTATATGCGTCGTTTTTTTTGAGTTGCTAATTTTTCATTAAATAAGAATTTTTTACTAGCAAATAAATTTTAATCTCAGAGCCTCGTGCTCTCCTGCACAGAAATGTTAAGGAAGGACCAACATTTACTGGTAGACACTGTAAACTAAACAAGCATATGAACCTTGTGGGCTGGGTCGAACCACTATCCTAAAGAGAATCCTACAAAGACGAGGTGGTGACCCACCACATCAAACATTCCTCATGGATGTCCTGCACTTGTTCAATATTATAAAATTATTTTGTCGAAATTATTATAATTGCTCATTGAACGATTCTTTATCCCTAAATACTTCTATGATAGTTGTATTAGTGGTATCATAAGACTATGAGAAAGAGAAAGTTTTCTTCCAAGGCATTAGCACGAGATTTAACGAGACAGAAATGTTTTTTCTTGTAGAATTATATTCAAACTTTAATTTGGCTATAGTTTGGAGCTGTTACCCGATAGGTAAAACACCGTGCCAAATAAAAAATTAAAAAAAGTTTTCTACCAAGATATTAGCACAATATTTAACAAGGCAGAACATTTTTTTTCTTTTTTAATATGTAAAAGCTACATTTTAAGAGTAATTTGAAGCTGTTACTCGATGGGTACAGTTCGTATCCAAAAAATATTCAGGAGAGAGGACATGACGAATTTCTGCACAAGTTCCGCCCAGGCAGCAAAAGATTTTATTGATGGTCTGTACTAGCTTTTAAAGATCATTTCATGCTGTTACTCGATAGGCCAGCTTTTTTGCAGCCAGCTCTCGCTCTACAGTACTCCTACATTCATTACTGTTGCGCCACTTTTATTGCAACCGGATCTTTCCCATATTTTTCAACGAACTCTTAGGCATCTATTAGGCGTAGACCACTAGTTGAACAACCGATTGAAAGACATTGAATCAAATTGAAGCTATTGCTATTAGCCGCGAGCGAGCAGTTGCGCCACTAAAAATACTGTGTGCGAGCTGGCAACTGTATGTATCTCTGCGTAGTCGTGGGGCATTGCAGCATATGTAGCGTATTAGCCATAGGCAAACCACTGGCGCGACTAGTTGATCAACTGACTGCGCGCATTGTTACGTACCCTAATGTAAGAGCAAGTTTTTCCTTTGCAGTTAATACATTTGTTTAGTTCTGTATCATGTCTAGTGATATCCTTTTAGTAAGTAAGCAACTCGTCAAATGAACGTTTAGACATCCGAAAATAGTTGAAAAAATTTCTTTTTATCAGCACAAAGTTCATCGAATAGTGTGTGATATAGACTTAGCTTAAGCTACTCATTAACATAGGGTGTTTTCGAAAATTTCTGACTCTCTTCTTTCTCTTTTTCAATAGCAAACTAAGAAGAAAGAGTTCTGCACTGCTCAACGCCATCTTTAAAAAGAAACCCCTAGTAATTCCAAAATAAACCTGGTGTGCAGTTGCGCAATTGAGTTGCCTAACTCCATAACACTGGGAGACTAGTTGATCAATCTGTTGCCCAACTAGTTGCCTACGGCTAATAGAGATCTTACGGTGTATCTGATCGATAAACTGTATGCCTCGCACTTTTTAAAATTTTAAAATTCGAATCCTTCATGAAAAGTTAAATGTTCCGTAGAAATTATATGAAATCTGAATCCAACGTATGTTTTAGGGGGTTTGTTAACCATTTCCAACTGGTTTGACAATTATTGAGACGTTTTCAATAAAACTGTAATTATGTTAATATTACACATAGGTACTTTAATTGTAATGCGGATGTAATGCAAAATGAAAAAATTCATTGGATTGTGAAAAGGCGGTTTCTAATTGATCTATTGTTCAGCCACTCTACTCTACTGTACAACACTATTGTTCCTGTAATTCTATAATGCGTTTGTTGAAACCTCGACAGTGGATTAAGTTTTTACTGTTTGCGTGTTAGTAGGAGATTCAGCTTTGTCTTCTAAGAAAATCACTGATACACCGCTACGTGGTCGTAGATAAAATTGTAAGTTGCAATTCTATAAATATAAAAGATATTGGTAAATTATTCCCCTGAGTATATGTTGTTGACATTGACCTACGTTAATTTTTTTAAGTCTTGTTATATGATGTTTTCGTTACGGGAGTACTAAAAGGTTTATTCTAAATTCCGCGTATATCACACAGTGAGGTTTAACAACGTTAAGGATTACAACGGGTTAATTGAAAATTGTTGAGAAGCGAGAACGGCAGCTCTTTTTAATGGGCATTAAAATTTTATTAAGGCTAAATAGCGTAAATCTAATAAACCTAAATTCCTCGTTTTATACAACTAAAAATGCGTATTACGACTTAAAACAAAAATCCATCACTTTCGATATGATATGATCTCTCAACGTCCTTTTTGTTGAACCTTTTACGCGATCATAAAACGATGATTTGTTTGAAAAGTATTAATCGATAAATGTCATTTTTGTATTGAGATATTTTTGTTTGTATACCTCGTGAATATAGGGGGCGTTTTTTTGGCACGCCTCGGCAATTTTTACTCATCAGAAGCGTGATAAAATTAGATAATGTTCCCAGCGTTATTATGAACTGAAGGGAAAAATTCAACTTTTTCCAGTAATTAACGATTTTACAATCCAGTATAAGCTAACTGAAACGTTAAATGAGATCAAAAGTTATTTAAGCAGTGAAGCTTTACAAATTAGTAGGTATAGTGTGCTCTTGGGGGTTTTCTGTTGGTGTGATTATTTCGTAAAACCACTTTGACCTTGTTTAAGTGCATAATTATTGACATCAGTGGTGTATAAGTTATTGACTCGTAATATATTTCTTTGGAAAAATAGTTAATAAAACAAAAAAAACTAAGTGTCAATTTGCACGCAATGTGTTTTGTAAACACGAATTTAAGATACCTACAAGGGTAGAATTTATAAATATATTTATGGTAATGACTCTATCTCGTGTAAATGAGTCTAAATTAATTTATGATTATTTTCGCTCTTAAATGTTAGGTTTCACTTCAGTTGTAATTCTTTTTAATTAGTTTAAACGCAATCTTTCAGTCAGTCGAGCATTTTAAATGATTTATTACATTATCTTTTTTGTTGACTCGAACAGGGAGTAATGACCTTAATCTGTATTTCTGGTGATAATTTGGGAGATACCAAAAATCTGTTTGAAATGTTGGGTCTTCTTCTCTGTCATAACATCGCAAAAGGGAAGGAGTAGTGGAGTATTACCATCCATTTTTTTTGTAGGTACGATATGTTCAAGTAATCTATTCATCATTAGGAAGGGGGATGAATCGACTGGGAATAAAACACACAACCTTCCCCTTTACTAAACATTTACTTGTAGAATGTAAAATAGCGATTTGTTATCTTCAATCAATTAAAACTTAATTAAAAGCAAAGTTAAAAATGACAAGATAACAATATTGCTTAAAAATAGCTTACCTGAGGGGAAAACCATTATGTTTACAGAATTGCATAAATTTCATTGTTAATATTTAAAATTCACATAATAACATATAAATTTGAAAAGAGAAACCCGATTTGGGCAAAATTTACCAATTTTGTAGGTAACGTTAAGTTTCACTCAAGAGTTATGAACTTGAGTGATCATGTTTTTAATAATGAAGAACTGTACCTGTTGAACAAAGGGTAGAAATTCAAACCTCATACTACACTTAACACTGACTCCATCATTCAAGATATTGTCATGTTCTTATTGACTCTTTGAACGTGCCTGATGCTAACTTAATCAAAGCTAAAATCATGAAGACCCTTCAGGTCCACAAACATGACCACGCAAGACATAACATCACGAAAAGCAATCTATTTAACCATTTTAAAGTCATTAATTTAGAAAGATTTTCATCAGTCCTAGGTCGACTGTAATGTGCACCAAAGCTCACAAGGGTAACTGAACTGTCTGGTTGTCCTCAACAAGTCTGATTACTTGATTACAATAAGAAAGTTCTGGATTTCATTGACAAGTCAAGTTTCTCCATGTTTCACAATAATCCTACTCAAATTATTCGCAATACTGTTCACAGCCACAGATCCACTTTATCCTCTTTCAACATTAATTATAAATCGCTCCTTACAATGAACCCTGTCTACCCACTTTTGTAAGGTCTCCCGAAGATTCATAAAATAGACCTCCACATTAGACCTGTTGTCACGAGGGGTCTATCACCCTCGGCAATAGGTGTATATATTTTCGGAAATAGGCGGCAATAAACAAGCAATATAGCGGCAATAACCAGCAGTAAAAGAAATAGAAGCAGTACTGTGCAATATGCGACAATATACGGCTATATGCGGCAATATTAGGCGATTATTAGGAAATTTTGGGAAATGAAGGCAATATTTCCCTGATCAATTGTGCTACATTGAAGGTCATTTTCGCCTCCTACTCTTCCCGCGGTTCACGCATATGCAGTGTGCAGAACAGATATTTCACAACTTTGCATTTCGTGGATCTTTGTAAATCCGTGTAAATCTCTCCCATTTTAAAGTTTGAGCAATGAGAGCAATATCTTGAAGAATACGGAAATTTACAGCAATAACGGTAATAATTAGGCAATAACAGCAATTTTGAGGAAATTTCGGCAATAGTTAGGAATTACTGCAGTAATATCAGCAATAGGAAATACGTACATTTTATTGCCGAGTACGGCAATAGGTGTACATTTTTTTTGTGTGATAGACCCCTCGTGTTGTCAGCTTCACTGATGGCCCTATATCTAAGATCACTGCTTAGCTCAACTTCTTGAAACAACTAATCAAATTTCATCATAAATTATCTTTAAAGAACTTATTTCCGCTTACTGAGAAGATTAGTTCTATTAAATTACCTACACGGTTTTCCATGGTTTCATTATTTGATGCTGAGAACTATAGCCCCTAGAAACACATAGTACCGACAACGTTTGATCTTGCCGACTGGAGCAAAATTGGTTGGTAACAATGGTAACACTAAAAAATTCCCTAAGCGAAGTGCGTGAATAGAAAGCGCAACAGCGCAAGCGCCACTTATGTTTTTTCGCTTTTGCTGTTTTCTCTATTTGTTTACATTGCAATCTTTCCAACCGAAAATATCCGTAAATAACATGTAAATTGTAAATTATTATAAGTGCCAGGTATGCTTTACAAGAGGTTGCACCAGCAGTGGCAAAAAAGGACAAAGTTTATTTAGGTAGAATCCCTGCGAACCTTAGTAGGACAAAAACATGGTTAACCTCACTTTCCCCTCATTACGAAGAATATACTTACCGTAATTTAGGTAATTAAATTAAATGCATCCTTTAAAGTTTAAAGTAATGTGAATTGCTCGCATTCAAATTGTATAATTTCCAATTTATGACGCTGAACTATTGAGCCTTTAACGAAAGGTAATGAGAGGGCCCGATTAGTCTGAAAACGGCCGTTCAACATTTTTCATTAATTTTCTAGGTTTAATTCACAGTTTAATTATTGAATAATATTCAATGAATGGTTCAATTTATAATCACATTAGTTATGAAAAATTAACCTCAAATAATAAATCATAACATTTGAAATTAGCGTTAATTGCCTTAGGGATTTTTCGTATGTCAATGTTGATGTCAGGTTTGCTCCAGCGTGTCGGTACTATGTGTTTCTAGGGGCTATACTGAGAACCTTTTCCCTAGTATACCTCCAACTTGTTTCTGAACATCTGATCACTGTGGAGCTTTCTGACCACAAAGTTTCATGTATCATTTCACTCCTAACAGTAAGCTTTGCATTCAACAAATTTTTTTTAAGTTCAATAATAAATGTTATGCCCAAATTGGGAGGCTTGCTATGGGGTCCAACCTCTCACCCTTACTAGCTGAGGTTTTTACGAACCATCTGGATTTGAACTTCATCTCGAGTCAACAATTTTCAACTATTTTCTCTAAGGAATTGATTGATCATAAAAAAAATTACCATGGAAAAAGAATGTGTTGTTACACAGAAGTCTGTCCAAAATAGAATTAAGCAGCTATCGCAAACCTACCACCACTGATAATCTTATTCTCTTCGATTCCGAACATCCTTCCTCACATAAGCTAGCCTGTAATTCTCTACTCCACAGACTTTTCAATATACCTATATCACTCTCTCATTTCAAAAATGAATTTAATATCATATAAGACAAATTGCAACTAACAATGGGTCTCTGTTCAGATTGTCTGATAATGGGGGAGCCCAAGCGGAAATTTTTCGCGTTACTCGAGCGCGTCAGAAAATCATATGGGGAGAAACCTTGCACCCTGTAATGTACCCCTACCATATATGAACCTGAACCCTTAATATAGGGGCGTGCGTTGAGGGCAGCCGATCATATTAGTAAAATCGATCCTCAGAAGAAAAACTCGAGCGCATCAAATTAAGACAAGGTAAGTTAAGTACATGCAGAACAGTGCATATTTCAATAATGGGACGATTTGAACCTGACATAAGAAAATGGGCGAGTCCCAAAGTTTTTAAAAAAACGTTACGTCGAAATATTCCAACGCGATTGAATTTTTTTTTATTTTGAAGGAAATCCTGTTTAAGGATTACGGAAAAAATGTATCTAATTAAAAACATAAAATTTTTTTTCCAAATTGTCAGATTAACAGTATTCCTCCATAAAATTGTCAGATTATCATTTAGGACGACTAAGGGCCGGTTGTACATCTGCAGCTTAATGTAAAGCCGATGCTTAGCTGAGCAGTAAACTTGCTACACCAGTTTTGTACAATGACTTTTCGTGGCTTTAAGCTCCACTTAACTTTAAACTTGGCCTAAATTGCATTTATACAACCGGCCCTAAGACATCGAGCTGAACCGCCTGCATAAAAATCTGACACGCTCGAGTATTTCAAGGTCACGTTTTTTTTTTACATTTTCAAAAATCGGTCATGATTTTTGGTCGCGCCCAAATCGTTAGTCATTTGAATAGGACATTTTTTTTAGTTACCTAATTTTTTTCTACCCCTTTTTACGGCCACCCCCACTAACTAATCGTCAGATTAATATCTCTCGGTTATCAGAAAGACATAGTTGTATGCACTATGAATGTCTGACGCGCTCGAGTATTTCCATGTGACTGTTTTTTTTACATTTTTGAAAATTTGTACACCCCCCCCCCCCCCCCCCCCCCCCCAAATGGCAAACGTTTTAGGACCTAATCTTCACTTAATTTAAGATAAATTGTCTATCATATAAGCACAGAAGACATAATACAGAAGCGACACTTGTGGCGGCACCTTTGATGTTCGTTTGACAAATCGGGGTGACCTTCGCTATGTTGTTGTTAGTACTTTACGTGGGAAATTTAAAAACACTTTAGTTTTAGCATTAATCTACTTCTCTGGATGGCAACCATATTTCGCAAATATTAACTTAATTTTTAATAGTTTACATTGGAATAAAAAACAAGTACTTTTTAAAAAATATTTATTTTCAGTGCAATAAGTACTCCTACTTTGTAATTTGTAATTTAAAATTTCTTTTTCCAGAAGTTTAAAATTCCCTATTCGCAAATTTATCTGAAACCTAATGAACAGCTTTAATAAATAAATGATGATTCGTGTAATATAAATTTATGTATAGTCTGTCTCATAGTATATAGTCTTGAAATTGCCCTGTCATAAAATACCTAGAAGTCCCCTTTGTTATCACAATCAGGTAGGCGTTTAAAACGTGTTTATCTACTAACAATGCAGATTAGAAAATAAATCCTTTAATGAGGTAAATTACAAAACGATATACTTTGAGACAGACTTTACATGTTATGTTATCGTTATGATATTATAAATTGTACCAAATGTAAAATATAGATAGGCAATTATTAAACTGTATATAAAAACATTGTTGCTAAATTAATAGAGCATCTATTACTTAAGAATATTATGTTAAGATGTTTTGGTTACGAATGGTAATAGAAAAGTACGCTCATTTGTAGAAATAACGAACACATTGTTATTGAATTAATAGCGTGTCCTTTAGGGATATGGTTACTTAAAAGAATGTTATATGAAATATGTTTGGTTTAGCGCGCCTGTCAGGATTATGTAAGTTATGATTATTATGTTTAGCTTACGAACATGAATGTGAAAAAAAGCACGTAGACAACCTTAGTTAAGGGACGAAAAATGAATAGACGGGCAGTCAGTCTGTATACGAGATTTGTAATGCGAGTATATGATATCTTTTGGTGATCAATAAAAGTCGAGAGGTGTTGTTCTTGGAGTTATATTTTTGTGTTATTTGAGTTTTTCTTACACAAAGAATGGTATATAATACGTTCTTTGATTGTACTAACAAAAATATGGCGACGCGACATGCGCCAAGACATTTTGTTTTGGCGGGATCGGGGAGTGTCGCTTCTGTATTATGTCTTCTGTGATATAAGGCTTGATAATGGGATCAGGGTATCGCAAAACATGTCGCCCTGTTATATGATCAACAAATCGCTATTTTACATTCTGCAAGTAAACGTTTAGTGAAGAGGAAGGTTGTGTGTTTTATTCCCAATTAATCGGTTCATAGTTAAGAGTATTAACATTTTATCTTGTACCCAAATATAAGCTTCTTTAACAATCAAAAGGTCAATAGTGCAGTGAAATCGCTTTGCTATTTCGCTTTCGTTTAGGAGAAAATTTTGACAGAGCAAATGAGACGCATATCATCTTTTAGGGAATCTTAAGGTTTATCAGAAATAAATAATCACAACTTTTTTTAATAGGAGAGTTCTTTGTAAATCACCAAAGTGTAATATTTATTTGATAAACCAAAAACCGTGTTTTTTTAGACATAACTCGCTCTATAAATTTCACTAAAGTCGTGGCCAAAATAAGACCGTCTTTTGTGATTTATCTATTTTCCAGTAAACTGCGCATGGAAAACTTCGACATGTGAGCAATTATTCGAAATTTTAAAAATATTTCCGCACACGACCAAACGAAATTGAGAGAGTGGATTGAAAAAGTTTTTGAATTATTTAAAGTGATCGATTAAAAAACATTAGACATGTAGGTACCTATTTTGAACAGAGTTATAGGAAAAACATTTTTGTGTTTCTAGATTAGAGAGAAGTGAAAATTTACTAAATTGTTTGGAATTTGTAATTATTTTCTACCATCTTCTCATTAATTATTATAAAAGGAAATATGTTCAAATATATATTGAAATTCAGGAAAATTCACATTTGAAATTGCCATAAACCAAGGAAAAACTATTAAGAGTAATTAATCTAAAACTGTTTATTCGTGTAAAATATTATAACGTTACTTATATCGGGTTAAAAAGGCGAAATCTTCTCCAACCCTTTTTTCCAAAACTCTGTAGTTAGTTACCTTTTTTAGATGTTTTCGCGTGATCATGTAGGGTAAAGAAGTGAAATTACAGCCGAGGTATTTAATTACATAAAGTTTATGAACTGCAGAAAATTGAAAGTTAATTGGCTTAACTTAGCTCAAAATTATAAAATCCTATTGTCGGATGAATCTTGTTGAAAGCATTACACTTACAGCAATAAAAATAAAAAATCGATTCTAACCAAATTAGCTTTGCCAAGATTTATGGTTCTTCTCTCTTTCATTCACGCAAAACATATATGTATTGCCCTTCCTTAGAGTGCTTCGAAAAGGAAACTTATTAAAGGCTAACTACATTAATATTGCAATTTTCTAAAATTGAACTTTAATGTAGTTGTTAAGTCGTTTCAGTCAAATATCCCTCAGGGCGTAAAATAAATATTCATAATGTATTCATTTTCATCGTTAGTATTTAATTTATATACAGAGAAGCAATCTATTTAACTACACGTTACACGTATTTCTTTATGTAAGTAGTTTACCAATACATTAGAGGACATGTATTGTACACTAAAAATAAACCTTTACAAGGTAAAAAGGGAAATTTCCACTTTATACAATGTTCTATCGATGAAATTATGTTATTTCTCCTTATAGTTGACACCCTTGAACATTTTGTTTAAAACCTGATTTGATTAAAATTGGAAATTGTTGGTCCGTTTATTTTAACTAGGTGTTCGTAAATGAAGCCTTTGTCTACTAATGTATTATAGAATGTTTTTGAATGACAAGTAAAAATGTAAAAATTGTGTCCTAGATACTTTTATAATTAATAATACGTATACAGGGTGGACCATTGAAAAATAAACACGCCTGTTTTGGGACACAGACTAGTTTCTTCAAAAACCGCTCGGACAAGTCGATTCTTGATTTTTGGGGGATAACTTTTAATGTCAAACTTGACATTGACACATCCACTCCCTGACCCCAGCAACCTAGTGATGGCCAAACGCAAGACCAAGACAAGACCACATCGGTCTTGGTCTTGGTCTTGTCTTGCACCAATTGGTCTTGCTCTTGGTCTTGCATTGATATACTTAATCTCGGTCTTGGTCTTGGTCTTGGTCTTACACCAATTGGTCTTGTTCTTGGTCTTGCACGCAAGACTCTTGCAGTCTTGCATTTTTACACAGTACTATGAATGATATCAATTTAATCGAAATTTTGTGTCGGTAGATGCTACTAAATTATATTATTGCAGAGAATAATAATTTGGCTACATAGATATGTAGTGGATGTTTATGAAATTAATTGGTATTGGGTTTAATGATCAAAGTAAATTATAATAACTTAAATTATTTTAAAATTAAATACCAATTAATTATTTAATTCACGACAAGAATACTTTTTTACTAACTTATGTTTCAGTATTGCGATGGCAATTAAAAAAATATATTTATGTTGAAACTTCGCACAATGAAAGTGAAATTTTTTTAATGGCCGCTGCATCTGTAGATGTTTGAGGCATGCTTGAGGGGTTTGTAGGCGCCACGCGCCTTGCTGGTTTATATTCCTTTGCGCTTGCCCTTATTGTAAACTAAGTTAAACGTGCTTTTTGGTACAAATTTAGGATTAAGAAATTGCGACTTTCCCCACAAGTTGTTATTTTATTACTTGTACCTATATACTTTTATTAAATCTTAGAAATGTGAAGAGTTTAGCCAAATTTCAAATAGTTTTATTTGGTTTAAGTAAATATTTCATTTAAGATGATTATTATAGTGGTTACTTATTAATTTTATTTTTCAAACAAACATCATTTTACTAAAGTCAAAACAACCCTTTTTCAATAAAATGTTTACTTTCACGCATACGTACCTACAATAATTTTGTTGTGCGTGGTGTAAATAAAAAAAAAATATCGTTCGTAATAAAAAAAAACTACAAGAGTCTTGCGAAATAGTCTTGTTCTTGTCGATGTCTTGCAAAGCTGGTCTTGCATCCAGTCTTGGTCTTGCAACCTTCAGTCTTGGTCTTGGTCTTGCTATTGGTGTTGCTATCTTGGTCTTGGTCTTGGTCTCGCAAGTCTTGCGAGACCAAGACAAGACTGCAAGACCAAGACCGATTTTGGCCATGACTACGAGCAACCCCTAACTCAATAATTTAAATAGGGAAAGGGTGTCGAGCGACCCCTCATTTGAAGCGTCTTTCAATTCTCTATGCGACAGTATGATCGAAATTAGTTTTATTTAATTTTTAGAGAATCAAGAGACCTTTAAAATGAGGGTCACTTTGACATCAAAATGTGCCGTTCAAAAGGTCAAAGGTGGCGTGTTTTAGAATTTTTCCTAAACACCCCCACCTTTGTTAATCTAGAGGGTGCTTTTCATGGGGACGAAAAAAAAATCCCTATTTAAATTCTTGAGTTAAGGGATTGCTGGGGCGAGGGAGTTGATGTGTCAATGTCAAGTTTGACATTAAAAGTTGTCCCCCAAAAATCAAGAATCGACCTGTCCGAGCGGTTTTTTAAGAAACTAGTCTAAGTGTCCCAAAACAGGCGTGTTTGATTCCTTGTAATTATATGGTACGAGTACGACGTATCATATGACCTAAAATCAAATGTTATTCTTGTTATGCGCTACTTGTTATTATTTACTTCATTTTACAATTTCCTTTAGCAAACTTGTTTATAATGTTATTTGAAAGTTTCAACCGTCAGCTGACATAAAAAAAATTGTGATTATTATGAATATTCACGTAAAGATTGTAGTATGAAGGTCACAAAACGAATAAAATAGTCGGCCAGTATTTTCGTATATCATACGGTATTAAAAGGTGGGCAAATGGTCATCTTGATGCGTGATTTTTTGTGCGCTTCCTGACTGCAACTTAATTTGGGAATGGAAGGTTTTTTTTTGTAGAAAATTTAATACTTTCCGCTAAATTGTCTCACATTGAGAATAATAAATTATCCCTGAACGAACTTTTTTTATGTTATACATTCAGTATTTTAGGAAAAATTGCTTTTTATTATTGAGGTCCTTCGGATGATAATAATCGAGCAAGTGATGGCAAGTTGTCAAAAAGTATATTTATTTAGATTAATTTCCATGCTGTCATAACATTTATGCCTTGCGTAAATCGATTTCTGATCATTCTTATTAAACGATACTATTTCTGCGCATTAACCCTTAAACTTAAACACAATCCTTGAACTCAACGTCATTTTGTCATGACTGTAATGTAGCTGAAGAAGTTGAAGGTAATGATTTGTGAAGCTCATGGAATGTTAAAACAAATTTTTGTTTCAGAAAATCCTTGACAAGACAAGGATAATCATTCATTATCAATTGAAGTATTAAAATAAAAGTATCTTTCGTATATAGAATTAGGTATATGTTCATGTTCAATTCATCACACAACTCTTGTTACTGTCAGCTCCTGGTTAATCGTCACTTCACCAATCCATGAAAGAATTAATACTGTACTACAATTTGTAAATGAAAAAATGAATCGACCCTTTAAACCAGCATTGTTTTTCCACTACCCACAATAACGAACTCCGATATTATACTCGTAGAAACGGCTGTTTAAAGTTTTGATGGGTAGCTATTCGTTAATCCTAATTAAAGCTCTACAGTCTAGTCTACACTTAACCTCTTTGTATTTTGCATCCAATTTGAATTCATCTCTCATCTACGATACTCTTATGATAATCCTGATCGTAGAACAATTATATGATCTCCTTTAGATAGTTGAACAAAATCGAATAAATGCTATTAATGATGTTGGGTTGACACTCATATTTGTTGTTTATAATATTACTTGGTTTGTTTTGTATGATAGCGTCAATTTGGGTATTTTTTTTATAATTTTTGCTATAGAAATAACAATGTTACGTGGTGGTATCCATGAGACCTATGAGACAGCAATAAGAAACACTTGTTTTCCCTGTAGACACCACTAATGGATATAGAGTTAATTTCATCTCAAGTTACATTGTAGAACTCAATTAATAATAATTACCTGTTAACATAATTTATTTGTAACCGCTTCAAAATATGAGAAAGTTACTAAAAAATTAACAAACTGTTGCATTGGAGTATATTACTGGTATTAGAATATTTCTAAATAAAATGCGTTATAAGGTGATTTTCGAAAAATAAGTGTTTTTGAAAACACCAGCGACTACTTACTATTTTTAAAAGAACAAGTTGTGTTTTTGTGTAATATTATTATTAAGAAATAAATTTGGCTAAATAGATTATCATTTGGATCATAATTTTATTAATAAACTAATTAAATCGTTCATTTTGTACATCAAGAAATTGTTTTGAAACTCACATTATGCTGCTTTTTTGACTACGGATGAATTTTAAATTGTTTAATTTTTCATCAAGACGATTTTAGGTGTCACCCCATTTTATATAATTTAATTAATTGTTATACTGTGATCTATATACGTTAATATAAAAGTTAACAGATGAAAAGAGTCGTGATAAAAAAGCTTTGCTCCGTGCCATACAAAATCTAATCATGGAATTCTCGTCTCAAAAACGGAAAAAAATTCATTTCGTCTCCTCTTGCGATCGTTTTTACTCCCGAGCTTGAATTCAAATGAAAGCATTTTTACATATGTATGTAATTTTAAGAATAAAGGTGCAGTTAGTATTTCAGTTTAAATTGGAATTTTTATAAATTCATGAACGGAATGAGTTTATTTAGTTCTAATTGTATGCTAAATTTTCTATTTCAACAATCTTCTTACTTTGCGTGTGTGTACCTACCTTAAGTAAAGCGAAAAGTGCAGATCGCTTTGGAAGCCAGCAAAAGTATCAGTTAAGTCTCAAATTCTAAATCACATCTCTATACACATTAAGAGACACTCACCTAAGATAAACTTGAAATTAAAAATCTATATGACACTATTCACAGCTCAATATTTTTTACGTAATCATTTCAATGATTTGCGTTTGTGAAAACTTATCGCAAGGGAAATTACTGAAGTGTATTGAGTAGGAACCAAGATGATGGTTTAAATTTGAAAACAGGCGCATTAAATTTACATTTGGAACAATTATAGATTCATACAAATTATAAATTGTGTATTCTGTACAATCACGAGGCCGGGGAGCGGTCCTAATATTATCTCCACCAGCTTCCCATTCTGATATTGTTGTTGGCCTATTATGTAACCTTGGGCACTACAAAATGCAAAGACTGTACTAAGCAAATCTGTTTGCAAATTGATTTTTAATCGTCTATAAGTATACAAAATGGCGAAGCTCTTCACTTAAAGCGACAAACTTTTATTACACAATTTTTAAATTCCTATTTAATTTAAAATGACTTTATTAATTCCTTTTTTTTTCAACCTTCATTATAATTTGAAAGTATAAACTTGCCACAATTTATGCAGATTTAAATTTAAAATATTTTCCAAGTGACATTTTGTACCTACTAAATAACAAAGATGCGGATTTGTTGATTAAATTTTCATCAAGTTTCCCTTGTGTTGGATTTGTGGATCGAATAAGCAAATATATATTTTGTCTATACAATTATAAACGTAATTAAACTTCCTTTTCAAGTATCGATTTGGACTAACATTAAATGTTTATCTGTGGATACACGAAAATTGATCTAAAAGATTTTTATGCAAATTAAATACAATGATGTGCTAAGTTTTTCCATAAATTTGTTTGACAAATGAGCATTCTCATTAAAGAAACTTAGGTACAACCATTTCTTATGCAATCCGACTAACAACCATAAATCGAGATCTTGTTAAATTGGAATATATCTGATCCGAAAATTGTTATTTTCCCTCAATTAGATACGTTTTCCTTTTTAAACGTAATTCACGCCCTGATTCTATCGCTTGCCTAATTAGTTACGCCTAATGATGATTAGGTAGACAAAATGGCTTTATTTGCGGTACTACGTAACTCAATACCTAAGCAAATTTACTTGTGTTTAGATAACGTAAACAACTTGTGCTTTTCGCTCACAAAATGAAGTTGAGGTAATGTATATCCACTAACTCTTTTATCGCTCTTCTTTTCCCATTGTAACGAGTATCCTCGTGAGATATTCAGTACATTATCCTCCTATCCGTTTCCATCTACAGATACCGTAGCACCAGAAACGAAATGTTTAGAAACCTTCCATCGCCTACACTTGTAGATCGGTATTTATCTAGTCTAGTAAATACACCACAGTCACACGTTTGTCATTTACATTGGCAGTAGCACAGACTATATACAGGGTGTTTCAGACCACCCGTACCGCCCAAATATCTCGCGAAATACAAAACGCATTGAAAAAAGAAAAAATACGTCTAAACATTTTTTAAGACTCTATTGTTTGATAGTAATAGGATGTCCCCACTCCCACCCCCGGGGGGTGGAGAGGGGGTAACTTCATAATCTTAAATAGCACCCCCCAGTTTATT
This sequence comes from Pyrocoelia pectoralis, assembly GCA_036250285.1. NCBI lineage: Eukaryota > Metazoa > Arthropoda > Insecta > Coleoptera > Lampyridae > Pyrocoelia > Pyrocoelia pectoralis. The sequence goes on from CM070077.1 coordinate 16,535,135, forward strand.
ATGCAGATTTGAATTCTGCGTTAACAAATAGGAACTTTTTTGTTTGAAACATTTTTTGAAGTTGGTGACAGATGGCGCTGTGATCGCCGAAAGAAGTTTTTCCTATTACCTATGCTAATTTGATGTCAGTTTTGTTAAGTGACAATCAAAAATTTTAATGCTTTGTAAAAGGGAAGAAGGGGACCTTTATTACCCCCCCCCCTACACCGCCACTTCCCCCTAATTTTAGATTTAAACGTATCTGGAATGTCAATGTGTTCTTTACTCGTGAAATCAAAGTATTTCAAATTTTTTTTTCTATTTTCCATCAGACAAAAAAATTTACAAAATTTAACTTCTTCAATCGTGGTATTGAACAGTTGTTTAAATCTAAAATGGTTGCGTTTTCCCATTCTAGGTTATGGGCCGTAGGTGTGAAGTGGGGGTGTGGAGAAGGAGGGGGGGTTAATAAAGGTCCCCCTCTTCCCTTTTACAAAGCATTAACATTTTTTATTGTCACTTAACAAAACTGACATCAAATTAGCATTGGTAATCGGAAAAACTTCTTTCGGCGATCATAGCGCCATCTGTCACGAACTTCAAAAAAAGTTTCAAACAAAAAATTCCTATTTGTTAACGCAGAATTCAAATCTGCATAATAAACCGGGGGGTGCTATTTAAGATTACGAAGTTACCCCCCCTCTCCACCCCCCGGGGGTGGGAGTGGGGACATCCTATTACCATCAAACAATAGAGCCTTAAAAAATTTTTTAGACGTATTTTTTCTTTTTTCAATGCGTCGTGTATTTCGCGAGATATTTGGGCGGTACGGGTGGTCTGAAACACCATGTATATTGTCTGTGGCATGGCGGTAGGAATACACTCTGTTTTCTCTGTGCATCTTAAAAAAGGCTGAAGATATCTCCACACGTCTTGTATATCGTTTTCCCGTATCAAATTTCAAGTCACTAGTAGTTCACGGGATTTTGTTCTAATTTTTCATTTACAACCTCACATTTCCAACAGCGTATATGACTTTCACACATAAATACCAAAGTTTGTACCTTACTTTCACTCGTAATTAACCACATTTCTTTTGAAGTGAGAAATGAACGCTCTTATCGTTACTACAGATTTTAAGTAAATTCATTTTCTCGCGGCCAGCTGTGCAACTCACTTGACCCCTCAGCTAACTGCTCGGTACCGACTCTCTCTCTCAATAATCCCTAATAATCTTTTAAAAATTTGGTTCGAAAAAAATACGTAAAAGTGTTCTCACACATTTTTCCATTACTGACACAAACATACCGTAACCTGAAATATAAGGCGGGCGGCGCTTTGATGATAATAATAATAATAATAATAATAATAAAGGACATTTATTGAAGGAGAAAGGAGATGATTATGTTCGACCCTAATCGAGGTCACCTACCCTCGGAAATGCACCCTGTTAAAACGTTGACACATGAATCCAGTTATATGAAGAGCATTCCAAAAACTCTCGCATTTAATAACTATAAATATCTTCCTCCAACTATAACGCACTTAAGTTCACCCTCATCTGCACAATCTTCAAGAGGAAATGGTAACAAGAAGGAAAAAGTTCACTAACGTTGCCAATTTGAGAGGTTTTTTGTTTTTGATTTTCATCACCTACTTACGTATCTATTTTTAAAAAGCCTATTTGATTGTAATATCTAAATCAATTAATTTTACATCGACAAGAGATATCAATACGGAGTTTTCGCCAGTATCTTAGGCTATTTAACTTCTACAAAACCAACATAAAAGAACGATATCCTTCCATTTAAAATTTTTGAGAAAATTTAGAAAAACATCTTCAGTTGGAAATAACCCCCTCTAGAAAATGTGTTAAACGATTATTGTCAAGTATGATTGCAAGGGCATAATCTGCGTTGAATGGCCTTTCAAGTAACGAAAAATTCATTCAAATTGGATAAAAATTGTAGAAGTTACGGTGGTTTTTGTTTCGTAGGGTTTGGCCGCGCCCCCTGGCTTTATTATTGGAAACATCAAAAAATGTTTTAAACAGAAGTTGTTTCAAATGAACTAAGCTTAAAACGTATTTTAAATTGTAGCTTGGTAGGGCATTTCCACTGAAAAAATCGATATTTAATGTTAGTCGTAGCAGTTACGCCCTCTTGCGGTTGTTTTTATAGTTTAAAAATATTTTCATTGAATTTCTCATGCCTGATTTAGTTAAATTTTTATCCTATTAAATTAAGACCTTTGGTTTTGAAGATATTACCGGTGGCCATCCAAAATGGAACGGCCTGTATATACAACCCTACTCGACCCTATTCGATCTGGGGTACCCTGTATAAAGGAACTCTGAATCCACCTTCTCGACTTAGTGATATCCAAAGGAATACCATTATGAATATAAATGAATTAAGTGGACGTACAGCGCTGTTTATATGAAATTGACAGCTACATCATCCGAATAAGCTATCATTGTATACCCTGTTCAAGTGACCAGCCGTTGCACGTCATTATTCGTGTACCAATGCTATAATTATAATTTACTAAGCAACTTTAATAAAATTTGCATTAAAGCCAAAATGTCATCGTAAGTACAGTTGGTATTAAAAGTCATTAATTGTGCAGGATTAGCGACCATATTTTATCCTTGTCGCACACTTTGCAGTTCGTACTTACAACTTAAAACGTAGTGCGAATATAAACTCATAAAATATCTCGATGTTGTCACGTCAAGTTTTGTTTACTTTGTTAAATTCACCGGTACGCACTTAAGCTATTTTTTTTTAAATTGCCTTACTAAAAACAGTACTTATCAGTACTCTTATATTGTTTATGTCTACATTAGTTATTGTATTTTATTATTACATAGGTATACAGTATCTATTTGTTCCTAACCTAAAAACGTCAGTCTGACAACACGTACATTTGACAACGCTGATTACACGTCATTGATTTAGTAAGTTTTAAGCTATGACGTGCAACGGCTGGTGACTTGAACAGGGTATAGTTTCTGTTTGATGGTGAATGTAGTAGAAAATGGGTGATAAGGATGCATCGGCGAATTATGGACATTTTTCTAACTCACCTACAAGATTAACAGACGCAATACAAATACGAAGACACATACAATTTTGACGCATCGTTTTCCGTGATTTTGATAATCAAATAAGTTGTATACAATCAATTAATTGACCATCGAGGTTATCGAGAACAATAACTAAAAATTCGTTTTACCATTGATTAAAGAATCCTTAATCGATCGTTTCACTAATTCATTTCGGGAAATACACCTCATTTTTTGTTCTAAGAATTTTTCTATAATTTAATCAATAATAGTAAGACTTTCGTAACGGACGAGACCAATGGCCCTTTTGGTCTTGGTCTTGCAAGTAGTTGCTCTTGGTGCTGCTCTGGCGTTTTCAACAAGACCAAGATGAGATCGTAACACCAGAATCGAGTTTGGACATCACTACTTCTCGTGTTAATGCACTCTCAAACCACAATACCTTAAGACTCTGTTTTTACCATTAGATATAACAATTATTTTTTTTCCTTTGTAAATATATTCCTTGAAGTTGGTTAAAGCAATGTTGCAGTTGATCGTGTAACTGTACTATCAAATGCATTAGCCAAATCTTGCCACCTCATCCATCGATCTTTATTCCATAATCATAATTTTATCGTTGATCACATAAAAATTTTCCTATTCGTCGGTTACTTTTTCTCGCCAAATTCCAAAGAACGTATGGTATATCTCGCCAATTCGAAAGCAATGTTACCAAGTGTAGGTATAAGTCGTCAAAATGGATGAGTCATGTGACTCTTGCTTCTCCGGAACTCTCTCCCTCATTAACGTCTGAATATTTGTGCTTTACAAAATGATATTTGGCGCCTTTTTACTATCTCCCGTCGTTATTGTCTAGGCCCCTTCTACTACGAACCGAGTACCATCAACCTCACTATTACTACTTCTTATTTAAGTTTTCAGCCACGTAGTTTCTACATTTCTAAAATGAACGGTGTGTTGATTTCTTCGTGCAATTCGCGCCCATGTGGTTTCTATTTCTGCCTCTTTGAGACTTTTTTCTCTCAGTTGACCATCGCATTGGCATTTCTTATCTCTCAGTGGTATTGGTATTTTCTCCATTTGAATTGTTTTCTTGCACGGGAATGCGTTTTCTTTCTCCCACGATCTTTAGTCGTCTCCAAATTTGTATAGCAAACTGCCGAAAAATGCTCGCACTCTGTCATCGTAGGAGACTGAACGCCGCGGCCGTCACAAAACACTGCACCGTTTGCTAATAGACATTTCTCCTGTCATAAAATTTCCACGGATTCGCATAAATTCTGTGTCCTTCGAATATTTTTGCATATATTTTGCGAAATTTGGTAAATTCGCGCCCCGTTAAATATGGGAAATGAACCAAACAAAAATCGCGCTGAATTAACGTAAAACCTGATTGAAAATAAACAAATCGATAATACTGCGAAATGCATCGCATCATTAGCTTTAATTTGCGTTTTACGAGCTCATAAATTTTTCCAATAGTGACATCCAATGTTTTCGTAAGAATTGTTAAACTTTCAACTTACGGATCGTATGTTACAAAAGTTTAAAATTTACCCACGACCCATATTAAGTTGAAGCAAATTATCTGTCCAAACTGCCAGCTACTTAATATCTGAATACCTTACTCATCATAGACCACAAAACATTGGTAACATTCCGAACAATCTATCAATATTAATTAGAATTCCATTTCCGTTTAATGAAATGAGTGATCCCTTATCTAGAGATTTTCTGTATGTAACAAAATTTAAAAGATTCCATAAAAAGCTAAAAAGCTAAAAAAAGTAAATCGATTTTGTTACACAAATATGTGTTTGTTATCGTTCATAATTTTTGTTTTGTTTAAAAACAGGATCAAAATCACAGACTATTAAGTTCGAATATTGCAAATTTTTAGTTAGAGTGAAAATTAAAAAATCAGCACAATTTTTTGACTTCTAAATTGATAACTTCAATTATAGTTCATTCTTTTCAATTTTAATTATAAAATATTCTGAGAAATACAAAATACCTATATCAAATTAAAGAAAATTATAAGTTAGTTCAAATTGTTCGCGTGATAAATAACAATGAATGGTAATATTATTGCTTAACGTAAATAAAAACAGTAAGATTATAAAATAAGATGATGAGGTAATTCTTATGGGAGTTCTATTATACTCTGATGCCATTGTTGAATATATTCATAACGTGTTACACGAATCTAAATTGTAGTTTTTTGTTTGAACAATGAAATTTACAAACAACCCGTTTAAGACAAATGGCCGAAATTACGTTGCATTATAATAGCGGATGCATAATTTTATAATAACGTTGTTAAGTAGAACAAAATCAATAAATATCGCATTGAACTAGATGTTGTATCTAACAACATGCTTCTTACAAAACTGTTGTAGACATTACATAACTAGGTATACGTTATTTGTTGTCACAGAAAATGAGTAAAATGTTTGGCACAAGTTTTTGGCATTAAGAACGATTTCCTCAAGTTTTTCGTAAGTAATGGCGAACTTTCCTCCCAAAAAGAAAGTTTTTGAGAAACTTTAAAAACCTCAGATTCTGTGACAGAGAAATCGTACCTTTCTCGTATGCGGATATCATAATTTTTAGCTTCATATCGCAACCAACTCGTAATAATAACATTAAAAATGAAAATTTTGAATATTTTTTACACAGTGGAAAATGATAACATCATGTTTTGGTACTTATTATAAATCTGTGTATCACTTCCTTCGTCTGTGGTTTCAGTTGAGTTTGTATTAATGTATTACCAATGTTTTTCACGTTTTTCATAATACATATGTACTCCATAGCATTGTCAGGACCATATTTCCTCACTAACTGTGTTACGTCCCACTTCTTTATTCAATGATTACGTTCAAGTTCGACAAGTAGTTTTGAAGTATATTTTATTTTATTTGAATATATTTTAAAAAAGATAAACAGACTACAGAGTCACTACACCGTGTCATTACTCTTGAATTAGTATATGAAAATGCTATACTTCTCTTTATTCTTTCTTATCACTGCTGCCTTCATGGAAACTGTTTCAGAGAGCGAAAAAATCAATATACTATTTTTGCTGCCTTATTCAATCTTCCCAATGTGTCCTTCACGACTACATTGTGGAGTCTTTTCAAAACAAGAGTGAATAAGTACTAAAGCTCAACCTGGTAGTTTTTATTCTGAGCAAAGCAGTTATCAAAAAATAGATAAAGAACTTGCACATTTTGATTCAAAATATTCTCGAAATAAAGGTACGAGAATGTTATTGTTTCGCTTGGTATTTTTCTTTCTGTTATCTCGGCATACATGAAAAAATGTGAAACGCCACTCTTTGCAGAGTAGAGGCGTGAATTGTTCCCTTAAATAGAATTTATCCCCCGAATGTACTTTTGAATTTTGTTGGTAGTTGAATCACAAAGTGTCCTCTTTATTTTTTTATTTTCTAATTCGCTGACAAACAAATATGCTTTTCCTCAAATGGAGGTAATATTCTGTTGCTTTTGTTTTCTTTCTCTGTTGCGTAAGTTGTTTTCCGACAGATAAGAGAAGTTAAACGTCAGATATATAAAGTAGAATCCGTAGAATGCTGGAGTACCTGATGTTATAATATTACTGAAATCAACTAATAAGGTAAATCTTGTAGGAGTTTGTCTCATATTTCTTTGACTTTCTAGTACTTATTTTACCATTTACATTCATCTCGTATTTTCCTAGCAACCACCCTCTTCTTCACATTATTTTTTCTAACCTTTAGTAGTCGTTCTTAAGAATTTCATTCTTCTCTGTTTATTTCCAGGCGACTTTGTATTTTCATCAGTTTCTGGTACGTAATCGCCGTATGTCGCCGATAAATGACTAATTTCCACTTCCATTCATCGTCGTATACTCAAGATGATATTTTTTTTGAAACGCAATATTATTTATTGAACTGAACTTGTGGAGGGGTTGAAATAAACAAACCTAATCATAACAGTAAGTTCAGTAAGTTGTTCATTGTTCAAGATTCAGGGGCGCAATCTTGAATTACAGATTAGTATTTAGATTGTTTCAAAAGATCAAGTATAGGTAGTTATTTTTTGTTTTATAATCAATTAATTTTGAATATTATGACCAAGGTAATGAGGCATGCGACGCCGACCACTTTGAATTCGAGAATATCTGATAGTGTATAAGGTCTTAGATTATCTCGTGAACGACACGTGACCGCGTAGCTGCGAGTAGGGGGAGCCATAATTATGAAATTTGGAAGTAAGTGAAGTATAAAAACATCGACTTACTTTAGAAAAGGCGCCAAAATGTAAATAATGTGTTCTCGTTCTCATATATCAACAAATTTCATATTTATCGTGTAATTTATTTTATTTACTTACTGTTCAGTCATAATTACACGTGCTTATTGTTTCATAATGACGGACGATATTTTTAGGAAAGTTGCCTACATAAAAGTTTGACGAATTATAGTTGATACCTGCCTTATACGTACCTATTGTCAAAATGAGGAATTCATTCTACTAACTTAAAAAAAATTCCGTTTATTTCATTAGTATAAATTTTCAGTAGATCCTTCGCTAAAAATTTAATTCTGTTGGTTGGATATTCTTTTCAAATTACGATCCACCTTTTTTTCAACTTTGGCCACTTTTTGCCCTTTCACTTATGACAAATTATTTTTTAGATCTTTTATTTACAGAAATTAAATGACCAGAACTCTTTTCAGGTCTTTCTAAATTTCGCAACAAATGCCTTCAGTCTTGAAAACCACAATCTGAGCGAAAATCTTACAGTAAATATAAAATATACAATCACTGAAATACATTAATGCAATTTCGAATAATTTCGTGGTTTTTTAAACTTTTGGTGTAATATGTATCTGTGGATGACCTGTCATTGCTATCTGTAGGATAGCTGATAGGTAGCTTTTTCAATCTGAACTTGTTCATGTTCTGCTAAAAATAATCTTAACTTATCTGGAATTATTTGATGCCGTAAGGCAGTATCAGAAAATATTGGTTCTAGTGGGATTTCAGACGTCAGACACTGTCGAGGCACTAGTAGTAACTTCTGAAATAAGCGCGGCGCGGCGTCTAAAGTAGATATCTCTTCTAAAATCTAAACATCTGATATATTTATTGTAACTTTATAAAGCAACTAAAAATTATTTATCAGGAGAAGAATCAAAACAACGTCTCCATCATCAGACCAGCTCCATGTCGTACAATATTGTATTAATTAATGCTACTAAAACTTGACGTCATAATGCAGCGGGGTGTATTTAATTAGCGGTAGGATGCCTATCTTTCTTTATTGCTTAAAGTGAATGCACCTTCCAATTGAGCAAATGAAATTAAGCCTAAACATCGTTACCAACTCTATCAAATTGAATTGTTATTGTAGTTTCCCATTACTGAGAGGTTTTATTGTATTATTGAACTGCATAAAACGTGTCGTCTATTTCCACCGTTAAATATTTGGTAAAAATAAGGTTGCATGCGATACATTTGTATCATTGATTACTGCTGTTTTGTTGATTTCCATCTATACTATTGTGCAACAATAATATTATTACAACATTTGCTTTTGCTCAAGCGTTATGAATCCAATACGCGATAATTTCTGAGTTTTGTTTAACCAAGGGGAAACTTACTGTAACGGAATGATAAGATATATATTTTCGCTCTCATATGTATATTATAAGAACATAGCTTTTTTGGTATATTAAAACAAATGTAAACCTTTGGCGCAATTTAGATCTCGCAATGTTCTATTACATAATTCCCAACGTTTCATTACAAAACGTTAAAGGTGACTGTTAATTAGAGGTTTTTAGTCTTCATTTGATAATGTAACACCGTAATTGTGTGCACTTTAAAATTATTCCGCGAACTGAGAAATAATCATTTGTTTATATAAGTTTTGTGGGATCATTACGTGATGTAAACAATGTTAATTAAACTTTTAGTAGTTTACTAACTATATACTGACGCAACCATTAGTAGCGCTACAAAGTGCACTAAAATCAATAATGAGCAGGAAAACAAGGCAAATGGATAAAAACGACCAATAATGGAGTGATGCTAGCAATCATTAAGAGGATGTTAAATAAAGACAATAAAATGTACGATCTTAGCAGTCTCAAGTAGCAAAAATTGGACCTGATATTTATGTGAAGTGCTTATAGTTAAAATAAAAAGATACTCAAAATCTCAATGACACTACGGCGTTTGTAATCGATAATTTTATGAATAGCAGAATATTCCGTGCTATTGTAGAGATGTATGTGATGTAAATTTACGGGTTTCTACTTCTGAGCATCGACTAATGTGAATTATTGGCTTATTCATACAACTCTTGAACGAAACGAAATTGAGGAAATGTACCTATCGATATTGCATCACCAAAATGGCGACGTTTAGTTAAACTCACGATCGTTATTTTCGATGCACTTTAGAAGTGTGACCCTTTGTATACTCAAAGATAGGACTACTTAATGTAATCATTCATTTATATTACATTGTCCCGAGCTAAGACGGACTAAAAATTTTTAACTGACGCTGAATAGATAATTAAGGTATCATGTTATAAATTTTAATTTCAGTAATTTGTTGATATTATAATTAGGTTTAATTACAGGCCTGAAATTTGACGTAGTTGTTCTTTTCTTTTCATTCTTACTTTTACTTTCAAAATTTAGTTAAAAACGATGCACATGTAGACATTTAACTCATGTATAAAAAATCGCATTAGTCGCAGTGCAATTGTCACTTTTACAGCGACAAATGCACTATAATAGTGGTTTTTTCATTTTCATTTTCTAATCAATTATCGCAGTATCCATGCTCGTATAAATAAATATAAATAAAGAAATACAGTCAAATAGTTTGACATTTGTCAATAATTGATTGTATGATGAATGATGATTGTGTTATTTTAAGAATGAGTCGATTTGGTAAAGTACGAACGGATTTATAAATTTCTTGTTCGTTTAATTGTCCTGCCGAATTACACTCGAGGTTTGTATTTATATCGAGTAAATTTGTGTTGCTTAAATTCTAATCTGTTTCCTTTAGCAATTTGACTCGAAAAACTGTCAACCTAAAAATGCTCCACCTTCGGTGTCGCATTTTTATTGGTTGACAGTTTTTCTCGTCTAATTGCTAGGTAACAGATTTTTATTAAACAACCCAAATTTACTCGGTAAAATACAAACCTCTTGTTCAATTATAAGTGAGAAAAAGAGAAAAGAGAAATTATTTCTACATACATGCAGTGTGTTCCATTTGAAATTACATACTTAACAAGCCTTTATAAATGCCCTGTGTAAACCAGCTATTTTATAAAGAGTTCGTTTTGTTTCCTAACCAGATTCGCATTTGGTATCTTTAACACTGAATTATTCCACTGGCTTTCTTATAGTGTTGTTTCCGGAGTAAGGTAGTGAATAACCATCCAGATAGCACGATATTTGATGTTATCCTTTGTGAAAAACACCGAGAAGAGTGCTGACAAAAAGATCAGAGCCTTTTGTACTTCTGCGACTGACTGATAACGGTTACCTTTTAACACCTTTTTCAGAGGCCCAAAGATATGGAATCGCAAAGTGATAAATCTGGCCTATAGAAAGGATGCTCTAAAATCCGCCAATCTCTTTTGTTGCAAACTTTCTCTTACTACGTTGGCGACATCAGCCTGAACGTTCCTGGATGTTTTCTTCTTCTTGCTTGATGATTGATTGGATTTTATTGCTTGTAAACGGTTGTGCTTTAAACGCCTTTGGAGTCAATTTAAATGTTTCCTTTGCATCGATGTCCACTTACTGGATATCTCAAAATAATGACAAGTTTCGCCACCAGCAATTATTGACAAGAAATATCATTGCTATTTTTGGCTGTATTCCCTGAGGTGTTCAAAAGACAAGCCCATCCGCATGCATTTTTGGTCCTCAGATAAAACACTAGGAATCTACTGTACAGGATGGCCAAATTTCGATCTATTAATAGGGAATTTTGTAAACTATAATAGTTCGTATGAAAAAATGAACCTCGCATCCTCGATCTCTTTTTTTAAGAAAAACTCAATGGTGCATTACAAATTTGACTAACGTCTTTTGTTTTTGAGTTATAGCCAAAATTCAGATTTTCGAGTTTTCATTTTATGACTATATCTCACTTATTTATGAAAATAGAAAAAAATAATTTCCACGTTCTTTAGGCACTTTTTTGATAAGAATGCAGTGGTGTAGTCAATGCTTTAAAAATATTCTTGAAATTTGAGTTAATTTAAAGTTGTATTTTTTTATATGGAACCCGTAGTTGGCTATAACATCAACAAATTATTTTTTTCTGATTCCAAGGATATAGGTATATCATGTGAGGTCAAATTATTCATTTTTACCGCTTTTTAGCAAAAAATAGTTTTTTAGAACATGTTTTGTGTTGTTGAAACACTACTAATGTTACAAAATGACGTAAGTAAAGCTAGCAAGCACTTGACGGCAAAACGACGTGCACTATATACCAAAATTATCGGCTTTTTATCGGCTATTTAAATGCCCAAAATTGGATTTTTCCGCTCCGATAGTTTTTTTTAATGTAAGGTTCTGCTAGCTTTACAATAAAGTTAGCAGAATCCGCCAAAACGACATGTTCTATATACCAAAATTATCGGCTTTTTATCGGCTATTTAAATGCTTAATATTAGATTTTTCCGCTTCGATAGTTTTTTTTTAATGTAAGGTTCTGCTAGCTTTACAATAAAGTTAGCAGAATCCGCCAAAACGACATGTTCTATATACCAAAATTATCGGCTTTTTATCGGCTATTTAAATGCCTAAAATTAGATTTTTCCGCTCCGATAGTTTTTTTTTAATGTAAGGTTCTGCTAGCTTTACAATAAAGTTAGCAGAATCCGCCAAAACGACATGTTCTATATACCAAAATTATCGGCTTTTTATCGGCTATTTAAATGCCTAAAATTAGATTTTTCCGCTTCAATAGTTTTTTTTTAATGTAAGGTTCTGCTAGCTTTACAATAAAGTTAGCAAAATCCGCCAAATCGACATGCTCTATATGTATACCAAAATTATCGACTTTTTATCGGCTATTTAAATGCCTAAAATTAGATTTTTGCGCTTCGATAGTTTTTTTTAAATGTAAGGTTCTGCTAGCTTAACAATAAAGTTAGCAGAGTCAGAATCGTATAAAATTGCACTACAATTGAAAAAAATAGGCTCATGACGACAGACAAATTTATCCGCTATTTAAATACTCCATAATAGAGCGTTTGTTCATGTTAGAAAACGTGTTAAATAAGACCACAGAATAAAGTGTGATAAGACTTTCTCAACTTTACAGTTGGGAGAACCGTTTTGGAAATGTTGTACATCGTTTCGGGTTTCAGAGTAACTCCAAGTACAAATTTTTAAAAACCCACCTATAAAACTTTCTCAGAAACGTTTAACTGAAACTCCCTTGTATACAAACAATAGATTGACGAGATATGAAAGGCGGCAAAAATTCGAAGAAAACTAGATTTGGGTTAAAGTAGAAGAGCTTCATATAAACATAAGGTAATTAAAATTGTTCAGTTTCTCAAATATCGTTGGTACTTGTACGAAAGGTCAGACATTCCTATGTTAACAATACAGACAGATGAAAATATGACTATAGTCGTAATTGCGAGAGGTATCTTATGATTCATCACTATGACACGTACGAAATAATTATGACATAATCAACTTAAAACGTTTGCCATCTTTATTTAACTCAGTGCCGGTTTGACATGTCATTTATTAGTACCGTTGAGTGTACCTAAGTACATTGCCCCCCCCCCCCCCCCCCCCCCCCCAATATTCATCCACCCTCACAACAATTTGCGTACATAGCAAAACAACGACTAAAGCAGGACGCGCACTGAATCCGCTCAGCTCGGCTCGGCACAGCTCAGCACAATCAGCAGTTTTGCTATACATGGGAACAAATGAAGTCCCGCGCACTGAATCGGCTCGGACCGGTACGGACCTTTCCGTTCAGTTCAGCTCAGCACAGATTGCTCGAGGTAGCAACTTTTCTGAACGGGCGGATAGCTTTCAATAGTTTAGTCAGTGCAGTAGGTGCATCGGCCTTAATAGAAATTAAAATTATTAAGAGAAGATCACTGTACGCCAATGCGTTTTGTAAATAAAGACTAAACGTTCCGAAAGGACTGAATCAGTGCGCGGACGGGCGTGAATGCTGATTGTGCTGAGCTGTGCCGAGCCGAGCTGAGCGGATTCAGTGCGCGTCCTGCTTAAGACTTCGAATTCAGAAATATAATTATATTGTGCTATACTGATTTTTTGGAAAAAGTGTTAATACGAGGGAAGTCTCGTGGCAATACTTGTCCGAATTTTTTTTCATTATCTCCGTTGCTTGTGAGACGATAAAAATGAGAATCATTCAGAATTCAGACTAATATATTTTAAATAGCTTCATAAGATGAAAACGGCAAGTCTACATCCTCAGAAGCTTATGCGATAGCGATACAATAAATACGACGGCGCATCTGTCTTATTTATGGTTGGTACGTGTACAAACAACGCCGCACATAAACGAAGTGTAGGCCGGAAATTGTGGCAATAAAAATTTTGTCCCATAATAATTGGAATGCGTCACATTATTGTTAACTTGCTGGAAAATAAAACTTACATTTTGCAATTGTTTTAAACACGTTTTTTACCGTACCGTAACATACGGGTCCCATAGATCACAAGCCCGGGTACCGCGCGGCTGATAGTTAGGCTCCTGATTCACAAACCCAAAATGTTCAATTTGCAATAAACTATATGACCAGTAATAAATTTTAAACTTTTCCCCGTTAAATGGATCCCATGTTTATACGTTCCTCCTCCTTAGAACTTTTTGAGACTCACCAACACTCGGCGTTTCATTATGGGAGATCCTTCTTAAATCCGCTTGCGCCGCCCATTCAAATTTTGACTAACCGGCCCTTCACTTTGTCATCAACAACTTAGTTAAACTAACAAAACTAACCAAACATGGCGAAACGTGGAAGACCATGCAAGGTTAATTTAGATGTTGTTGTCGATACTATTTTAAAACATAGTGACCGAGTATTGTTGCGGGGAAATAAAGTGCGATCAAAAATAATTACCCTTATCAAAAGCTATAATTGTACAAATTTTGGGGAAAATAGACATTCAAGAAATAGACCATCTGCATTATCGTTACTGTTAACAGTAGAATATTTTTTTAGTTCTTTACTAAAATGTAAAATTCGCTACACCAGATGAAAGGAAATTTCAAAATTAATAACTTTCGCCTCTTCACATTTTATCGTAAATTATTTGGTTTTCCAGATAAAAGGAAAAATTAACGCTAGGTTTTTCTAATAAAAGTGTTTAATTGTATATTATCTAGTAGCCGTAGACGCAGAACCAATCGTCTAACACTTTCGGATTTGAAAGATTTTTGTGGTTTCGTATGAGGAAAGCGATAAGGGCGAAATAAAACGCACTTTACGGGAAAAAGACTTCCGGCAAAAAACCCAATTTATTGTTATTCAAAGAAATTCAAAATCAATCGGTCGAACTTTTATTTGTTACTATGTCTACGGCTGCTAGATAATATGCAATTAAACACTTTTATTAGAAAAACCTAGCGATAATTTTTCCTTTTATCTGGAAAACCAAATAATTTACGATAAAATGTGAAGAGGCGAAAGTTATTAATTTTGAAATTTCCTTTCATCTGGTGTAGCGAATTTTACATTTTAGTAAAGAACTAAAAAAATATTCTACTGTTAACAGTAACGATAATGCAGATGGTCTATTTCTTGAATGTCTTTTTTCCCCAAAATTTGTACAATTATAGCGTTTGATAAGGGTAATTATTATTCCAAAATTCAAATTCCTATCTTAAACGGTTTATCATTTATGATAAATAAACGTTTTTCAAACACCAACTTTGAAGAGCTGTAACTCTGAAATGGTGCACTTTTGCATAGAGGTAAATTGGGTTATATCGGTCTAATATTACCCCATAAGTCTACCCTAAAGCGTTGTAAGGTGTTTTTGGAGACACCCTGTATAGAGCATGTCGTTTTGGCGGATTCTGCTAACTTTATTGTAAAGCTAGCAGAACCTTACATTTAAAAAAACTATCGAAGCGGAAAAATCTAATTTTGGGCATTTAAATAGCCGATAAAAAGCCGATAATTTTGATATATAGAGCATGTCGTTTTGGCGGATTCTGCTAACTTTATTGTAAAGCTAGCAGAACCTTACATTTAAAAAAAACTATCGGAGCGGAAAAATCTAATTTTAGGCATTTAAATAGCCGATAAAAAGCCGATAATTTTGATATATAGTGCACGTCGTTTTGCCGTCAAGTGCTTGCTAGCTTTACTTACGTTACAAAATGTCATACCTACAATAATTATTGTTAGCAAGACTAACTTGACTAATGATAGCGAAAGCTCCGCGTATTTGATTTTCATGGAGTTGACCAAAACAGTTCATGAGAATGAGCAATTTCAACAGGCTTTTAATATAATTTTACTGAAAGAGGAAGATTCGAGCAGTAATGGTGAAATGATATATACTTCAACGGCTTTTATTGGAAGTTTACAGACGTAGAAATAAACCATTTAAGTTTTCGATTGATCAATCAGAAATCCAATTAAGATGTTATCCTTTTTAATTAATAAAAACGTTTAATTCGAAAGAGAAGATTTTCCATTACTATACTTTTTTGTAAAGACAAGTTTTAGAACTAAACGTGCGCCAGACACTACGTAATTACAGTAAGCGAATGATTAACAGTAACTTCGATATAAATGGGTTGAATATGAGAACAGGAATTAAACGGAAGGAAGTGCGTTTAAACAAAGAAGGGAGAAGGTGAAAACGAAACCAACCCTTGTAATAGGATACAGGAAATAACCACGAAAGATATTAAACATCGATCAAAAATAAAAAATGGAAAGGGAAACAATTATAAGATATATATTTTATTATTTAATCTTCGAAGGTATTTAGTTTGCATGCGGTTTTGTCAAATATATTGTCATATTTGTCTCCCCTGTCCCCTCTTCCAATAGCGCCGAAACAGTTTGGGTCAACTTTTGATACACAACTTTCTAAATTCTTTTTTCATATCACGGTTATTTTTAATTTTAGTTACTCGTTACAATAAATCCAAATTTTTTCTTACGATTCTTAATACATTCCCCATTTATTTGATGGATTCCATTGCTGTACTTAGACTCAAAATGAAGTACAGGAATAATAATAATAATAATAATAATAAAATAATAAACCTCACCCATGAATAGATTAATGGGTACTTTTACAATCCATCTGTTGTACTGTGCGTACTTATTTATTAATATTTTAATTTATGATTGTGATTCCCTCATATTCAGCACTTCAAGAGCACAAGAAACACTGTAATACACTTTATTTTATTTCATCTGAACTCGATGATCAAATTGATCAGAACTAATAGTCAATGTAGGCGATTAACCTTTCATTTAATTCTCATGTATGTTCAAAATATACACAACATTTCTGAACAAATCTGAAATTTGAAGCAAACGTTTAAGATATAATTATATTAAACATTTCATTTAATTGAAAGGAACTTTGAACGTTGAAAAGGAGAATTAAGATACGAGAGAAACATCTAAAATTACGCAAGAGAATGAATCGCAATAAAACTTAAGTAAAGAACTTTTCGTTGCCATTAGAAAAAGTTTTTGAGCAAACTCATCAGATAGAAACAACTTTCCTATGACCAAAAGCTCAACAGTAAAAATAAATTTCAAATGATACTTTTTGATGATTGCTGCCGTTTTTGTTTATTTCAAAGCTGCCATGAAAAATCTCATCTCGGCGCTCATTTTTGCTTTATCGCATAAATCTGACGAATTTCACTAAAAAGATTTATTGCGCGATGCTGAAAAAACGTTTAATACGTTGAAAATATGAATTTTTAAATTTCCATTTTACACCTCTCATATTTTTCCCCACATTTTTTCATTTCAACGCCCATTTTTACGATGCATTTGTAAAAACTGGTCATCATTTTTCTATTGTTCCGCATTCTCGCATGCACTGTTACCTTCAAATATCGGAAGTCACCGTAAACAATCCATTGCTAACATTTACAATTTCTAGGTTAACCGGAAACTACTACGAACTGGTATGTGTGTGTAGTAATTACAATACGCTTGACATACATTTATAGTTGTGTTATTAAAATTTCACATCGAAATTGTCTATACGTAATTTACAATTTGTTAACGCTACAAGAGGTTTCTGGGATAAACTTCTTACAGTCACTTTAGAGATATACATAAATCTGGCGAGAGCGGCTGTTCTAGACTGTTATCGATTAAACCTTTCCAGGGGAGTTAATGTAAATATTTTCTTCCGGAGGCGAGAGAGATCGTTTTGCTCATTTGGAGAAATGGGTAAGCTAAGTTTTGTGTGTTACAATGTCGACTTTAATAGGCCACTACAAAAATATGCGATTCATGCATGGAGACCATGGAGTTATTCTAATATAGATGACATGCAAGGTTATAACTGATTTAATGACATTTGAAAAACCAGACGGCAACTTTTTTTAATTATTTCTTTACTTAGATGTCCAATTTTCAATTTTAGAACAAAGCTTTTACCATAAATGGAAAGAATTAAAGTTTATTTTTTTTTCATTTACATTGTGAGTTATTCAAGAGACTTCGTTCTTATAAATATGTAGGTACACTTCCTACGTTCGCATGAATTAGATATTGCGAAGATTATGTAAATATATACCACACAACACAGATTGTGTCACCATGAACACGTGCATAGAGAATTCTCGAGAACGGTTTGAGGAGAAATTTGAATTTTGGCGTATTATTGATTTACCATTAAGCATTAGGTCGTATAACAAAGGTTGACACTTGTGTTTCTGTGTACGGTTATTAATCGTCCTTAAAATATTAGAGGCATCTAAATTCCAAATTGAAGTGCCTCAATTAAACGCAAAATTAATCTTAACATCAAGTTACATGTTGTAAGGATGATCTTTAACATTTTAGAGAAATTGGTTTATATTTCAAGAGTTTCATTTTATAAACAATAATGTCTTTTAACTTCTCAAAACGTGCAGAGAAATGAAATGGTTTTATTCATTTATTTACTTACTCAACAACCCTTAGCCTGTTATTTATACATAAGCGTTCAAATCGTCCACGCATTAACATGAGCATTTTCGGAATGTACATTTTTAGTTATTGCACACCAGGTGAAAGGTACATGAAAATAGTTTTTATCTACTATTCATATATAAAGTTCAACATTACGACACTCAAATGAGTATCGTAATGAACTATTTTACCGCACTCATTTATTAAGGTGACAGATGACAGATATGCCTACTAAATTATTTCTAATTTTTTACAAATTTCTTTCGATTAACAATATTTTATGAATAGTAGATAAAACGTTGTACGATATTCGTATCGTAACATCATTTTACGATACTCGACGGCTTATTAAACTCGGCCTGCGGCCTCGTTTACTAAACCGCCGTCTCGTATCGTAAAATGATACGTTACGACACTTGTATCGTAATAGTAGTTTACGTAACAAGTCCCGAAAGTGACCTTTTACTGGACAAGTAGACAAGGCGAGTCCTGCAAGCCTGCGAGTCCAGTAAAAGCACTTTTGGGACGTATTACGTACAATATTTTTTTTTAAATCGTCCAGAAACGGGAAGAACAATTGACCATTCTCGGCCGGAAAGTAAAAAATGAGTCCGGTAAAGTAAAAATGAGTCCGGTAAAACTTTTACCGGACTATCACAATGACTTTCCGGTTCAGTCCGTCAAAATGACATTTTCTAGCCTAAAAATAATCCGGAAACTACTACTTTCTGGCCGATTTTAAAAAAATAACTATTACGTTAGAAATGAAACATATTGTAATGCTCGTATATGTATTTATATAATAAATTATCATTCAACGATATAACACAGAATGAATAAGTAATGAAACGTCTGTAATGAATCAATAAGGTTACAAATTGTTTACAAAAATATGGATTATACATTTAACTATTTCTAATAATAATAAATAACAAAAAATAACTCGAAACTCAAATAAGCAAGAAAAGAATTACTGCCGTCATGTGTGGTGATTCAAGCAGTTACCACTGTATATGTGTGTTTCAGATGAAATAAAACTCAATTAAGTTCGCGAACTTTGTACGATGATAGTTCAGCTCCTTTATTACGGCATTGAAAAAACTCTACCATTTAATAACGTAAGAAAACAGGACAAAATAAATAGATACGCAAGCAAAACAAATACATGGTATAAAATAATGTAGAGATTAACTGGATAGTTTGTTTGTTTATCGGTATCACTTTTACCCGTGCGGCCTCTTACAAATATGTAGGTACACAATAATCAACATAATATAATCACACTTTTCAAAATATCTTATTTTGCTATTTTAAGTTATCAATATTAGCATTAACTCATTATTTAAAGTTAATAGTTAATTGACTTATACTTATCTCACTAACTAACGATATAAACTGACGAATTATTAAAAGTAAAACAGAAATGTTATAGTTAATTATCAAGTAAATTACTCCTATTATCTATTTCATTTAAGAAGTGAAGGAAAACATAGGGCAGCTTTGACCTTCATTCTCATTGGTTAATATGCAAGCCAGTTTTAAACACACAAACGTATTTTCATAACATAGTGATATTTTAAGTAAAATTCAAGATATATTGGTAAAATTATCCAGCTGTCAGATAGAATTACTTATCTGACAGCAGGACAAACAATTTTACCAATATAACTTGAATTTTACTTCAAATATCGCTATTTTATGAAAATACGTTTGATTATCAATATTGGCAAAATTGTTTGTCCTGTGTTCAGATAGAGATAGTTTTGTCAACTCCATTATTTTGTATTTTTTTAATGCTCGTGTTTTTCATTTATATTCTCGTATCCGTCATTTTTACTACATATTACATACTTAGGTACTCACTCAATAAGAACATTTTGTGCTAATTTTGTTCTTCGAATATATAGAGGTGTCTCATGATAACAAACGCTACTGGTGAACGAAGTTTTTTTTAAAGTTAAGTTAAAAGTGCTAAAAAACTGTCATCGTTTCTTAATAAAATCATCTTCGTAAAATTATTAGATGGCAGGGCCCCAAGATTTCGACTACCTAAGGGCCTCCATCTTGTTTAATCCGGTACTGTTTTTGGCTGAAAATGGTTTTGTTCTATCGAATTTTTTGAGTTGGGACGTACTTGCAGCGTCTGCCATCAAACATTTTTATGTTTACTCCGCATTCGTCAACGTATCCTATAAAGGTAAAAGTTGCAAATAGACGTGTTACTTTTCACTTCAAACGTGCGCGTAAAACCATAACACATAAATCGCCAAAATATCGCATTTCTCGGTAATAAGTTTCCAATGTTTTGCGAATTTAGACGAACCCGTGCATCCACGTTTTTTTTTACGAACGAAGGAACACTACTATCGGAGTAAAAATGCAAGGCCTCTGACTTTAAGTGATCATAACAAAAAAACTGAGGGGTGAAATTTCTTCATTTTTGGGCAGTACATTAGTCATTTATATATGTTTAACATGTGTAAAAACCAAAATGCTAGAATCAGTTGTTTAACTTTTATTTTAATTAACAGCAATAAAAACGCTGTATGTAGTATTTTCCTGGCTGACGGTCAGTTTTAACTTATCATAAAATTGTTATTGTTTCATAAATTGTTACCAAATTTACAAATGTTGTAGCACACACACTTCTGAAAAGTCGACAGCCAATAAATATTGATTATTCATATGATTAACTGGTTTTATAAGCCCTAACCGAAAATGTGCTATTTTGCAATTTACGGAAGTTAAAGAAAATATTCTTGTTTAAAATGCTAAATTTGATATTACTTAAATCTAACTGCATTATTCTCTTATTGAAAATAAAATTTGTTTTCTTGTAATTCAAAGTTTATCGCGAAAGAAAGACGCAGATATTCCCGCGAGAGGTAATCTACCACATCGTAAGCAGCGAGCGGCAACCCACAACAATGTGATTATTCTTTTGCATTGTACAAAACCATGCGCTTTATAGCAATAGTGTACGACAACAGCTGCCCCGCGCGGCCGCGCTTCTCCCCTCCAACTGGTGCATGCATCCTTTTTTCAAAATTTCTTTTAAAAAAAACGATGTATAATGACATTATTTTTGTGAATCGTGTTAAACCACAGTATAATTGCTTTAACCTTGTTATGTTACTGTCAAATTGTTAATATCGAACGTTCAGGTACTGAGTTACATAAGATGTCGTTTTTTCATTATAGCTTTAATAGCCCAGGCATATTAGATTTTTACCTCGAAAAAAATAATGCAAATCTGCAAATTTGGAATTTGATACTTTTCGGTACCCTGAACAACATATCAAAAGTCCTAAAAAATCCAATGTGGGCGTCACTGTTTTATGTCGTCATCAAGATGGCGTCCGACGTCTATGATACAAAACCGGATAACTCGGAATCTACTGAACCAATTTTTGATTTCAAGCACACATTCGAAAGCTATAATTATGCTCTACACTTTATGTAATAACAGAAATTTGCGTAAAAATCATAACTTAAGAGCTACAGCCAAAAATATGAAAATTCGGGTGGCCCAATTTGTATATCTTGGTTTATAACTATAAAACTATAAAATTTATGTGAAAATACGTTGAAATAAATTTTATAGAGAATATTTTTACCTTTCGAATGAATGTGCGTTTGAAGAAATCGCTCGGTTAGATACAGAGATATTTCGGTTTATCGGTTTGCGGTCCTTCACTGTCATACGTATGTTATAATACAGGTAGGTATTATACAGTTGTACTGTGTATAAAATAAATGCTTTTTTAATTTTGCTTTGGAGGAAATTTACCGGGTATTAAATTTGCACCTCGTGAATTCCTTTTAAAAATGTTTTTATTTTATTAAAAAATATTATTTTTCAGTGTAGGTAATATTACTACAGGGCCACAATGCAAAAAAGAAAAACATTATTCAATTAGGCAAGTTAGTAAACTTGCCACTCAACTACACCTTGTACGTCTCCCTCTTCTTCCTCCTCATCTTCTTCTGTTGATGACACATTGTAGCAGCTTCTGCCCCTGCAGTGTGCACACATCATTGAGCAACTCAGACCAGCATTTCGGCAGGAGCATAGAACGCCACAGTCAGCCTTGCAGGGACACGAAATCATGTGAAGAAGGTCCTCAGGTGCAGGGGCAAGATGCGTGGTGATGGGTACTAATGACTGACCAGACGTGTTCCATCCCCAATCTGTAGGGCAAAGAGGATTATCGTGCCACTCTTGAACCTAGAAACATAGCATAACATATTTAATGTAATATAATTTAAAACTGAAAATTTACATATTATAATTATTAAAGGAACATAATGTAAATACTGTATAATAACGATTTATCCAAATAGTCGCTTATCATCTGTACTTATATATTACCTGTAGGTAGGTTCTTAGGGAGTGCTGCTCACAAGCCGCGCTAGTAGGTGGCAGGGTTGCAAGTTCAAAGGATGCTGTGACTGCTTGTCTCGCAAGAGTGCGGACATAGATGCGACCACGGAGTTCGTCTAGGCTTGAGAACTTCTCAGTTGTGTACAGCTTGATTATAAATTGTTCACCTGCATCTACGATTTTATACTTTTGAGCAGACGGGTCGTTTTTTGCTACGATAAAATCGTAGATGCAGGTGAACAATTTATAATCAAGCTGTACACAACTGAGAAGTTCTCAAGCCTAGACGAACTCCGTGGTCGCATCTATGTCCGCACTCTTGCGAGACAAGCAGTCACAGCATCCTTTGAACTTGCAACCCTGCCACCTACTAGCGCGGCTTGTGAGCAGCACTCCCTAAGAACCTACCTACAGGTAATATATAAGTACAGATGATAAGCGACTATTTGGATAAATCGTTATTATACAGTATTTACATTATGTTCCTTTAATAATTATAATATGTAAATTTTCAGTTTTAAATTATATTACATTAAATATATTATGCTATGTTTCTAGGTTCAAGAGTGGCACGATAATCCTCTTTGCCCTACAGATTGGGGATGGAACACGTCTGGTCAGTCATTAGTACCCATCACCACGCATCTTGCCCCTGCACCTGAGGACCTTCTTCACATGATTTCGTGTCCCTGCAAGGCTGACTGTGGCGTTCTATGCTCCTGCCGAAATGCTGGTCTGAGTTGCTCAATGATGTGTGCACACTGCAGGGGCAGAAGCTGCTACAATGTGTCATCAACAGAAGAAGATGAGGAGGAAGAAGAGGGAGACGTACAAGGTGTAGTTGAGTGGCAAGTTTACTAACTTGCCTAATTGAATAATGTTTTTCTTTTTTGCATTGTGGCCCTGTAGTAATATTACCTACACTGAAAAATAATATTTTTTAATAAAATAAAAACATTTTTAAAAGGAATTCACGAGGTGCAAATTTAATACCCGGTAAATTTCCTCCAAAGCAAAATTAAAAAAGCATTTATTTTATACACAGTACAACTGTATAATACCTACCTGTATTATAACATACGTATGACAGTGAAGGACCGCAAACCGATAAACCGAAATATCTCTGTATCTAACCGAGCGATTTCTTCAAACGCACATTCATTCGAAAGGTAAAAATATTCTCTATAAAATTTATTTCAACGTATTTTCACATAAATTTTATAGTTTTATAGTTATAAACCAAGATATACAAATTGGGCCACCCGAATTTTCATATTTTTGGCTGTAGCTCTTAAGTTATGATTTTTACGCAAATTTCTGTTATTACATAAAGTGTAGAGCATAATTATAGCTTTCGAATGTGTGCTTGAAATCAAAAATTGGTTCAGTAGATTCCGAGTTATCCGGTTTTGTATCATAGACGTCGGACGCCATCTTGATGACGACATAAAACAGTGACGCCCACATTGGATTTTTTAGGACTTTTGATATGTTGTTCAGGGTACCGAAAAGTATCAAATTCCAAATTTGCAGATTTGCATTATTTTTTTCGAGGTCATGCGGGAAATTTTCCTAAAATGCCTGGGCTATAAGACTAATAAACCAATTGGCCTCAAAAGCATCTCATATTGACAAAAAAGTATACATTTTTCAAATATATAAGTATCTACCACTCAGTTTCAATAATATAGCCGTAATTAATTTTTAAAGTGGAGCGCTTGTGCGATTTGAATCATAATTAGCGCTTTTTCTCACATACACTGATACAGAAAATTAACGATGTATTGTAAAAATCTAAAACTGTACACCTTTTTGTAGAAATAAATGGTCTTTTAAGTGCACTTTATTTCATTAAATTATGACTGCTAATTACTGAGATACAAGCTTCTAAAGTCAGAGGCCTTGCATTTTTACTCCGATAGTAGGCTTTCTTTTGATGCCAAAATCACCAGTAGATAAGACAAATTTCAAAAATAATAACAAAAAATCGTGAGAAATTGTGCGGTGGCATGGAAAAAGAACGATCACATTGTATCGTTTTATTTCCATTTTTTGAAATATATTTTTTTAATCCTACGTTATAAACGGCATTTGCGCGTTTCTTTACGCGGCGAATCTGGAATAATATCAGTGTGAAAGCTTAGGTTATGCGTTAATCTTTAGATACTTTTTTCGTTTGAATATTCAGACCAGGCAATTCTTCTGGAATGCCTCTAAATATGTCCGAGGCTAAACAAATCTCAACTTTCAAGGCCAAAACGAGTAACCTGGTGTATCACCATAGGCAAATACGTGTTAAACTTTAAACGCCAAATTTCAGGTCATTTCGCCTTTAAAAAATGACAAATCGGGTTCATGCGTTTTTTGGGAACGAGACGAAAACGAGATGTGAAAAAGACTATTTTCGTCAAAAATTTCCCCAAATTCGATGCAAAATATTAGTATGATAATTAGATTTATTCGAAACGACGTCGACGCGACGTGTAAGTAAACAAAACTTTGTAATTCTAATGAAAAATTCAATAAAGAATCACCAATCAACCCTCTTTCGACGCATGTATAAAATGGAAAGTGCGGTTCCATTTTATAATCTACTAATTCCCTTGTTACCCCACGGCGCTTAACCTTAATCGTTGGTGGTCTACACTACATCATAAAATCTCTTCCTCATCAACTACGGCCGAGAGAATCGAATGTTAATCCAATCAAATCGATGAGCCTTTTGTGCTGTTCTTGTTCAGTTTCACACTTCGATTGCTAATTACATGAACGCGTTCAAACACGATCGATTCATAAAGTGATTGTTACTCAAGATTTCACAAAATTAAAGAATTGAGGAAAACGTTAACTACAATTATTGATATAGCTTAACTTTCCCATTTTCCAGACGTTTATTTTAATATAAATTTTAAGACGATGGCCATTGCGAATAAACTAAAGTTTTGTATTATCTCCATCAGTTTTAAGAGGCCGTATTGTCAAGTTTATGAACTCATCTCCAAACTTGCTTTATAAATACTCCACATTCAAAACATCAAGAGAAAGTTTGTATTGTAAATTATGTGAACTGTTTTGAAGTTATTGAAATTTTCAACAATTCGAATTTTGGATGTGGTGAAGTATTTCGTTTTAACAAACTTTTTCATGTTTAAATAAAATACGGCGAAAACACATTTCAACTTTTTGTTCTTCTCGTGCGACTATTTTGAATTGTAGAAATCTGTTGGTGACATTTGATTTATCACTTAAAAGTTTACTTTCTAAGTTGTGGACGTTAATTATAAATTTTTTGTTGTTTAAAACCGCGACAGTTTTTATGCGTAATGTTTATATTCTAATTTGGCGTTTATGTTTGTCTTCATTTTGCAATGATATACTTTGTTTAGATTTCTAACGTTGTATTTATATTTAACATTGTTTTCAAAATAACTCGGTGAAAACAAATTTTAAAGTGTTGTTGTTTAATAACCTAGAAAAAGGCTCTTTGTTTCATAAGAAGGCAAAGTAGCATAATTTCGAAAAGAAAAACTTTATGCGCAAAATTTTGGAAGTGCACTAAAAAGCTCTAACGACGTACTAACAACGGCAGTAATAAATTTTACAGTATTTTTATTTTTTCTTAAATCAGTTTATACTTTATACGGTTTCTAAATTCAGGGGTAAGTATTCTCATTTGCATTTTTATTTTTATACGCCTGTAAAACCTTTGCGCTATATTCGCACCAAGCAAAAGCAATCTGATTAGTTTCAATAGCGACTCTTAAAGTTTTATCTTATTCATAATTTTTGTATGGTTCAGATGGGCGGGTAGATCTTGAATTCGTTATGAAGAATGAGTACAGTTGCTAACTTTTATTATATTTGAGAAGGGTTCCTCCCAACTGCAAATGGATTCAAATGGATTCCGTAATCGTAAGTCAAATGAAGACAAAACATGCTGTATGCTTTAATTTATCATTCTTACTAAAACAACGGACAAGAAATAACTTCAGACAATTTTACTATAGGGAATAAAATTTTGATATCTACCTTTTCTTTGCTGTATATTAGTTGAGTGCTGTGTCGGTGTTATTATTACTTTTCTGGAATGGAGTGAGACAGTGAGACTAGTATGATAATTGTAACATATTCCATTAACAGCATAATAAATTATAGTAAAGGTGACTTTGATTAAGTGGTTAAGCACTATTTATAGAGTCTATACTGTTACTACATTGACTCGGAGTTGGATTTTCATTTCGACTGGGAAAACTTTTACTCTTTTCCACCATAAAATGAGTACCTGGGGTTTATCTATGTGGGTTAGTAATAGATGGAGAGCCTCATTTGGGAGAGAATAAAGCAGATTTTGTTATCATTGGTTTTCTTGTCGATATCCTTTACAGATATAGTCGTTTGCTTGCTATATCACTTATCTTTGCGTCAATGTAAGTAGTAATAGACGTCCACAGGAGGCCCATTCGAAGTCCAAACCTCACACTACAACTATTTTCTACAGTTACTTTACGCTATGTACCTATTTCATGTAGGCAAACATACCTTCCCAAGAAAAAGTGCGTCTCCTTTTTCAATATTTCATAATTACTCTAATGCATAGAAGCTCTTGCAGCAAGATGGTACTGCACCAAGACTTCTTGTATGTTATACTAGAACTAGTACTTTTAAATGCTATTATGCCATGAGCGCCTGTGTAGGTAGGTAACTCTTCTGGTGATAAAAGTCCCATGCAATTGCTTGAAATTCCACAAGTTTACCAAAGTCGTTGAAAGCCTATGTTTTATAGAAAACGATAAAGGGAAATAGTACTACTTATTTCGTGTTACCGTTTGTCTTATTTGAAACGTACTTTGGTTTTTTTTCATTATCAAGGATTTACTATTTATTTATTTAGGAATAACTCAATATGTCTTTGAAAAATCCACTTGCATAACCTGTACTTTTTTGAATTTCTGGACCAAATATCTTAGGAACATCAAAGTCACATTTACCATAGCTTCATGTAAGGATTGTCTGCTTTGCATACAATGAAAATAACTTTAACTATGTGTAAAGTGACATATCCATCGTATTCTTTGTAGATATTAGTAGACGACAGAGAGACATTTACGAAACATTTGAAATTACAAGAACTTAATTTTTCATAGTTGCTTTCATTCAAAACCGCCCTAATATAATAATATTAATAATATTTATGATACGCACTGTTAATACGTACATTGAACTTTTTAATGGCGCATAAACCTCAACAGTTCGGGCTAACAATCGTTCGATTTTTCTGTTTTTCAGCATCTTCAGTAAATGTTTGTTAGAAAACTTTTAAAATACGTTTTTGGAATGTTTATTAGCCGTTTTAATTTTTAACAACAATATTCATTTCCTGTAATGTTTAAATACTTACTGGTCGTACGGAGAAAGATTGCTTCGGGTGCGCAGGTGAACTTCGTGTATTCGGAAGCGATCGGCATGTAAACTGCTTTTTCCACGTTTAACACTGGCGTTGCTTTTTATGAGGAAATAAAACTCGCAGTGT
Organism: Pyrocoelia pectoralis; assembly: GCA_036250285.1. NCBI lineage: Eukaryota > Metazoa > Arthropoda > Insecta > Coleoptera > Lampyridae > Pyrocoelia > Pyrocoelia pectoralis. The sequence continues at coordinate 16,563,302 of CM070077.1, forward strand.
TTTTAAATTTATATTTTAGTAACAAGTAAGAAAAAATACGTGTACATGTAAAATTAAATCACATATACTCATTTAAGACAAAAATCATTTTTTTTTAATATTCAAGCCAGATGTTACTAATTAAACGGAATTTAGCGGCGACACCACTGGTATCATATGATTGCCATGCTTGGAAAATTTACAATTATACGAGTGCGCATCCGACCTTGGGGCAATCTTTCTCCGTACGACCAGTACCTAATGTTGTTTTTGTATAGAAGAACGCAAAACCGCCGAAGTCGAATCGCGTTGCAAACGAGCAAATGCGCCAATGTGAGGTACACAAAATACGTATTTTCAGTTTACGTGGGCCAAAATGACCACTGCGCATCCAAGTCTCAGGTTTTCTGTTTTCTGTAAATAATATCTGTAGTAAGTATGTAATAATGAGTTGTTCACGGTAATTCACTTTGCGGAAGTTTATGCGCTTGATTGTACATTGTTTAGCTAAAATAATGGTGTAATTAACTCCAATTATTTGTTGTACATAACCATAATTACGCATTGCGTCCTTCAAAGGTAAGTTTAATTGTTAATTGCCTACCGTTCTTCAAACTTATTTTGCCATGTAACGTCGGACGTCGAAGAAAAATACAAAAACAATTTTGATGTTGAACAAAAGCTGTGGGACTATAAAAAATATCCTACCATCTACCATGATCAAATTTTTTTTCATATTGAAATTTGAGCATTGTTCGTTCTCTTGTTATTTTCATTACTTTAACTTTATTTATGATGAATAATAAATAAAATTTATCCTATAACGAAAATTACCTAAAAAAACGGCGAATGCTTTCCTCTTACGTTAGTGTTTAATTGTACGATGTCGTTTGTTTATGAAAATATAAAAATTTGCTGAAGCGTGACAGATGTACTCGTCGTTTATTCATTATTTCTTTAATGCATTCGTCATTTCCGCGTTTAGTTGAGATTGTGAAGACACCAGAACCGTACCCATGTCCGATTAGAAAGACCTTAGAACATATATATTAATATAAAGGACTAGACCTTTTAGTTCACAAAGAATGTCCTTTATTTCGTATGCTTTCGATAGCAAATAGCTGTTTCTCTCGAATTATTTATACAGGTCTTTCATCAATGTCCATTCCCACGTGATTGCAGGTGGTTAGGCAACTTACATCACAATTCAGGTCTGAAACGAACTTTTTTCAATGTTTATCTACGATTCTAAGGCACTGTAGAGGAAATTCGAAAAGGCAGCAAACAGAAGTAACGCAAATATGAGGTTATATTATATTATTATACCATAATACGATATCTTTTTCTTCGACCTGCTTTCAACAACTACAAACCTAGGGAAAGCATATTTAAAGCGCGAAATTTAAAATTGATCACGTGGGAGTCAGACATTGATGAAAAATTGTACTTGCACCTTGTACAGGTCAGATACCAAAATAACGACAAATTTTGAACAAATGAGTCTTGCGGCTGTTGAAATATTATGAAATGTTTGTTTTTGGACGTACGCACAATTCGCTGACAAGTCGCACAAGTGTTAAGTTGTGTCTTTTTCTTTCCCAAATCGTCAGTGACTGTAACCAAATCTGCCTTGTCCCCTGTTCTCAGTTTACCATTTTAACGAGGAAATTGCGGGAATACCTGGTTTTTATGGGAAATGAAATTTTCGAGATGTAGTTCACTGTGTATGCCCACATCGAAAAGCCTGGAATAGAGGTGACCAGCTGATTTGAGTTCTTCTTAGCATTCGGATATATGTTACATTATATGGGTGTTTCTTGTATAGACAAACTCGAATTTCTTTGTGTTGTGCAAACCATCTACATCTTCCTGACCGACTACGGCTCGAGTAATCTAGACCGATGAGTTGGGATCCCCGATTGTTGAAAGGATCATATCGCGTTGAAGAAAATTTTCCTATCAAGGAACAGTTTTTGAAATGCGCAGTATAATTTTCATGACGTTGCTCACAGACATCGTCTTTCATCTAGAACTCTTCGCGCAGTCTACTGATCTACGATCATGCAAGCTTCCATCGTCGGAGTGTTACTGTGTCATGAACTTATAAATGGGGCCAACTGCTCTCCTACAGCCTTGTAGTGACATTAATTTGCTCATTCGCATGATCGATTTTTATTTCTGGTTGACTGCTTTAAAAAAATTCTAAAGAGCGGAATTGCTGATAGGTCGCGTACGGACGGTTATATTTTTTATCAATAAACCTTATAATTTTTTGCTAGTATGTGGTTTTTACAATTACACTGTATAAAAATAGCTTTTAAAACTTTGTTCAGTGTATGACGCACCGGTGGATGCGTCATGCGCACCTCACACCGAACTTTGTTCCGTGTGCTCATGACGTACAGGTGCGTCATCGTGAATTAGTTCATTATTTGCAACAAAACTTTTATTTGTACATCAAAAATATATGCACTACAAAGCAAATGAATCATAACGAGAGTAGGTAACTAACAAATTCTAAAATTCGAACAAAATAACGATTCTAAAATATACAAATTTCTCAATATAAAAAATTAATTTTGATGGTACTTTTCGAAACATTCCCCAACGTACAAACCTGGTTCATCAGGGCAGTTTTTACAATGATAAGAAGAATCTTTTCGTATTTTATTCTTCCAGCATGCCTTACAGCGTTTTCTCATAACTCTACCTCCTAGGCCTCTGTCCTCAATTTCTTCAGGAAAATGGTGTGGCACTTGCTTTGGTTTTGGCTGTTTTGTGATTAAAGTTTCAGGGAGAATTTCTTCAAGTATCGCCATACGAAAATTGTAATATGATAAACGTTTTTTAGAATATTTATTGTACGTATAAAAGAAAAGAATTATATAGCAATAATTGAATTACGTGTATCCAAGTTTTTTGTACCAGCGGAGTGTTTTCCGAACTGCAGGGTAGTAAGATATCATCTGATCCATACGGTGGGTGCCACTCATGAATCTGTTATATTCTACGACAGGTAAAGGTTTTTCTTTTGAGACTCCTCTTTTATTTTGTACTTTAACCATATCGTTGGGAAATTCTCAAGATATGTACAAAACGTCTCTCTTATCCTTCCACTTACCAATCATAACACCATCCCGATAAGCCGCAATTGTTTGTCCCTTCTGAATTTTTTTTGTTACTACGTCTTTCGAAGACTCCTTCCTGTTTGCGCGTAACGTACCTGTGCAATATGTATCCGCTTCCAGTAATCTTTGAGCTAGGCCGTAGCTATTATAAAAATTGTCCATATAGACAGAATGGCCAACATATAAATGATCACGCATTAGAGTCATTACAACATTTTCCGTATGCCCAAACCCGCCTGCCTCATCCCCTTGACCTGCATAAACCAATAAGTTGATTACACGACCTTCAGATTCGGTAAGCATGTACAGTTTTATACCACACTTATACCTCTTGTTTTTTATGTATTGCCTAAAAACGAGCCTTCCTCTTCAAAGGAACATTGATTCATCCAAAGACACATTTTTGTTAGGGTAATAAATTGATGACATTTTCTTCTCAAAATAAGTGAGTAACGGACAAACTTTGTACAAGCGAGCTTCAGTCCTTCTCTCTCCCTCCCTAGTAGTCCGGCCGCTTACAGACAAACATGAAACCAATTGTGCACTTCGAGGTAAAAGCGATTTTATTGCTGAACTTTGTTCAGGGGTCCATAAGGAACTTTTTCAGCTATGGAGGCACTCGGTGCGACCCCCGTTTATTTTTTTACAGAGCCCCAAAGTACCCCCTACGGGAAAAAAATACATTCATTTTTTGATGGCCGAAATTAAAGAAATGGGTGGGGGAGGGGGGGCGCAATAAGGGGGTTTAGGGCAATAAAATCAAGGTTAAAGCACCAATATTTTGAAAACCAAAATTAATGAAATAACTCATCACCCAGGCTATTTATTATGTAGAATTCATTTTTGAGACTATTTTGGATGTAGGGGCCTGGGGCAGGTGGGTGGCGCTCTCAGGGGACGAGGGGGAAAAATTAAAGTTGAGGTGTTACATGGCATTTCCATGGTTTTTAGGGGCGCAGAATTCATATTTGGGGTGATTTTTGTAGTAGCGGGATACCTTGAGTGCCAAAGAGCATATCTACGGAAGCGTTCGAACAGTGCGAACAAACTGTTGTCCAGAAAAAAAATTTACTTTAACAAGAAAATTAGATTAGATTAGATAAGTTTATGTACAAATTTACAGGAGCGTTGACATTCTGAAAAGAAATACAATTAAACTTTCGTGTCTCTAAAAAACAACATAATTTTAGGTAGTAAGTTACCAGGTTTCACAGCCACCACATTTGCACAAGGAAGTGCACGGATCGTGTTCCTTTGCTTTTAAAGGAAGATGTGGTATCACAGCCCGTAAAGGCATGGAATCCCATCAACCCAGCGCACTTTTCCGGTCCGATGGGGTTTACGATTGCGTTGATGTCGAAAACTCGGTAGGATTTTCCTGTCCCTAATCCAACTCATAGTTGTTCACATCCAGGGATATCACCAAACAAAGCGGTAGCCAACACGACAACGTCGGTATCTACTGTTCGGATGAAGATTCTGCTACAGCCCTGTCTTGCGCCGTCTGCTGCGTGCAATAAGAGTCTGCCGTCAGTTTCTTCTTGCGAGCAAGGCATCAATCCTGTTAAATCAGACTCGACGTTGCAAACGACGTTTTGGTGTAGAGTGACAAGAACTTTTCGGGGGCATGTCGATGTAGCGAGAAACTCAAACAACTCTTGCTTGTTTGAGTCGTTTCTCAAAAATTCTGACCCGTTTTTCGGGACTTTTTTTGTCGGCTCCATTTTTCGTCGAAGGCCCTTTCCTCTTTTCACTCTTAAAGAAGACTTCAATGATGAACTTACGTATACGTCGAATACCACATCCAGCCGTCGCGCTCTCGCGTTCATAGGATTGTTCAAATAGTTGACGAACTTTTTCCCGTAGTCATCGAAAGTACTTCCAGGATCTGGAGCAAGATAGTTGACGGCGGCCGCTCCATCGATTACCACCATTTCAAAATCCAGGCTCTGTGGCTGTGAAGTCTCTTCAGGGTTCAAACACGGAAGGAGATCTACTTTCTTCCCAAACCGAAGTGCGCCGTTTTCGGTAATTGACGGAGGATAAGAGTGATTCTCGTGGCTGAAGAAGACATCTAAATTTCCTTGACGCCTCTGGCACCCAATGTACAGCTTACAAATAGGCTACGGTCTTCTTTTACGGAGAATTAGTATTTCGACCTAAACGCACAATTCAACATACCGCATCGAAAACTGCAGATGGCAGTTCTGTAAAACTACGTTTTTTGTTAGTTTATTTTAATTATTGCTGCCGTTTCTCATTGATTATCGTCGTATTTACGCTCATTTTAGTAATCCTTGCCAAAACCTCCCCAGAAAATTAATTCAACGCCGTAAAAAAGAATTACAAAATACGTACCGTTGTAAGCAACAATGGGCTCTAATTGTACCCACGCCCCACGGATATGACCGTCGGCACTCAAGGTTACCTTCTACTACAAAATTCACCCTAAATATGAATTCTGCGCCCCTAAAAACCATGGAAATGACATGCAACACCTCAACTTCAATTTTTCCCCTCATACCCTCAGAGCCCCCCCCCCCCCCACGCCCAAGGCCCCTACATCCAAAAATAATCTCAAAAATGAATTCTACATAATAAATAGCCTGGGTAATGATATTTATAATTTTGGTTTTCAAAATATTGGTGCTTTAACCTTGATTTTATTGCCCTCCACCCCCTTATAGCGCTGCCCCCCTTCCCCTACATCAAAAATAACCCCAAAAATGGTTTCTACATGTTTAAAAACATCGGAAATGACACCCATTTCCTTAATTTCGGTCATCAAAAAATGAATGTATTTTTTTCCCGTAGGGGGTACTTTGGGGCTCTGTAAAAAAATAACCAGGGGTCGCACCGAGTGCCTCCATAGCTGAAAACGTTCCTTATGGACCCCTGAACAAAGTTCAGCAATAAAATCGCTTTTACCTCGAAGTGCACAATGCTTTCCCTATTCCCCTGGACTATAGGAGTTTCGACAAAGTGCAGACACCGCATAATCAAAAAATATCGATCACGGCACATATACTTTGCAAAACATGAAATTCCAAAAAGCCAATGTGTTTTCCAATCATCTTTCATTACGTTGCACTTGATCGTGCCTGTGTGAAGTAGAAGACCAATAAAACGTAATAACTCCTCTTTAGTTAATTCCTTCCAAGGACTAATCCGTGTGTTCTGAAGTAGATGTTGAAGGAAACACATTTTCCGCGTCATGCGCACCGCTGAAAAATCTCTTATAACGCACTGATTATGTTATGCGCACTGAACGTGTAACGAAGCGAGAATCATAATACGTCTTTGGTTCCCAATTCAATGTAACTCGTGTTCATTTCAACATCTTTATAACCGTGGTGGTTCCATTATGTTATGGTTCTGGGGTGGGTTATGACCGCCGCAAGCCACTCGATGTAATTGAAGGTTTGATAACTGCCACTGTTTACAAAAATATTCTCGGCGGTGCTTGGCCGAATTTACTCACGTATTTTAGGCGAGAGTTATTCTGTCCGTAAAGTTCGTAATTCGTAGAATTGATGTTTTTGAGAGAGGTTATAAACAAATAAACATAAATCCGCACAAGCACTACTTCTGAAATATCTGTCACGAATATAAATGTTTAAACGTATTCGGTGCTAGCGTCGTATATGCCAGTAGATAGGTAAGCGTCTGGTAATGACAGTGACATACTGCAATCCTACATAATGTGCTCCTCAGCTTCCGCCAGTTAAACCGCAAGCGACATAATTTAGTGATCGGAGCGGTTATAAAACGTTATAAAACTCTCAATTTCATCAATAATTAAAGAATTCTTTCAGCAATAGAAAGATAGCAAAAAAATTCTTTTACAACCATGCCAAATTATATCCTTTATAAAAAAAAACAAAATGACTATATAATCCTGACATAAATGAGAATTGACGTTACGTAAATGGAAAACCAACAACAAAGGACCTATTTTTAAATTGTCGTATTTTACTCGCCTAAATGATTTTTTTTTCTGAAAAAACTCACGGAAAACTGTTTCATTACCTACCTTCATTTATAACATAAGAACTTTATGTAGATTGTTCATGTTACAAAATACTAAACCGACACAAGAAGAGAAATTTTGTTCTGGGAAAAGCTTAAACTTGCAAATAAATTACGAAGGCGTGTTTTCAAAATATTGATGTTGGGTGTTTTAATTAGCTTTTTTGAGTTATTTATTCATAGCTTAATGGGTTTCATTGTGTATGTCTTTAAAAAACAATTTATTATCGAATTTCCTCTACATCGTTTTTCGCAAACATTAATTATATGGAATTTTATTTATTATCTCCAATTACTAAGATATTTTCTATAATTTGTTTCTCTCTCTCTTACTCATTTAGTTTTTTTCACACGTTTGCAGTATTTTTTATGGCGTTTTCTTAATAATAATAATAATAATAATTAATTAAATAATAAACTATAAAGGATTAAAGTTATTTAATGAATTGCCTAACGAAATAAAATATAGTACCTCTATGTCTGCTTTCAAAGTCGAAACGGAAGTATATGTTAAGAACAAATTTTAATAAGTAGTTAATAGTAAATAAGCAAGTAAAAAGGTAAAACTCGACATAACATTATGTCAATTTTAAGATGTTATTAGTTATTATTTAACTAAATAAAGTTATTATTTATTTATTCATTATTCATAATAATAAATTGGTGTATAAATAAAATCAAACAGTTGCGTGAGAATTTCACTCAACGATCAAACATTAAAACGTCAAAGAAAACACGTTTACAATTACAATTAAAATTAAGATAATCAGATCACAAGTTTAATTATGAAATCGTTGTCTATATCGATGCCTAAAAATTCTTTGATGGTGTAAAAAGCCCGAGTTTTTAAATATTGGGTCATGCAAGATTTCAGTTGATTATAAGGCAGTTGTTTTAACATATTGGGTAATTTATTGAAGAGCTTTATCGCATAATAATTACTGCTGTTTTGCGAAGTCGATAGGCGCACTTGAAGAAGGTTTAAATTACTTTTATTCCTTGTATTGTAATTATGTGTATCAGAGAATGAATTATAATATAATACTGGTAATTATCGTTCATGAGTAGTATACAGATTAAGATGTAAATACAAGGAAGTGTTAAGATACCCAGAATGATAAACTGATCTTTGCAACACTGCCTATATTCTAAGTTGCTAATAATTCTGACAGCGCGTCTTTGAATTTTAAAAATTTTGAGCATACATGAAGAATGACCCCATGCTATAAGTGCGTAACACATTATTGAGTGACACATTGAGTGCTGACACATGCTGAAGACAATGTGCAGCAACAGTTATGACACTAATAAGAATTCCAGCAATAGGTACTATCAGTAAAAGTAGTATGTATATGCATGAAATGAGTATACAAAGAAAAGTCAACAGTACATTTTCCAAGGCAAACTGTAGCCATGGCGACAAATTTCAGGTGTTAACTAAAAAGTAATACTACTTATTTAAAGTTTTAGAGGGCCAAAGGCAACACAGTAATTCAATTAAAGTTTCAAGAAAACTTTCCAAATAATGTCATGTCGCAATCATCACCATTTTTAATTAAACTTCCGGCGAAAAGTTTTTTGTTGACATTTCAAAGCTTTTGATTGTTTCTAGAAATTGATTGACGAAATAATAAACGGATATCGTTTGACTTGCTGATGGTTTTTCATTTGTTTCACGTTTTTGCTGGTGATATCGTTCATGAAAACAACACAACAATAAAAAAACGTAATTTGCAATTTCCTTGCTGTAGTATAGGTATTGATTAACAATTCGAAACTTCAAATACTACCAGTTGTAGCCGTTGGAAGCTTATAGACACGTAATCCAATTTTATTCGGTATTATCGGTTAGCTTTCGATATCGGTTTTCTACGATTAAGTACCCATTTTTTTTAACTGCTACAGTTTCAACGTATAACTAAATGGCTTTTGTGGAATATGTAATGCTAAAGTAGAATTTGCATATTAGAAGAAAAAGCAAATATACACGTACATTTGTAGCAGAAAAATAAAAACAAAGCAAGGAATTAATATCCGCTTGGGAGAATACGAGCATAATGAGAAGTTTTTTTCACAACGGTCCATAAAACTCTAGATTTCAATTTATAACAAACTTTTTTTCTGGAGATTATGCTTTCATACCAATTGTAAACGTTTCTATTTTAGGCAACATATGAATAGTGTTTTTCTCATTTCAAAATTGCTTTTAATACACTGGTAAATTCAAACATTTAACATCTAGTAACAGTTGTCTTAAATCTATGGTTAACAACCATCGATTAGTTGCAAGCTTGAAGTTGTAAAAATGTAGCCTAGGATCTGTAGTGAATACAACACTATATTCAGAATGTAATAGACAGTGGTTTTTTTGCCTTATACTGAGCCACATCCCTTTTCTCTTGAAGCGCAAATCGCTGAATATTTTACGGATATTATAATTTCCTTTTGCTTCTATCTTGTCAAATCCAAAAGACACTGTAATGACATTAGCATTTCAAGTGTTTACTCTAACCAATCAAGTATACATTCCTTAATGGAACGAACAGAGCGATTTAAAATCATCAATCTCAACAGCAGTTAAATATTTAGTTTTCGATAGCCGAATATAATCAATGCGCTTCACTCTTTTAATCGATGCTTTTTATGGGCCAGTTTTGAATTTTTTCGAGAATTAGAAAGATAGAATCGGACAATTCTGCTAACGCTTTTACGACGTCGTAACGCTCATACCACGGCGTGGCACACAGTAGATTCAATCTTTGTGGTTTATCACTAATAAGCTTTTCAATATGGCCTTGAAGTATAATACTTAAACGTTCAGGAATTTTATTAAGTCGAATTTTAGAAAATACCATTTCTATCGTCCCCATAGGGTCCCTAATCCTTAGTATTCTAGAATCTAGATCCTTCAGAAGTTGATGAATTTAAAGAGTGTAAACAGCATTATAAGCCTTATCCGACCATTTTGTACGGGAACCAACTGTAAAGATATTGCGGCATAATGCCGATGTTTAATGTTTATCCTATTGTAGAGAGTATAGAAAAGTATCCAACTGTACTATTGCTACAATGCTACGTGCTAGTTTTTTGGGGATACTGTTGTTGGAACTGCCAACTAATCTGTGTGGTAGTTATATCTCTCGTGAGAAGATAAATTTTCTTTAGTGTTCTTCCAATTTTCGATCTTTCTTGGTAAAAGTTCGAGTTATCCAAGGTCAAACTAATAATTCGATGCCACTCGCGGATGTCACCTATTTTGAGACGAATGTTTGATGGATGGCTTATATTGCGAACACTTGGTACAGCGAATTTTACAAATAGGTGTTTGTTCTATTGGGTGCTTGCCTGGATTCATTTCTTCACTTCGAGAGAGCGGCACACGGAGTGAACAATTTTTTACCTTATCTGATTTCTTCAAAAATATTCTTTGATTTTCTATTTTTGTACCGACTACACGTTGGTATGGTGCAGCATAAATTTCCGTTTTTTCCTCACTCACCTGCATGTGCACACTATTGAAAGAGCATGGGCACGATTACTTCGCACGTTAAGAACACAAATCAAATGAATGGAAAAATAAGAAACAATCTTTGTGTAACATTCTGCCATATGGAATCCTCTTTTAAAACTGGGAGAGTTAGGATTACTGATCTTGTATATTTGGATTAGCGCATTTCTGCTTTTATTAAAAAATAGAATTGTTAAGAGTTAATTCTTCAAAACTTCGGTGGATCATCACGCTGCTTTCTTAAATAAATCGACAGGGTGCGGGGAAATAACGATTGGTCAGTACGAAAAATGAGTTAGGGCTCAAACCTTACAAACGTCTAAATGTAAAGCTCCTCGCGGACGATAACAAGCGCGTACAATTTCAAAGATGTCGCCAACCTCAGATACGAGTCCAAAATCAGCGATGGCAACAAATTTTTTTCACGAACGAGAAATTACTCGCCGCAGAACAAGCGGACAATTGTCAAAAGTTTTCATAAAACTTGAAAAATTTAATAATGAATTCGATATGTGCGTACGAGGGTGTGTCGCTTTTTTGTGTTACGGAATTTTGACATTTTCACGTCAGATTCGGAAAGAGCATCAAAAATTTTGTTGCTTGTTGGAGCTCAATGAGAACACCATCAAAATGAACGGACAAAGTTTTGATATGAAACTTTAAATTTTGATTTCAGATTCGAATAGATGATGAAAAAGTAGAATAGGATTGTCCAATTAAGTTTGATTCTAATAATGGTCTTGGGTATTCTCAGCTGGTTTCCTGGTTTCTACTGAAATAGATCATTTGCATAATTCAAACCGAAACGTCGTTGTCTATAAATGTTTGCAAAAGTAGTATGATTACAAATTTCTGGAGTGTTCAAATTTGGTTCATTTTATTCTTCTCGGCGGTAGCGGTTCAAGTTCAAAGTTTGAACACTGTCGTGTCTTTTGGGTGTGGCACATTCCGTCTACTTTTCTTTTTTTTTCGAAAAATTCAAACATCATAGTTATTTTTGTGGAACGATCGAAAAATGAAACGTTACTGAATACTTCAATAAACAACATTTTCGTAATAAACGAAATTGAATTGACGGCTACTTTACGATTCTTCCTAATATCTTGAACTCGAGTCCCTGATTGACGTCTTTGTCAAAGTGCTTCCTTGCAATATAAGTAGCTAAGTGACGAAAAACTTTTGGAATAAATCTATATTTTCAATGCAAATGTGCACAAAAAGTTACATTTTCGCTACATGCATTTAAACATCGTTTTGAGTACCAATATCCAAAAGATAACGCGAACTACGAATTTTTTTTCGCCATTTTCCCTTTCTCATTTACTGAACAAACAAAAGTGAAGCTTAGGTAATACATTAACGCACTCCAACGTCTTTTCGCCAAATAGAGTGGAGTAAAGTAAGTAATTTACCCTAAAGTACACATTTTTGCCAGAGTATTTACAGAGGCAGTAGGTATTTATAAAACATTTTTGATGAATGAAAAATTGATAAAGATGTAGTTAAAATATTAAACGAAACGACGCGACGTCTAAAACGACGCTTCTTTGAGGTTTTGAGCCATTATTATTTAAGATTGCTAGTGTAAAGCTTTGCGAACTTTTTAAATCCTTCAAGGTTACACTTTGTTTAATGTCTGTTGTGTATAAAACCTGTGACGTCAAGGATGCTGCAGAGTGGTAACGATCCGACCGGGCAAACCCGACGCCCTCACAAGCGCCTCGCAGCGTCGTAATGTCAGTCAACGAGTTCCCGCCTTTCCGACCTGTTCGCCTAAGTGCGTTTGCCAGTCATTTACAATATAACAAAGCGCTTTTCCTTTTTTAATGTTTGCCGACTTAATTATCAGATTTATTTTTCTTTCATTTCAACCATTTCTTCTAACCTTCAAATGCGTCCTTTTCAATATATTTATATTGAAACACGTGGAAGATTTGTTTATTTCTTTTCTGCAATACCGAACGTTTGCTTAGTAAATTAAGAAAAAAAAAGATGAGTGGCGTCGAGTTTTTGGTTAAATCCTTTACATCCAATGGGCGTCGTCGCCGTCGCCGCGTTGAAGACCAAGAACGTAAACTTGAACTACCAGGTTACGGTCAATGTCGAACGGAGACAGTTTCCTATTGGAACACAGCACCTCCTATAACACCCCCAGCTGCATTTTTGCCACCCGGATACAGGAAGAAAAGTTGTGGTAAGCTCGATTTTGTTAACAATCTATCCTGGGGGTGGATCTAATTTTTTTGGGATAAAAATTTTGAAATCTCGTGCACTGGGCCATTCGTTTTATTGTTTACTCAGGAATGTGAAGAGGGTTTTTTTATTTCTTTTTACTGTACCTACGACTTATTTATTTATACATTTTTTATCTTGCGTAAAAAAATATGCTATAAACACTCTTGTGTATAAAACGATTAAATTATACACGAGGTATTGAGTCATTGCAATTATTTGGACTAAAGCCAACAATTTTTCGCAACTTCTTTGCACAAATGTGCTGAAGTTTAATGTAAAAATGTCAACTAGACCTTTCAAAAAATAACAAATAGAAAATTTTATTTTAATTCATTAGATATTAATCCTAATGAGTAATGATATTTGACTCATTGCTCGTTAATTTTATCGAAATGAATGTGTTTTCGCCACATGCAATGGATACAAATGGTCAACGTAGTAATTTCCGTACACTTTTCACTTTCACTATTTCAAGAATTTCCATATTTAAAGAAAATTCTGCTACAAGTTTATTAACAATAAATTCATAAGAAAGATTGTTTTGGGTTTAATATGCGTCTAAACTCTAAAGTTGAACATGTTCCACAACCCTTCTATACTTCGAGTATAGAAGTTCAAAATAGTGCCCTTCAGCTTACCTACTCCATTCCACTGAATTGTGAACTTTTTCTAGGTTAAGCCTATGTTCGTGAGTCTCTCGAAAAACTTTCACAAAAACGAGCAGCTTGAAAATTCGATGACGATAACACAATTAAAAGAGGAAATGCAGTACATAATACATTATCACTTTAATTGTTAAAAAAAATTTCTTACAAATGGATTCTTATTTTCTCTCCCTTAACCCATACATAGAAACAAAAAATTTACACTATCCCTCTTAATACAGACTACGTAATATAATAAAACACCCACTTTGCACTAATCCTTCAACGTTCTCTTCCTTCCAATTCCTTCTTTCTTCCACTGTCTTCATCCATCCTATTCCTTCTCATCTCTCTCCTAAAATCTCTCTCCATCCTTTTCCCTCAGCTCCTGACACTCCCCTAACACGTGTATTAAATTCTCCCGTCCCATTTCACACAACCTACATCTTCTCTCGTCATCCTCCCACCAATGCTTATTATCCTTTTTCGTTCTCGCATCTATATCTTGCTACCATCTTCTTCCTCTTTCTACTCAATACCCCTTAGGTACTCCGGAACTCCTTTTGCAATTATCTCTCTATACATCTGATTATACCTCCCTTCGCTGATCCTACTCCTTCTTTCTCAGCTTTGCACATTCTTGTCCCTTTCTACAATGCCCTCTCTTGTGCTCAACACCCATCCTCCTTCTCCTCTTTTATACTATCTCTTCCTGTCCTGCTCGTATTCTATTCTTTCCCCCTTCCCTTCTCTCCAAATGAAAATGCAATGCCAAATACGTCAAACCATTGGTTTTAATATTATTATGAAATGCTAACATTTTCAATAGGAAAATTCTACTCGATTGTTTCGAACAACTCTTCCTTCTGTATAGCACCCTTGACGATTTTACGGCATTTACTAATTGTATGCATGTTCTGTTTCATATACAAATTGGTAAATTTTTTTCTTCCACAAGTATTGTACTTGATAGACAAAAAAAGGGAAATTGTTCCGCTATTTCCGACATTGTTTGACCAGTCACTTCAACACATTCAGTTTAATCTTCATTCATTCGCCAAGTACTAGGTACTACAACGTTAAACAATTGAATAACGATTAAATCTTTCACTAAACGGTGTGTAAATTAAGTAATGAGATTGGTAATTTAGCGTTCAATCTCGCGACGCGGTACTTGGGAGATGGACAGGTGAACATGTGATACGCCTTAGTACGAGTTTGAACTAGCTGAAGTCATTTGGTTGTCTGTTGCGATTTTTTTCGTGAAACAGTTTTTCCATGGCGTTGTAAAAATGAGTGACATCAATTTCGTCGAGCAACGGTGCGCTATTAGGTTTTGCTTCAGACTTGGGCACAGTGCAACGGAAACTTTTGCAAAACATGAGCAGGCCTACGGGGACAGTGTTTTGTTAAGGGCCCAGGTTTTTCGGTGGTTTAAGGCATTTCAGAACTCAGAAGGGAGGGAGTCGATTCAAGATGAACCACGAAGCAGAAGGCCTTCAAGAACCGATGAAAATGTCGACAGAATCCGAGATCTGTGACCAACGAATTGCGGAAAAATGGTTCCAAGAAACCTTTCACAAGGAGATCAGGAGGGAAAGGTGTCTTGAGTTTTTGGAATCGATTGAAAATGATCTCCATTTTATTGAACGTGTGACGAGTGTGACGAGTCTCGGATGTTTGAGTACGATCCGGAAACCAAGCGCCAGAGCATGGAGTGACACACTTCAACCTCTTCACGGCTCAAAAAAGAAGGAATGAGCAATTCGAGAGTGAAAGGCATGCCAACTTGTTTTTTCGACAGTCGGCACTTTTACCGAGAAGTTCTTGAAAAACTTCGAGAAAGGGTCATTTGAGTGAGACCAAACATGAAGAACAACACATCACGATAATGTGTCTTGTCACACAGCGATGTCAATAAACGAGTTTGTCAGTAAAAACATTTCTGTGGCTCCTCAGCCTCCATAGTCGCCTGATTTGAGTCCTTGTGACTTTTTGGGACACTCGAAAACATTCAAACGGTTGAAGGCTATTCCAGTATCCGAGTTATAGCACTGCTATGAGGATTGGAAGAACCGTCTCCAGCAGTGTGTAGCTTGCCAAGGAAGTTATTTTGAGGGAGACAATATTGAATTGTAATTTATTGAAAAAAATCAGTCTAATTACTGTAATTTACACAGTTCGTAGGTAGTACTGTTTGTACGTACTTGATCAAATTGTTTTACGACTTTTCCGTCACGATCAGATTCAGAATAGAATTGAGCGAGCGGATTTTCTTTATCGACAAAAACGAATTTAAATTAAAGATGACCCAAAACTACTTACAAAGAAGCTCACTTAGTTAGTTAGTTACATTCTTATGAAATTGCCTAAAGCTTTCAATAAACAATAAAATTACTTCTTGTAAACTGTTTCTGGAAAAACCAACCATACCTACATTGTGAGAATTGAAAATTCTGTAAAAAGTAATAACGGCAGCATTTCCATTATGTGCATTGTTTGAACGTTAGTTGGAACATAATTGAATAGTTGAAATCGTCATTAATTAATCAATGATGGAATGTATTATATACCTATAGTGGCATTGTGTATGTACATATTTAATATTCATCCACAACTATTATTAGAACTATTTTAAACAGGATGTGGTTTATTTTTGTATTAATTTCAACAACATTTTTTTATATTATAGGCTGCTACTGAATGTTTATGAATCTTTCATGCATTTAAAATAATTGATCCTATAAAATATTGAAATTGTGCCAAATATACGTTACGATATTCTTAGCAGCGTTTCATTCATTAAAAAATCAATAAAATGTACACGCGTACCTACATACGCTTATACGCTGTAATGTTGCTTTTATGGAACATTTCACGAATTATACTTGAAACTAACATGGCATTCTTGTTGCAGAGCCCAAAAAAGATAAGACTGAAGGCGCTAAGACGCACAATGGTGCGGTTTCTCCAAATGGAGAACCACCACCAACAACAATGTATTCGTCTGGCTGCGGAGGAGAGCCAACACCGGCAAAAATTGAACGTCCTAATTCGTTAGGACCTGGAAAGCTTACCCGACGATTACTTTGTTACCATAGCGAACATTGTAAGTGCCTCTCTTATAATTATTGTAGTTTTTTGTATTCTTTTTACCTGTTGAACTAAGTTTAACTTAACGACATGAGCTAAGACAAAGAGAAAGTTGGTTGACACTATGATTCTTAGTTAGAATTGATAAAAAGAATACACTTTTAGTAGTTATTTTACGGATACGTATGCGACCCACCTTTTTTAGTTGCAGAAGGTCATTTGGCTCCACCTGGAAGCACTCCTCCACCTCAAGAACGAATGTGTCACCCACATCCATCAACTTTACCTCTACCAAGTATGCCAGGCTCAGGATTTATGCTTTCAGAATTGCCAGAACCTCCAATACCCGTTTCTGAAATTGGTCCCATACCACCACCCCCAATGTTTAGTTCTCCTAGTCCAACACCTGTTAGGCAGCAAACTCCGTTACCTCCAGAAATGGTAGATTACGATTCTGAAGGTTAGTGTTTTACCTTTGCTTACATTTATTAATTTTTCTCATATTTAACAGATCAAGATGATATTGAAAATGATGATATTGATGGGGACGACGACGACGACCAATGTTTATACAGAATGCCACAGCCTGATCCAAATGTTGATACAAGTAGAATAGAAGAAATACCTGCGAAAGAACCACGTTTCAATGCGATGCCGTTGAAATCTGCCCTAAAGAAGAAAGGTAGCGGTAGCAGTTCTGGCACTCCTCAAAATACTCCCACCCAAGAAAACCGACCTCTCACCGTTAAACATGCCCACATAGATAATTCTAGTTTTAAGTAAGTCAATTTTAGAAACATTTTACAGACAAATTCCTTTACTAACATTGGCGTTGTATTTTACTTTTATCAAGCAGGAGGCCACCTTTACGGCCTCGGATTAGAATCTGGTAAATAT
Organism: Pyrocoelia pectoralis; assembly: GCA_036250285.1. Classification (NCBI taxonomy): domain Eukaryota; kingdom Metazoa; phylum Arthropoda; class Insecta; order Coleoptera; family Lampyridae; genus Pyrocoelia; species Pyrocoelia pectoralis. Next base: position 16,580,815 of record CM070077.1, read on the forward strand.
TCAACTGAAAACAAAAAAAAAATGCGTAATACTTTCACACGTAATGTCCTACCTACAGTTTACCTTAGTGACTAATTGATATTTTTTGTTTATAGTACAAAGCCAGTCAAATTTGCAATTGGCCTACCCTGTACATTGGAAAATAAAGAAAATGCTAGACCGTATGTAATTAGAGAAGATGATGATTCAAGTGACGGTCCTGTGTTATATCGTGACGATGAAGGCAACTTCTCTGATGACACTAGTATGGCCTTGAAGATTGCACGAAAAGAAAGCCTTTCTTTAAAATTATCATTAAGACCGGATAGACAAGATTTAATTAATAGAAACATACTTCAAATACAAAGCGAAAATGAACGACAAGAGAGTAAGGAGGCAATTGGAGCTAGACTTATCAGAAGGTTGAGTATGAGACCAACTCAGGAAGAATTGGAGGAACGTAACATATTGAAGAGTGAGTAATTTGTGACATTATTTTTAAATTACGTCTCCCATAAATACTTCATCTATTTTTTTTTAAATAAAGTTAGGGACAGAATCATTTATTTATAATCGTTATTTATTCGCATAAAATAAAGTAAATGTAATTAAAATTGTTTTTATTCCCCACAGGACAAAGTCCGGCTGAAGAAAAGAAGCAGAAAGAAGAAAAGAAACGTTTTCTTTTACGCAAATTAAGCTTCAGGCCAACGGTCGAAGAATTGAAAGAGAAGAAAATTATACGCTTTAATGATTATATAGAGGTAACTCAGGCACACGATTATGACCGACGGGCTGATAAACCGTGGACTAGGTTAACTCCGAAAGATAAGGCAGCAATTAGAAAGGAGCTCAATGAATTCAAAAGCTCAGAAATGGCTGTTCACGAAGACAGTCGTCACTTAACCAGGTAAGATTATAGTTTTTAAGGTGTGAGAAAGAAATTAATAGCGTTAGGGTGAATTTTTATATGATCTACTTAGCTGCGAGGGAGACACGATAATTATTTCATCAAATTTTTAAAATGTTCATTCGCCATATTATGTTTCAATTAATTGTCCTTCAAAATCATTGTAAACTTTTTTTGAATTATTTCAAATATTTCAACAATATTTGGCTATTTTTTGTGATTTTTGGGTCAAAAAAGTCATTTTTAAGGTAAAACGTGCATCTTATCGAATATTCTGAAACAGTTATTTGAGTGGTCTGGGTTGAATGAAGATTCCATTTCCATATTTAAAGGCATTTCGAGATATAGCAAGCAAATTGAAATATGCTAAAGCGTACACCAAATTGCCTCAGTATTTCATTTAACTTGGTCAAGCCATTCTTCTGTTATTTTAATAACAAGGGTTTGCTCATGTGATATTTTTTCGTTTGACCCCCCCCCCTCTCCAAAAATGGGACCGCCAACATTTGATTTTCTTTTTCGGAAACTTCAGGTATGGATGTTTTTCATTAAAATGGCAAGATATTAAAATTTATGCCCTTCATTTATTTATATCAAAGGTAGTGTTTTCGAAAACTGTTAAAAACTACTTAGAATGATTTTAAACATTCACCAAAAATGATGAGATCTTAATTTTTGCCAGTGTGTTTGTACAAAACGGAAAAAGTTGTGCTACTACTCCTTATTTTGGACATCTCCTATAGTTTTTCACATTTATTTTTGAACATCGTTCAGTGTGTAATATCTTCTTATTAGCATAGAGATTTATTTATTTCCCATTATCTATCTATTCCTATTGTATAAGTTTAAAATACAAAGTAACACTTATATAAATTACCCAAAGAATACAAATTGTGAAATGGGGGTAGGAGAGGCATCTTTTGGCCTCTGTGTGCTCTTGAGAAATCAACAAACTGTGGATTTTTCTATCTGTGTAAAGTACTGTTAATTTTTGTCAAGCCCTCTTTATGGTATATGTCATCATAATGTTTAAGGTTATCCGTTTTAGAAAAAAGTCACACAGTCTATGTAAAAGATAGATATGATTACCTTTGCTTTGTTTCAGTAGATTCAGTAGATCAGAATTGGGCTATAATTGTACTATTGGCAATGTCTAATGAACCAAATATTTTTACCCATGGAAGAAAATTAAATGACAGTGAAAGGCTTTGTTAAGAACTCCACATTTTTCTAAATTTTGAGTTGTATGTCCTATGTAATGCGAATTACATAAAGCAATAATTTAGCTCCACTTAATGTATTTCAATGTATGGGAAATTTTTTGAATTTTTTTATGATTTCACATCTATTTCAAAACTACAGCCAATGAATTGTAGATCTGCCGGTGAAATTTGCACAACATAAAAAAAGAACACAGCAAGATGGAATTGAAAGTCGACATTATTCAATTTTATTATTTTTTAGCAGTGTCCCAAATGAACGACTTGACGATAAAGCGAAAAGTGTAGTGTCTTCTACGGTTGGTAAATCATTTGTGTATAGTAAACACATTAATCCGAGGATGCTACCACTTTTATTCCGTTTATGTCAGACCACTCATCTTCTTGTCTGTTTCTGAACAGTCTTTCATTTGTCAGATATATGTGATGTTTGGATGTCAATGTAGTTATTGGGTGTTAATCTATAGATGGGAGATCGTCTTTATACTTAATAATGAATCAATCCTAATCAATAAAATGAACCACACAAAAATACGTACTAACTCTATATATTTCTTGACGGACAGATACAGCATTATTTTTTGTTATTATTATTATAATCCTTTACCCCAGCGGCGTATCGTGAGTCAATGGCGCCCGGGGCGGAATGATAATTTTCCGCCCTTGTGACATTAAAAAATAAGTCAGTGTTTGTAAAAGATTGGACGAAAATATTGATTTGAAAACATGTTTTAGGTATAAGTATAAATAAAAATACATTATAATTTAACTTTTCGGGCCTTGGGAGTGGCAAAATTATTTATGACGACGTCAAAATTAATTTTGTCCGTAATACTTTGTTCTATTGACAAAAACTACACAAAATCAAATGATAGTATACAGGCAGGGGCGTAATTTCAACATTTTCATTGGGGGGCAGGGAACATAGAATACTGTGTAGCCCACACGCATACCGTATGGATATAGGTTTTTCAATCTTTGCATACGTTCAAAACAAATCAGGCAAGGCTCGTATAGGAACTGTTTGATATCTCGAAGACTAAAAATTCAAAAATTTATTTTTTTGCTCAAATTTTGGGGGGCGCTCGCCCCCCCCCCCCCCCCCCCCCGTGTTTACGCCCATGTATACAGGTAAAGTTATTCACACTGAACCTTTTATCAAACAACACTAACAGATTTTATACCACGAAGTACCTACAGTAAAACAGTATCCCTGTGAGAGGATACAAGAAATGTATTATCACTATCAGTCGATCAGAACAAACACTGTGAGCTTGCTTATTACGTGTAAAATCGTCTGTTTACATCTTACTTTGGCGGGGATAGTGTTCCTATAGTCAACCCTTTGTTCTTTTAAAAAGAATCTTTAGGATCTCCTCGGATGCAAAAAGCACATCTGGTTTTTGTATTATTTAGCTCGGGTAAAGAAGGAATCATAAAAACTATCCATTAACAGTTTTACATGCTTTCACGTTGCCTGTTACCAACAGATTTGAAGGATTGTGAAATATTTAATTGCTTTATTCTTTGACGACTATTATTGGGAAAAGTTCTGTTGTAATAATTAACATTCAAATAGCTGGATATTTAGTTTTTGAAAATTTGCCGCCCTCCCGACGAAGCCGCCCGGAGCGGTCCGCACCTCCGCCCTCCCCTCGCTTCGCCACTGCTTTACCCTTTTACTCAGAGGTGTTAGGTTTATTATGTTAATATTATAGGTATTTATCTTAATTAATAACTGTTGTTCATATCGACCTAAGCAAACCACAAAAATAACATTTTCATTGCAAAATTTACAACAGGAGTGCTGATTAGTTTATATATCAAATCTTCATACCATACATTATCAAGGGCTAGCATAGCGCCTAGAAAACTTGAGAAACAGGCTTATTTTTCATCTAAGGCACATTTTATGACGAGTTATTTTATCCACTTAATAAATTGTTCAGTGCTTTTATCTGAATTCAAATTGAATATCTGCGATTAGTTGACGATCCTTCATTGGTGGAGGTCTTAGCCTTATCGATAACAGAGAAATCGGTCTAAACGATTTGAAATCATTAGGTTATTTGTCCTATTTTGGCAAGATGATTACCTCCATATCTCTACAGTATACACCGTGTCCAAAGTTAAACGTTCACCATTGCTATCTCCGTTATTATGAGACCTACAAGTACAAGTACCACCTTAAACTTAAAAATAAACAAATAATAAGCACTTAAACTTTTAATGTTACCACAAAATTTAGGAAAATCTTGACATACTTGATGTGTGCAAAAAAATATCTGCAGAAGCACTGCAACATTAGCAGATTAGATTTCCGAATGTGACATTTTTGTAAATGACTGAAAGGCATTTTAAAGCTGCCACAAAGGAAAATATTGTGAAACAACTATTGACAGATTTCATTTATCTGATGTCACTACTCGAATTTTGCAACATTTAACATTAAAAGTTTAAGTGTTTATTATTTGTTTATTTTTAAGTTTAGGGTGGTTATGTAAAGTTTGATTTTTGAGAAGGTGCGTGTACGTCATAGGCATTTTTCCTAGTTACTATTGTTATTATATTGTTAACAACAATTGTAACTATGTAAAATGTCTATGACGTACACGCACCTTCTGGAAAATCAAACTTTATTAACAATTTTTTGTTCAAAATTAAATTTCCTTTCGAAACCATTGTAACCAGCGGAAAAACATTACTAAGGAAAATATACTAATTTACTAATAAGAAAATCATGAATAAGTTCCATTTCACTGTGGTTTACCTTTTTGGCGAGAACAAAATGACTCCTTTACATCTCACAGATATATTAGGGATATTCTAGAAGGTTATGTTACCTCTTTTACGCTCCGTATAGGTTAGCATGGCATTTTCAGAACCTCACCAACCATAGTTGTCAAAGATCGCCTGAATGAGGCGGGAATTAGGCACTTTCAAATACTTTTTGTTATCCATTCTGTTGTTCAGGAGAATGACACTAAAGCTCGTTTCACTTAAAAAAAATCGTGTAACTGCCCACTGTTAATCACCAATTGATTGGCCTTCTCTATATCCCTATGCTAGGAATAAAGATGGATATATAGTTCGTAACCTAACCACATTAAATGCTTGTATCCGCCCCGAACTCTATATCCGTCTTTATTCCTAGCATAGAGATATAGAGAAGGTCTAGAGTCTAGAGGGCGGATACAAGCATTTAATGTGGTTACGAAACTCTATATCCGTCTTTATTCCTAGCATAGGGATATAGAGAAGGCCAATCAATTGGTGATTAACAGTGGACAGTTACACGATTTTCCCCCGGATTTTTTTTAAGTGAAACGAGCTATAGATCATAATATGTTTTTAAAGCACGCTTTGCAGCATTTGAATACCAAAAACCACAGTAATGCTGTCATAATCACAGAACAACTATACAACTATTTAATGTGTGTTGTTGATCAAAGTGGTTTTATGGTTTCTGGTATTTAATTTAAGTAAAGCAGGGGTTCATTAGATTCAAATCAATAAAATACAAAAGGAAAAACAAATGCTTAATAACGAAACCATCGATACACTTATTTCTTAATTAAACTGATAATTAATGTTGTGTTTTTGTTGCAGATTTCATAGGCCTTGACAGTTGCAAGGATCATTAGAAAAAATAAAGCTACATACTGTGATGGGCTTAGTCGTAGAGTTCAATATTTCCATTTTCATTTTTGATCAGGTGGCAATACCTGTCGAGTTTATACACAGATTGTATACACTTGTAACTCTGTAATTGTTTTTGTACATAATGTGATTTTTTATTATAGGAAGCAATGAAAATTACATATTTAACTGTAAATCTTTTATGTTAAAAGCACTTGAACAAATGAAATGTATATATAGAAAATACGTAGATAGTTTTAAGATTCTTCTTATGTTGATAACTGCGAATACATCACAAACTGTGTCCCTCGCACAGTTGTCGTGATATAAAAAGTCGTTGTAGCAAGTTTTCCGCATTAATATATTTTTTCTACCTACCATCTTTAGTGAGTCCGTAATATTTAATTAATAATATTCACTATTAGATAAAAAGCGTCTATGTAAATTTTTTAATCAAAATGTTCTTGTTTTATGTATTTCGACCATATGAACCTGATTGTATGATGTAAATTAATCTGTTTATATTTGAAACAATAGACATGTTAATTTTTGAACATCAACTTTTCTGTGTCATCCTACTTCTGTAACATTGCAAATCCTTTTTGCAACAAAAAAATGTACGCTTTAGGTCATTGTATGTACAAACCTAATGCAACGATTCAGCTTGTAATATAGAAAATACCTTACCCTCGCTTTTTAAATTTGAAATATACTCTATTATGTACACTTTCTGTAAGAAAGCAATTGTATTCATATTCGATGCAATTTATACTGATTTAATAACAAGAAATGTCTTCCAAATAAACAAGACATTGAAACAATTCTTTTATCTTCTTTATTTATTATTTTAGATTTTGCTACTGCTAGTAGTGTCATTTGGTTGACCCAAAAATATGTTTTAATTTACAGATTAATTGTGTTTTTTTAAATATGATTTTTAGTTAAACATTTAGTAGGTGTAACTTTATTTTGATGTCTTCCTTTGTTCTTTGTATAAAAACAGAAGCAAAACTGTCCTTTTCAAAGGGATTGTGATTACGAGATGTCGCGGTTTCAAAATTACAAGTAATTAGAACCTAACCTTACCCAGATGTTAATAGTAATAATATTAACTAAGAATTTAATAACGAAATAAAACAAAATTCTAAAGTGAATCATTAATTAACAACACATAAACAAAACTAAAAATGAAAACCAGTATTATCTCTCTCTAATAAGAGGGTTCATTGGAACAGGTACATGATGCTACATGACCGATGTTTTCAGAACATCCCCAAGGTGCTAAATTTTGGATTGAAATTTGGACTGTGTAATGGCCACTAAGATTTGAATCAATGTCGGTATGCATTCATGGACCGACAACTAATACCGTGCATAACAGAACAGAACAACTTCCTACTGAGAACATTTTTGATCCACCGCCAAATGGTTTCCCTTGAAAAGTACAAAAATGAGTACTATTTATAGAATTGTCCAATAATCTATCAGAAACACAATTGTTTGGAATTTCTATATTTTTTTAGTGAAGAAATTGAGAAAATTTTGTTTGGAAAGTTAAGAATATATTACTTCTTGGTATAAAGGATCGTTTAATTTACAAAAGTGTGTGAAATCCACGTGTAATTTTCTCATTTGTACGATAGTTGATGAATTCTTTTTCCGATATATAAGAAAACACCTTTGTTTGGTCGAATTTCTAGAATTTTTTGTAACGAAAAAAGTTTCCAATTGTCAATACTTTATCATTGATTATATACACGAAGTATATAATCAATGGCTGTATTGACTCTCTACAGCCTAACAGATTTCTGCATAGGTACATGCCTCATTCATTAGCGCTCTTGAACAGAAATGTCGCATACAGGCCAGAACCATTGATTCACCTAAGATGACGAACCTGATCGAGTAATTTGGTATATAACCCAAAATATGTATAGAGCTAACTGGATCCCTATTGCATTAGCATAATGCATATTATAAAATATAGATAGGTCTCGTAGACGCCAAAATATGGCAGAAAAAATAGTAGAGATATTAAAATTGCCCCCCGTAGGTGTACAAAAATCATTTTGATTTACATAACATCGCTATATGCAGGGTGGTCCTAAAGTGTGGAACAAAATTCATAATTTCCAAAATAATTATTTTTGGACGCACACGTTTTTTAAGACACATTTTATCATGAAAAAGTTTTACCAAAAACTGAAGATGGCAAATTAAGTAATAAATCACACAACCTTCCCCATGTAAATTTTAATGTAAAATTGAAGTTATGTTGTAAAACGAAGACGAAGTTAAATGTAAAGTGGTGCAAGTAACACAGTAAAATTATTTAATAATTAATTAATAATTTTACTGTGTTACTTGCACCACTTTACATTTAACTTCGTCTTCGTTTTACAACTTCAATAACTTCAATTTTACATTAAAATTTACATGGGGAAGGTTGTGTGATTTATTACTTAATTTGCTTCCACCCCATTTGGAGAATCGTCGTAACAACTTATATGGATCCCATCAAGTCTGAAGATGGCGTCTACGAGCCATTTTGTAAAAAAAAATTAAATGGAAAATGGGGTCATATGGTACATCGTTGGAAAACTCTTAACAATGGGAATTCAAATCCCAAATTTTGAAACAATCTATTAAGGTATAACAAAATGGCGACCAACTATAATGAGAATTTGGCGGTGCACTTTCAACTGTTCTTGTCTTAATCGTGAATGAAATGTAAAATAAATGCTTTAGGTTATTTAAATGTTTCAAAAAAACATTTAAATAATCTAAGCACACATAATTATTAATTTTACATTTAATTCATGATTAAGACAACAACCGTTGAAAGTGCAAAATGTTTATTTAAGTGAAAAAAAGAGAATTCAAATTCTAATTATTGTTGGTAGCCATTTTGCTATACCTTAATCGATTGTTTTAAAATTTGGGATCTGAATTGCCATTGTTAAGAGCTTTCCAACGATGTGCCACATGACCCCCCTTTTCCATTTAATTTTTTTTAGTTGACCACTATCTTCAGTTTTTGGTAAAAAATGTTTGTACTGTGCCCAACAAAAATTAAAAATCGACGTGCGAGATTTTTCCAAAAATAATTAATTTGGAAATTATGAATTTTGTTCCAGGCTTTTGGACCACCCTGTATACAGTATACTGGATTTTATCCAAAAAAAACATCATTCTGAAAATTTGCATAACGCCATAACTTTTCATTCTGAATAACTTTTCTTATTAACACTTTGGCATACTGTGAACGGAAACTAGAACTAAAATAGTTTATGTTCAAATGTAAAGGTCTACTTGATTTAAAAAAATCCAAAGTAAACTAAACATAAGTTTGAGATCAAGTAGAGCGGAATACCAAAATATGAAATTCAAATTCGAAGATTTTTGGTAAATCATACCTGTTGTAAACTCAAAGCCAAATTAATTATATTACTAAAGAAAAACAACATTTGTATTGCTTTTCTTTAATTGTTACTGGCCTCTATTGTTTGGTGGCGTTAAATTTTCGAAAATGTTTAAAATGAACAAGATTGCCATATTTGATTTTGCCACCCGGGGACAGATGCCCCCCTTCGCTACGCCTCTGCCACCTTTCAAACTACTGAATACCTTCTTGGATTCCCGATTTCATTTTCCAATACCAAAAAATAATGTGTGACCTATTCGGGTTGCATTTTTACCTGGCCCGGTTCGTCATCTTACGTTATAACAACCCTGTATACTTTGTGTATAGACGAAGTATACAGGGTGTTGCAAAAACGTGTAGCGGGCTATGCATAACCAGATTCTACATATGAAAATAAGCCTAAAATGTTCGGTTTATTTTTGTCAATTTCAAAGTAAGTATAATTTCATGAAACTACTAAATAAAATTAAATTGTGCAAGAAACAACATTTTTAGTATTTTTTAATACAATTTTACTTTAAAATGTTTGACCGTCCTTCATTTTGAACAAAAAATATTTTTGGAAATGTTAGACTTATGTAAAATGAAGCCCAAATTTCATACAAATATTTTGAAGGGTTTTTGAAATAATTATTTTCAAGAAAATACAAAATGGCTGATGAAGGCTAAACTATGTCAAAATCATAAAAATGTTACTGAACACTTTTGACTTGTAAGTGCAACAGTTAATTCAAGACGAGAATGATATTTAACTAGTGATCATTGGCATCAGTCAATATCTTTAAGATCAAATAGTTCTTTAAAACTATACCCACATTAGTAATGATGTTCGAATTCATATGGAACAGTCGTAAATTGTACATATAAATATATATTATTTTCGTTACTAAATGAAAAAGAAAAATATATTCATAAAAAGGGTTTTTTAATAGATCACAACATTCCTCAAAAAATTATATATATAAAATCAAATAATTATATATATTTTTTTAATAAGTGCATCAACATTATGAAAAATATTTTGATCATGTTTGTTCACTTATCGATGAACAAATTTTATGTACAAAAAATTCAACATATCACATTAAAAATACATAACTAACTTAAAATATTTCGTCTCAGTAACATTATAATACAATATAATTTAATCGCGGGACCTAACTTGATACGTAATATGTCCACTATATCACGCTGGCTGAGCATTAAAAGTGCTTCGCCGTCAATTTTGTGCTGTTTAAATAAAGCACTGTGTTTTTCGAAATATGGTAACGAAGCGATAAACTGTACGACGTCCTCTTCTTCCCAATCTCGTGGATCGAAACTTTTCTTCACATATTTCCTTAAATACCTGGAATGCTTTTCCCAAATCTGTTCTGTATATTCATTATGATATCCGTTAGTAAGAAGCAATTTTTGATCGAACTTTTCGGGAAAATTACTTTTGAACATCATTTTAGTTTTCCTTTTTATCGGTTTTAAGTCTTCACTATCGCCATCTTCGTTCAACCATTCAGTCTTAATTGGCGGATCCAACCTTGCTAATTTTGGAGGTCGACCTCTAGATTTCCTTAAAAATACGATTCATTCACAATGTAACTTAGACCAATAACAAAATACGAAACACCTGCCATGTAATTTGAGTAAAAAATGTTTCTTTTTGATTAAATGTCGCGTGACAGGATTTCATATTTTGTGATTAGTGATTACATATATTACACAGTTTAGTTTTCATGAACTTACAATTTTTCTTTTGGTTCTCGTGATATGGGCACGACAGCTTCTGGTTGTCTATCAGGACTTAACAGTCGATCGGGTAATACATGGTCTTTTGCTAAATTTTCATCTGAATATGGACAATCAGTTGTTGTCGAATGAGTTGACAACTTAGGACCATTAATATGTCCTTGTCCTCGGCAACCCACAGTAGGACATTCTAGGAAGTCATACACATCATCAGGTGCTAAAACGTAAGCTATATCCTGGAGTAAAATTAATGTATATATCATACTTAAAGGTGGTTCTATGGGGTGACCTGTCTTTTGACACCAACTAACTGGATGAATATCTGGACTGTCATTATCCACCCAATAACTGTAACGGTCCGGCCATCCATCAAAGCTAATACGTATCTGATGTTCTTTTGTATCGTCCACAGTTACTACCCGAATTAATTGTGGCACCCTTCTATCTACACATTCAAGTCGCATCCCCTTCTTGAACCCGTGAGCTTGCTTCTGTTTGAAAGCTCGTACAGGAGCAGGTGTCATTTTATTTTCTTTTAAATATTTTTCCCACGTAAATGTTTCGGGGTGTGGATAATCTGATTAAAAATTTTTTCGAGTTAATTAATGTGAAAAGAGCAAGAAATTTTTTACCTACCATTTGGTGGTGTAAGACTATGACCATTTTGATCAGCCCATCCGACAGGATGAATATATGGTGAGGTTGGATCCGCCCAATAGTCATATATGTCATCCCAACTATCAAAATGTACCAATATTCTATTATCCATCATGTCTGCAACAGTAGCTACACAAACTAAGGAAGAATCTTTTTTATCAACAGCCTCTAATTTCATTCCAACACGAAATCCATTCGGACAAATTGTCTGTAATGGAAAATAAGTTAAAGGTATCTGGTTTTATTTCCTGCACATAAAATGGTGAAATACAAAAAGTTATATGGTTTAGTCAAGCGTTAATAATTCAGAGATAAGTAAGTTATCAAAAAAATAACAACGTAGAGAGGGAAAATATGTCATCAAAAAAGTATGAACAGAGGAGAGCATAAAGAAATACAAAGAGAAAATGGATGGGCAATACAGGAGAGGATAGAGGTGCAAAAAAATGTAGAAGAAATTATGGAGGAGAGAGAAAATAGGATAGAAGAAGTGGCGGAATGGAGAATGCAGGGAGGCGAAGAAGAAAGCAAGAGTGCTAAGGCAGTAAAGAATGGGGAAGATAGGAAAAGGAGAATATAAAGAGGCAGTAAGAGAGTACAAGGAAATATGTGAGTTAGCTGAGGAAAGGCGGAAAAAAGAAGAGAAGAAAGCCAAAGAAAGAGAGAAGAAGAAAGAGAGGAAGAAGAAGAAGGAATTAAGGGAAAGGAGGCGATCCAGAAGATAAAAAAAGGAAATCAGATAATAAAAAGGATGAGGACAATAATAATTAACCAAATATGGAGGGAACGGTTTTCCATAAACATGTAGAGAAGGGCTGATATTCCCAGTGTATAAAAGAGGGGATAGAAGGGAACTATAGGAGAATCACATTACTAAACAAACCATATAAGATTTATGCGGCCGTACTAGAAAGGACATTACAAGAGGAGGCAGAAAACGGATACCAGACGGACAGGAAAAGAAGAGGTGCTATGGACAAAGTGATGCAGCAAGTGTGGAGTGTGGGGGGAAAGGTTTTTCGGAATGGACCTAGGGAAAAGAAGTTGTTATTTGACAGAATAGTAAAAAATGTGGTACTATATGGGGGGGGGGGGGGGGGGGGGGTTGAGGGAACAGAGAAATATTGGAAATGGGTCCTATGACTGTACAAGGACACACCAGGAGGAGGTTAGAGAAGAAGCCCAAGTAGAGAAAATAAGAGTAGACGAAGGAGGAAGGGCGGTGAAATATGAGGAATAGATTAAAGGAAGAACAGGCTGCAAAACACTGCAGGAATGTTAGAAAGAGGTAAAAGAAGGGAAGGTGGAACACGGACAAGACAGTAGGGAATAATACACAAAAGAAATGGGTATGCGAGGGAAGAAGTAAAGAGGGTAAGAGAAGAGGGTGGAGTAAAATAAAGTCAAAGTATAATGAAAACTTAAAAGGGGAAAAGAGGAAAGATGTTGCAGGTTATGCGGGGATGGGTTGGAGAACATAATACACATGGTAAAGGAATGTATGGAGCTAAAGGGAAATGAAAGGAGAGTAAAAGACGTATTAAACGAGAATGGAGGCAGAGTGGATTGGATGGAAGAGGAAGAAACTATTAATGGAGCAAGGAAAAGAGAAGGAGCTTGAATGTGAACTGTAGATAATTAATGTAAACATAAATGTAATAATGTAAATGTAAAAAGAAACGAATCGAATTTCTAAATAATGTGGAAATAAAGAAAAACTAGCAGTAACAACCATTTAAAAGTTAAAGTTCATAGAAACAAAAATTTGTTAATACTCACACTGCCAGCTCTGTTGGCAAATAAATGTTTTGGCGCCACACTTCCTTTTGTTTGCTTCAGATAATTTGTCCAGCTAAAATCATCAACGTAAGTAGGAGGTGGATGCAGAACGTGCCCATGTTTTTCACACCATCCCGCCGGAAATATGTCCATACTATCAGCGTTCACCCATATATCGTAGTTTTCCGAATAACCATCAAAATGCAGTCTCATTCGATACCCAATTACTTCGGAAACAGTTAGAACACAAAAGTGTGAAGGATGTTGAGGATCAACCCCTTCCAACTTCATACCCGGTCGAAAACCGTTTCTGTTATAAGGAAAGGGATCCTTGAAAAACTTTACGGGAGCAGCTTTTGCCTTCATGTGTTCTAAGTATTTGGCCCACGAAAACCCTTTCTTCGCACAATTCCAGGGATAGCTGAACTTATCTTGGGAACAGTCATTTGAAGTACTGTCTTCTTCACTTACAGACTCATCCTTTTCAGATTTTGGTTCCTTTATGCTATGGTCACTAGCAGTCTTTTTAAATAAGTTTTTCCTTCGCTTCATTTTCAACATTTCTTTTTCTTTAGCAGCTCTTTCTGCCGTATCCTTACAATCGTAGCTGCAATACTTAGGTGTAATAAACTCGGAAGGTAAACCATAGCACCCACAACCTAAGCACCTCATTTCGTCTCTTAAATAATTCTTCTTTTCTTTTATTTTGGCGACTTTCCTTTCCTCCTTCATTTTCTTATAATCATCATTTTTCAGGTATTCCAGCAAGCCAAACTCGTTAATTTGAAATCGAATATCGCTACCGGGAAGAGTACCAATTCCGTCTTGCCAGTTTAAAACTTTTTTTGCATCAAATTCTTCGTTCATATTAATATCGGTTTGTTCCTTAACGGGTTTAAGTTCTACAAATTCCTCGCTGTTATCCAAACTTTTCAAATTATATCTATCGCAACTGATCGTAGACGCATCGACGTTGCCTGCGCTAGGACGACTTTCATTCCAAAAACTACTAGCAATTAAATCGATCTCGTCATAATCTTTTCTACAATTAAAGCTAGATTTTCTACGTCGTTCCGATTTTTGCGGTAGCACTTTAGGTTCGGGTAGTATCACAGGGGGAGTATCGGAGATAAAACTCGTATTTGTACTAATTTTAATTTCTTTTGTATTACTATCTGAAATGGTAGTAATAGAATTAGGTATAGGAATTAAATTATTAATTTTATCCGGTTTTAAATCTGTATTATAATTTTTTTTTAAAATTGACACACCGTGTTTCTGAAATTTGGGTGCGTCTCTGTAAGGTTGGGTTCTAGTTTTGTCTTTGTCGTCAGTAACGTTTATAGTAAGATTAATGTCGCTCGTAGAATTTGAATCCTCTACAATCGATAATTCGTACGCTTTATCTTCGATCGATTCACTTTTATTAATATTCTCATTAAGAACGTCATTACACATTAATTTATTACGCAATTCGTTATCTAGATTTTCAGGTACATTGTCACACATAACAGTGATACCGCTCGGTTTTTCTGTTTGTAATTGACCGTCGGCAATTTTTAAATTAAACACTTTGTGTTTTGACGACGGTTGGCCTTTAGTAATTGTATTATTATTATGTAAAGAAAATGGCATAAGTGCAATTTTTGGAGGTTGAATGCAATTTGTTGTGACAGTTGCAGGTATTCGAGAGTTTGTAAATTTCGGTAAAGACGATATAACATACTTTGGATTTGTTGTCGATATACCAACCTGTTGGCCAGCTTTAATCATGGTAAGATACGTCAGTGGGTTTTTCGTTATAGAATTTGGCGCTACCGTTACAGGAACCATAGAGACAGGCTTTTGAATATATACATGCTGAGTCTTATTCATAGGATGAGCTAAAATTACGTTCTGATGGTTTGTGGATAATGACACACTTTGACTTAATGGTATATTTTTACTGTTATTTAGATTTGAAATTTGAATAGGCGAAACCGAATTTAGTAATATATTTGTTGGATTTGTTTTACTTAATGATGGTGTAGACATTGTGATTTTGGGCGGCGGTTGAATATATACCCATTGCGCTAGTTGTTTCGGTACAGATGTGTCTTGTGTGGTTGAAGTTGTGGTCAGAAATTCAGATTGTATATGATCTGATGTTGTAGTAAATCTTTCCATTACGTTCCCTTCATCTATATCGTACAGTGGTGATTGTAGCTCACTCGTCTGGATAAAGTCAATTGGCTCTGATGCAGAAGTCATTTCTGCAAAATGTATTAATATTAACTATTATATTGCACATTAAAATATCATTACATTAAAAAAAATAACCGGCTAATTAAAACTGAAAAAAAACCTGGCTAAATTAAACAGGAAAAATTGCCTTCCTTTACATTCGTTGTTTTTGATTTTATAACAACAAAAAAATAGTTTATAAACCAGAAGTTACGCCTAGGGTACAGCTGATAACTAGTACCTATATCAAAGCACAATCACTATAGAATCTCTATTTTAAGAAATTTATATCGCTATCAGCCTCATTCTTAGTAATTAGAATAACAAAGCAAGAAATTTTTATTTAAAGCAATACCTATATAATATTGGATTAATAATTACACAATATTGATCACTATAAAATTGCATATTTATACAGGATGAGGTGACCACCCATTACAATCTTTCTGTACTGTACTACTGTAGACCTGATTTTGAAAATTTGGGCAATAGGTTTTTCGGGCATGGCCTCATCACTTTAAAATGTAACACCCTAAATATTATTCCAATTTTGGATTATACGAAAATTTGTCCTATTTCTAAAATTAACCATTTCCCAGATATTTAATGTAACCCTTTCAGGACGGATGACGCTTATATGTTTCAGAAACTTTTAAATAAGAATGGTGTATGTGTTACAGATGATACACTAATGTTTATAAAAATTGTACGAAATCAAAACAATATGAAGCGTCAGGTTTAAATTTAAAATATTATTTGGACCCGGTAATATATTTCTACAATATTCTTTTAAGGAATCATCATTATGGTACCTTAAGCACAATTTAAAAATATCTTGGATTAGGCACTGATGCTTTAACGTTAATAAATAGTTATTTGCTTAACAGACTTCAAACAGTCAATGTAGACGGCGCTAATACAAGACCTTTGAGAGTCTTTCAGGGTGTTCCTCAGGGTTCAATCCTAGGACCTTTGTTACACTTCATTTATAAGTCCGCATTTATGCATCACGTAAATTTTTCTATTATGACGTTATAACCGAGTTGACGCTATGTCCGATAATGTTATAAACAAGTTCTACTGCAATTGTATGTTATCTAATATTCTAAAAAATTTAATGTGTAGGAATAATAAACTTGTCCTGCATACTTATCACTCTAGTATTCACTTCAAACTTATATTATTTAATGATTTGGTAGCAATATGGTACCTATTTACATTTTATGTGTTATTAGTACATTAGTACATAGCTCATGCAGTTACTCATGAATTTCAGAATTAGATTACGTTAATTTTTAGGTCTCTATAGAATTTATATTCTTTTCTAAAGGTTTAGGTGGAAGATGAGAGGGTAATTGCATTATATATGTATGTAAGTCATTATTCAAGACAATTTCTGTTAATGTTAACATAGAGTTATTTTGTTGTTTGTTCTATTGTTTTTTTTTTCTTTTCTTTTGTGCGGCTCACAGAATACTCATTACATTATGTACGTTTGTCCGGTTTGGTATTTTACTGTTTGGGCAATAAAGTATTATTATTATTATTATTATTATTACCCAACTGAACCTCGCCTTTTGATTTTTCCGGTACAATTTTTCGTTTTTATATTCTAAGTTATCTCATAATTATTATTATTATTATTATTCTCAATCAATAATCTTGTTGGGCTAAGAAAATAACGTCGATTATTATTATTAATTACAAGCTCCTGTAAAGCAATAAGATTAGAAAAAGGGAATAACAACCAAATGACCATAATCTTAAAAGATTTGATACGAATATAAAATTTACGTACAATTAAAACTAAATGACGAAGGCACAATTACCTAATTAGAAAATATAGAACCTACCTACCTAATTATGATAGTTATAAATGGATAAGTAGCGAACTAAAGGTTATACAAACAAAAGTACATAAAAATACAAACCCTTGAAGCAGGATTTAAAAATCAGATACAGAAGTTGTCATTTTCCTTCATTGTTGCTTTTAAGTCATCCTTGTAAAATTTTATTGCTGCATGTTGAAATAAAGTACAATTAGGACCATAAAAATAGAAGTGGTTACTGTCTGATAGAACAGGAATCTATGGTTCGGTAACGGAGATTCAGACAAGAGTACAACACATGAGAAAAATATTTGGGGATGATGCGAACAATTCCAAGAGATCAGTTTGTAGAGACAGAGCAAACAATCTTGACATCTGAAGGAAAAAATAAGACAAGCAGTTGCAAATGTAATTTCAGATATCCTTACCAGAGTGTAGACAGAAATTGAGTTTCATTACAATTTCGATCATGCGTATGAATATAGAAATCTTGTAATTGAGTAACAGCTCTGAACAGTAATTCATCACATTTCAAAACATAGTATTTTCAACAGTATTATACCGAAAATAAACATAGGTACATGACAACAGAAGCTCAACAAATCATCATAATAATAATATGTATTTATTGGCCAACAAATTTATATCCAATAACAAGTCAATACTTTATGGCATACACAAGGCGGGAGTTAAAGATGTAGTCACTGTATGTTGGAATATGCATTAAGTGAGGCAGAGTTTTGTGCACAGTTCTCAAAAGTAGGTATACAATCTCTGGAATTTACGAACTCCACTTACTATGGTTGAAGCTGTAAGATTATTGCCTAAGAATGCACGAAGAAATAACGTTCAATTTATTCAGGAATAGTTAACTCCTTCATGTTATAGCGATAGCTCATGAATTACGTCTTTCAACAAAATCGGACACCTCCTCGTAAGCCTCACCTTAATGATGAAATTCTGCATTTTCTTCCTTTGAGGATGTGTAAAGGACTGTGTTTATGTAGTACCAATAACAATAATACAACTTTCAGCTTTGTAGTGTTGATGAGTACATATTGACAAGGGAATGTTACAAAATGAATGCAATGAATTTAATTATTGTTATGCGACCATAAAACAAAATGTCATGAGCCATCATGAAAACTTTGTATGTTTCTTGTTAGTTCATAGTATGCAGCAGGTACCTTTTGAAAATAAAGTGGTTTGAAATCCGATGAATCATTTACAGTAGTCCTGAGTTCTGTAACTCAAATGAAATAATAAGGGAGATGAATCCATTACAGGTAAGTTAATGATTATGTAATCACAACCCTATAATACCCAATGGTGTAAGGGAGCCATCAGACACATTGCGACACAGAGTGGGTATAGTACATGCTGGCGGCAGTGTACGCAGTCCAGACAAGCACGCCCATGCTCACTTCCCTCTTTCTAATAAACAGTTCACCTATCGAAATAGTGACCAGGCCAAGCAATGGTTATAAAGTTATAACATAACTTTCAACACTTGTATGGATTGTTTCTATCCGCTCAGCAGTATTGCTGCCATTTTGTTAAAGCTTTTGGGAGCAACTTCCTCCTTTATAAATTAACAACTGCAAAAAATTACACATGTAAAAGAACAACTAAATTAAATAATCGAGTAGGTATGTAACAAAACAGAGGACATAAAATTAATTTGGGCGCACAACAATAACAAACAAATAAATAAATCATAAATGTGTTATTTTTTTCTAGTCTGTATTTTTCATTATAGCTCTAATGGAAAGGGGTGGATGGGTGGGTATGAATTACGCTTGAGCTTGAGTGATAAGGAACATTTACATCCTCAAGCAAAAATGAAAACTATATCTCTATTCGTTTCTGAGATGTAGTCAATTGAAACCATCCAATGCAAGAAACATTTTCATACCTTGCTAGCTTTAATCATTAACTTCTCACGAAACTTGCGCTTCTACTAGAACTGTATAAGATTAAAGAAACAGATTAATTTCAGTCAGCATTTTCTAACTTCTCTTAATATTTAGATTTTGGAAGAGATGAGAAGAGATTTAACAAATAATTTTAGTAGGTATAGTTAGTTCATATGGGGGAGGGGGTGGAGTAATAACTCAAAAATACAATTTAGAATGTACTTTCATGCAATCCTACTAATTCAATTAAATGCAAGAAACTATTTGAAAATACATGCAAATTAAATATTCGCAAAATCATAACCTTCACATTTCTAAAACGTTGGTTTCCACTAAAACATATTTGAATGAATGCATTAAATGAAAAAAATTACAATTTACTATTAATACTTTTAGTTGGCTGTTTGGGGGACGTTTGCATAATTGCATATGTAGGTATTTCCTAATATCACCTTATATATTTTGTACAATATTATGTTGTGAAACTGTTATATAAAATAAAATAAATTATTATGTTACTTTTTGCTTTCAATTGCAAAGCCCATTTGAGGTTTATTAGATTTACAAGAAATTACTGATCTTTTGCCATAAAAAATTGAGATTTTGACAGTACTCGTCCTTTTTTTTCACAGTGAGACACCTAAGGGGACATGCTGAATGCTATACAATCTTCAAACTTAGAAGCCACATATTTTCAGCAATTGCTGCCACTGTTGCTAAAGCAGAGTTCTTTCTCAGCACCGATAACTTTGTGATAAATGATGTGCTAAGATAATTTAGCTTGCTACTATTATATTTTATTTAACCTAATATATAACTCATAAAAGATTAGTTTTCCCACTCAAAAACCAATAATATATACTTACAAAACTGACCTAAAAAGTTTCCCTTGAAACATAAGACATCCACGAAGCAGTTCACAAACTAACAATTAACATTAAGACAGCAGCTTGGGAATTAACTCTGCAATTACAGTCAAAAAACCTCAAGGCTGAATATCAAAGTTATTACTTAAATTGCTAATACAATCATTAGAATAGGAAATTGCACATATAATTATGATAGGTAAATATCTGGCAAACCAATTACTGAAGTCAGCTTACCTTACAATCAGTACTAAAGGTGCTTATAAAACGAATAATCACACCACAGTGATTAAGAATACGGATCATGAATTTGGTTCAGGAGAAAACATGGTGCAATCGAACAAATCCATAGAGTTATGGATCAGGCCCATAAAAATATGGAGAACAGAAGATATTGTTCAGCAGTATATTTAGATGTAACATAGGCCTCCTTCATAAGCTAAAGCATTACTTGTCATATGATATATATGCTGTAATAAAATCCTACCTAGGAAGAACAGATTCTTTTGTCACTTGTTAGCCATCGTCTCTGGTGTCCCACACGGGAACGTCATCGGTCCAAACCTTGGCTTAAATGGTAAACCATTAAAGGTAATGAAATTAAATCAACTGACATGGCATTCTCTATAAGAAAAGGTTAGTGCCCACCAATAACCCTCAATGAGCGACAATTAAACCATTTAGGAATGCATCTAGACAAAAGATTAAACTGGTGTAAGCACACAATTTTCAAAAGGAAGCAACTCTGTACTGATTTGTAGTACCTGGAGAAATAAACTAGTTGAAATCCCTGGATTACAAAACGAACTTCGAATACCGCAGTAACGAAAGTATAAAAAAAATCTGGCCTTATCAAAAAGACAAAATTTGATAATTTCGAAATTTCGACTTTAAAGTCGAATATTTCGAAAAGTATTTGAGATATCGAAAAATTGGGACCGGATCTTGAATCAGCATAAAATTTCACATAGGATCCATATCTTAACTCGGTTGTAGACAATACGCATCTCTTGCAACGCACGGACGGAATATTGATTCCAGTAACGAACGAAGTTCGTTGAAAAAATAAAAAGCAATAAAAGGGATGATAGGAAAAGTAAAGGCAACTGGAAGCATAGAAGAAAAGAAACAAACATAATCAAGGAAGCACTACCTCAAAAGTCGATAGAACCAAAACTTAAGAATAAACAATGGCACGATTCAGAGTGTGAGCATGAAATAAAAGAACAAGAGAAATTAAGGGAAATTATGCTGCAAACAGAAGAAAGTAGATACAGGCGTAAACTACAAAGCAAAAAATGCAAAAATATAATCAGAGAAAAGAGAAAGCCACACAATAGATAGATTAGAAGAAATCGAAGAAAAATACAGAAATAAAAAATTTCTACCAAGGATTGAAAAGAGTAAAGAGAGGAGACCGAGTGAAAACAGCGATGTTTAGGATGTACTTATTGGAGTGATGGGTGGAATATTTTGAGAAATTGCTTAACAAAAACACAAATCACAGATACGAAGAAGAAGTACCAGAGATAGACGTAATAAAGGAAGATGCATAATATCTACATTGGAAGACTGGCGAAGATGAAATCCAAACTGAAATAATCAAATATGGTGAAGATGAGTTGATTCGAGTAATGCATGAGCTGATTAAAGAAATATGTACCGAGGAAGAAATGTAAGTTATAAACTACTCGCCATATGAATAAAAGACAAACTAAACACATACTCGGAAAAGATACTAGGGGAGTACCAGAGCGGCTTCAGGAAAGGCAGGTCAGTGATAGATCAAATATTATTGTTCTCAACGAAATTCAAGCTGCAAGTCATGACCACAAGCTGAAAATGCATGTGCTATTCATAGATTTCAAGCAAGCTTACGACAGCATCAATAGAAGGCAATTCTTCCAAAGTAAGAGTAAAGTGTGTACTATCGAGGGATTTCAAGGTAGAGACCGACTCTAAGCAGTATTGTTCAACGTGGTGAACGAACATAACACGAAATACATAGTGTGGAGTGATGGGCCATTTGGAGGTAACAGTGACCTACTTACACGTCAAAGTAAGCCAAAGGTAACAGGTTCACATACCTACGCACCACAGTGAGTAGGAAACCAGAGTGCTTTTGCGTTGAAGTCTGTGCTATCGGGAAAATGTTAACTATACAAGACAATGATTAGACCCATGGTGCGACGTTTGGACACTGAAAAAACACTACAGTAAGAATGAAGGTGTGGGAAAGGAAGATCCTCAGAAGAATATTGGGTGGCACATACGTTAATGGAAGATGGCAGAAAAAAAACAACCCATGAATAGGGTAGCGCTAATATCATCGGAGTGCTGAAAGCGCAAAAAATGAGATGATTGAATGGACAGATCACAAATACCAAATAAGATTTGAAGTGCAGAAATTGGTGGAAGAAGAAGATGAGGCAACAGAGAACCGTTCCTCAGACAAATTGTTACGGTGGAATAAAAATTGGTTCTTTACGAAAATCCGCACTGTAGAAACCAGTGGTTAACACCTCGCCAGAAACCACTGCCGACAGTGAAACTTGGTCTCCATCCCAGAAAACCTCTTCTGTCAGTTTGGTGGGATTCGAACCATCCACTTCGAGGTGCTCGAAATGGATTAAACTGTTACCGCAGACATCTATTGCCAACAGCTAGACAGAGTGGTACTACAACAGGACAATGCAACACCACACATGGCAAGGGTCACACAGCAGAAGATGAGAGGCTTTGGTTGGGATCTTCTCCCCCACCCACCATACTCTCCCGATATCGCTCCCACTGATTACCATTTGTTTAAATCACTTCAGCACTTCCTCAAGTGTAAAATCTATGAAGAGATGGAGGCCATCAAAATTGGACTATCTGAGTTTTTTCCATCAAAGAACGCCACCATTTCTTAGAAGGAGATTAAAGATTTGGTCCAAAGATGGGGGACAGGTAGTCGATAATGATGGCCAATACATAATTGATTATTTTGTTTTAAAATAAAATTCATTTATTGTGTTCAAAACACGGTTTCATTTCGGCCCCTCTTATGTAGGGTGTCCCAAATAGCTTTTATACAAATGGAGAAAAGTTTATCTTACATTTCACCAAAAAAAAATATTCTTGATAAAAAGCTCTGCATGACTTGTGGATCTATAATCAACTACAACATTTTTAAAACAGGGAAAATCAAAATTTTGATTTGGAGTGAGAGGAAAAATACGTTCAAACTGTAGTAGAGAGCAAAATGTTCATTGAAATTGTTATTAAGTAGTAGCACAAAATTAGGCACAAGATTATTTCAATAAACACGTCAGCAATTGTTACATTAATGCACAGTACGAAACATCGTAAGATCCCGTTCATAATAAGCGCATGATTTTGTTTTATTCATACTTATTAAACACGTTCTGGATAGAGTGCTTTGGAATATCTAATAACTGTCAACAAATGTCAAATGGAACATTAATGTGTGTTTGCAATAATTAGAAATTATCAAATAAATAAAATTTATTATTATTATTTTGCTTAACCTGATATATACCAAAGTCTACAAATTGCACAAAAACAAAAAAAGGTAGAAATGGCTCAACTATAGCACTTTTTTAAAAATATTTTACATTCCGTAGTTACATTTAAAC
Organism: Pyrocoelia pectoralis; assembly: GCA_036250285.1. Classification (NCBI taxonomy): domain Eukaryota; kingdom Metazoa; phylum Arthropoda; class Insecta; order Coleoptera; family Lampyridae; genus Pyrocoelia; species Pyrocoelia pectoralis. Next base: position 16,604,638 of record CM070077.1, read on the forward strand.
TTTTGACGGCGTATAAATTTCTACATCTGTTATTCTAGACCATTACCGAGTTCTTTCGAACATTACGAATGCGACAGTATATACCATTACCGAATGACAAATAAATGTGTTTCTACATTTATGTTGGTAAAAGTGAAGGCTCTCATGTACCTAAATGTAACAAAAAATGATAAGTGAAAAAGTCAATTTAGGATACTTACTGCAATCATACTAATTTAATTAAGTGCGAGCAACTAGTACTTGAAAACGTGCAATCTTCGCAAAATCATAACCTTCATTTCTAAAACATTGGTTTTCATTAAAATATCTAGTATTTGAATGAATAAAATGAAAAAAAATTACAATGCATTAATAACAATTTTAGCGATTTGTCCAAAAAGTTGCATTAGAATTTTTTTGGCAGACATTTAAATCGTTACATGCATGTAGGTATTTCCAATAATACTTTACATATTTTGCACAATATTGTGTTGTGAAACTGTTATATAACATAAAATTATAATTGTTATAATAGTTTGTCTTCAATTGCAAAGTCGATCAAAGTTTATTAGTTACGAAAAATAATTATAATCGTTCTTCGAGTAGACGAGTACAATTTAAAAGGAGTTGCTGTCCGAGTGGTTCACTTTGCAAAAATAATATGTGCAACAATTATAAAAAGTTCATACGATAAAATACTTTTGTAAATTTCGATTAACAAAATTGTCATCCGTACGAAACAATTTCGAAATTCCATAGTGTGAAGAAATAATTTTTATGCAGTAGAATAATCACATGTGGCCTTTAATAATTATATTAATAAACAACAGTATTTTGAGATATCAATAAGAGGTAAAAAGTGCCAACAACAAAAAATCTACATGTTTGAAAAATTAAGTACTTAAAAATATTTTTGTATAGAAAGTAGGAGGAATCTCTTGGATATTTGGAAAAGTTTTCAAAGTTTTAATAATAAATTGAAAGTTGAACGTGTTTTAGGTAAACTCTATACGATAATTACGAATTAAAATTAATTTCTAAATTAATAAAGGTATATAGTACTTGTCTTGACGGTTGTGAGAGTATCATATAATAATACAGAAAACTTTGGAAATTACGGGCTGTAGGTCTCACTTAAACTATATTAATGAAAAAAATTCTAGTCGAATAATTAACTTAATTAATAATTACCGTTTCGGGTCCGTCGAATATTTAACTATTTTCCCTTTTTATTTCTTATTTTTTCTAAACACCACTAAAGTAGTTATACGCTACGAAATCGGGAATATCTATGGATACGACATGCGCAATTACAAAAAAGTAGGGCGGGGGGGACAGCAAAATCAACAAGAACCACCAACGAAATTGTTGGCCATGTTGATTTTCGCGCTCTATATGATATTTATATGAAAATTAATCGACTACAATCACGCTTGTTCCTTATAAAATAATAGGTGTGTATAAACATTCCTGTTATATGACTGTTTTGAGTAACCCCTCAGGGTAATACAGAACGCTACATTATCGAGCCGAATTTAAATTGATCAAGTAAAAACGGCGAATTTGCGCAAAACTTTTCACTTGTTCGTTATTGCCACAAATCACAACATTTATCTTTCCAATAATCGAAATGTCTTCCTAGTCCTACCCCGCGTTTATCGAACATTTTGTCTTTACGTAGTTTTCAATTGATAAGCTCAAACCTACACGAATGAAAGCCGTAAACCTTTTAAGAATTTACTTCCATTACCGTTTACGAAGCGAAAAGATTTATTGTTCGTTCATTAAATCCAAGTAAAGGTACTTGAAAATTCAATACGAAACGAGTATAATAATAAACAAAATAGGTGAATTTTGCAATCCAACGGTGTCAATTTAAATTTCCCACATTTTGTAAATAAAATGGTGACGCTTTTAGGCGAACAAACCGAACACTTATTGCCAATAAACAAATTACAGCTTAATCTTCGACTATCGATTAGATTCATAGTTATTTATTTGAAATAAAAGGAAAATTTAATAAATTTTTCTTACCTCATGTTTTTTTTACACAACGCATGCGCAAGTCTACGCAGCAAACAGCTGGTTTCCCCCCTCATCCTCCCGCAAGCGAATTATCATTTGACATCTGACTACTAATTTTTGTTTATCTACTCGTGGATTGTTAAAGCGTTTGCGTACTAAATAATGCACTAGAAATTCTTCATCTTATAATACATACTACATATATATATATTTGTGAGCGATAATTTTCTACATTAATTAGAACAGGTAGGTAATTATACATTTTTTTTGTCGAACATTAACATAAAAATGTAAAAATAGATACTTTGGACTTGTTTATTGTTTTTATTTACCCAAACAATTATCACAGTAAGTATATTTGATTAAAAATAGCGACATGCTGTCAGTTCTTATATATCAGTTTTTTTTGTTCTTCTTTTAAGGAGATTTCTTTGAAAATGGGTGGTGCAGTAAGCACTGGTCAAGATAATAACGATTTAATAGATAATTTAGTGGAAGCGGATTATATTAGGACATTCTCGGTTGAAACTGTTTTTCGTGCGGTTGATCGAGCCGATTATTTTTTACCTACTTCACGTAGCAATGCTTATAAGGATCTGGCATGGAAAAGTGGTAACCTACATCTTTCGGCACCGTGCATTTATAGCGAAGTAATGGAAGGTTTAAATTTACAACATGGTTTAAGTTTCTTAAATCTGGGCTCCGGTACCGGTTATTTAAGCACAATGGTCGGATTAATTATTGGATCTAATGGTGTCAATCATGGCGTTGAAATACACGAGGATGTTATACAGTACGCTACCAAAAAATTGGAGGATTTTAAAAGATGTTCTGGTGCGGTCGACCAGTTTGACTTTTGTGAACCAAAATTTTTACATGGTAAGTTAACTTAGGTACTCAATTGACGGTGGATTTTGATAATTTGTTCGTTAGGTAATTGTTTGTGCCTTAGTAGCGACGTTCCGCAGTATGATCGTGTGTATTGTGGAGCAGCTTGTCCGTTAGCGCACGAAAATTATATGAAGAATCTGTTAAAGGTTGGTGGAATACTCGTTATGCCTCTTGATGATCAACTGGTTCAAGTTAAACGCACATCGGAAACTAATTGGGATGTGCGATCTTTATTACCCGTTTCTTTTGCCACACTTATACAACCTCAAAATGGAGAACAGGACATTGTATCTATGAGTATGTTTATTTATTAAGTATTTACAACGTGAGAAATAATTATTAAACAATTTGTTGCACATCTACCCAATTACATAAGAGATTTTCATACAATGGAGTTAATTAAAGTAATTTTTGTTTTGGTTCGTTTACATATCGTGACATACATATTCAAAGTCCTTCAGTATGTTTTATATGCAATATTTCTCCATTGTACATGTCAATAGTGGAAATATCATTGATATCTAATTAAAAAAATGCTATCTGGTTAAAAATATTTTGTTTGTGATAAATGTTATCTTGTTGTGCACCTGTATCAGGTTACACTCTTTCAAGGATTACCTCGACCTTTGAACAATGATTATATTAACTTCATTTTTAACAAGCTGAGAATGCTCTTCTAGCATTGCCAGACCCAACAAAATTGAAGTGCAAATACAAATTCCAAGTTTAAAATTTTGGCATGTGTCGCCACGAGACGTCTTTCTTACCAAAAAACTGCAACTTTTGCTTATAAAAAAAATGAGTGCCGCCATTTTAACTTATACCGGAAGTGACGTCTCAAAGATAATATCAGAATTTTCGTCCTTGGTCTGAATGCAATCCATTGGCGAAAACCGCATTTCGATAACTTTAATAGTTTCTGAGTTTAGAGCGTTGCAAGGAATGTGTACGGACAGACTACAGATGACAGACACAATTTTTTTTCCATATTTTGAATCTACGTATTCAGAAACGCAAAGATATGTAAAAATTTGCATAGGTCAATTTTTTCTGGAACACTAATACAATACTTCCCTTTTACTTCGTACTTGGGAAGTAAAAATTATATAGAAATGATATAGGTCAGGACCGGATTCATGGCGGGGCAACCGGGGAAACCTTGATAACACTTTTTTAATAATTTTTATGAAATGAGGAGTTTTATTGAAAGGGCCTCCACTTTTTCATTACCCTGGGCATCCATACTCCTAAATACGGCTCTGATCACAATATTTACTGCCTATTACTCTTTTGGAGTGTTAAATTTTGTTATTGTTTGTCATCACCTACTTACTGACATTTAAAAATTAATATAAGCCTACAAGTGTAAAAAAATTAATTTTACCGATATTTTTTATTCAATCATTTGTTATTTCATATCGTTGAAAAAACAAAAAGTTCAATTTAGCAACCAAAAAGTAGGTATGGCTTCTATTTAACTAAAGGGTCATTCCATATGAAGTGATGAAGGCACTTTTTTGGTACCACCTTGGATCTTGATGAAATTTGGTGTTAGTGTTCAACAAAGATTCAAGTGATGTTGTGCAAAATCTAAGTTTCATTATATAGAGGGCGCTAGGGTCCTCCTGAAAAAAGGGTCACCTGTGCAATGCAAACGCACATGCAAATAAGTTGCCAATTTTAAAAGGCTACTGCTCTGGAACTGTAGCAGATAGATTCCTGAAAATTGGTAACCAAGGACAACCTTTTGTCCTTCTCATGAAGGATGCAGTGCCAAGGTTTAAAAAGTTTTGGTTTTATTGCTGTTATTTCACAAAGTTGCCCAAATAATCCATCATCTATGTCAATGCAGATTTTTGATGACTGATAACTTTGAAACAATTTCTTCTACAAACCTATGCTTTATTGCTTTGGTGAGGTAACTAAACCCATTACTACTTTTAAGCTACCACAGTATCAGCTACTAAGCTCACTTCGTTGTGAGGAAATGTACTATTGCACATGAGGTAAACCTTGGCACTGCAACCTTCATACAGAGGACAAAAGGTTGTCTTTGGTTATCATTTTTCATCATGCTATCTGGTAGGGTTCCACAACAGTAGCATTTGAAACTTGTCAATTTGTTCGAATATTCATCAGTGGTGCAAAGGTGACCGTTATGCTGGAGGTCCCAGAACCTCAGCTGTGCTACTTTAGCTACTTATGAAGGTGAAATGTTACACAACATCCTCTCACACATATGGCTAGCTACATTAAATTTCAACAAGATTGCAGATTGTGACTAATATATGGGGGGGGGGGGGGGGGGGGGGTGACCCCCTCCCCCGAAATAAATAACATTCTGCATTAAATTCTAAATCGCATATTTAGCCGTATATTTTCTCATTAAGTCATTACCGAATTGGGGATAAGTGACTCGACCTGACAAACTCTCACGTAGAACCCCCACCGAAAATTATCTATAGCTACGTCCCTGGTGACTAAAAATTTTTCTCGCAAATTTGGCCACTTGACATGGAATGACCCATGACATGGATGTGCGTAACCTCAAAAGCATTGATCTTATTAAAAACAGTGATATGAATATTTTTTTTAATCTTTTATACTTACGATATTTTACATGTAAGAAAATGGCACTTTTTAGTTCTTTTTTCAAATAACGCAACATTGAAAACACCAAATACCACAATAAAAATTTATTAAGTCGAATGTGTTTTGACAATGAAGCTGTCATCATCAGAGAACAACTAACAGAAAATGACAAAAGTGAGCTTATTTAAAGGGGGAATTGACATACATTACAAGTTATGATAAACCTAAAGGACTTGAATCATCATTATTCATTAGAAAGTATTTGTTTTTGTGAAATTCTAAACTTTCATAACAATCAAATTCATGCTTATTATTTACTTGCTTAACTAAGGAAGTAATCATTTTGTGATGTTTCTCAAATATATGTAGAGCAGATTTATCCCAACGATTGTATTTGAGGTGAACCAAGTGCTTTGAGTGATCTTTTATCTTTTTCAATGCATATTTGGTTACAATTTTTATAGTTGATTTTATATATTCCCGACTTATCGTTCATATCTACTGGACGTAATTCAGCAGTCATAAACGTTCCAGCTCTTCTAGTTTTTAAAATAACTTTTTACCCGCTTACATTTTGAACTTTTCGATACATATTTTAAATCGACAAATAAAATTGCAAACATTGCACATTGCACAAATTTCCATCTTGAATATTAAGAAAGAAGATTGTTTCCCATGGACATATCTACCTACTTGTTTATTTGTTGTGGTTTTAATGTGTTTTGCCAAGTCAGTCTCTGATTTGACTAATCGGTAATGATGATTTTAAAGTGACCTCATCTGCAATTACCTACTCCAAAAATATTTGTGTGTCTTATTTTATTCACTAACTGCAATTTTTGCACTTAAACTGAGCAACAAGAGTGTTTAATCATAACTACAGTTACAGTATTCATCAGCTTATAGTTTGCTTCATGTAATTTGTTTAACACTCATAATAACTTTGCCAATTTAAAACATGACTAGAACATTTGTTATGTGTAATTCCAAGATATACACATACTTATGTAATTGTACTTAATTCTGGAATATATAAGTTTGTGACGTACATCTCGAGATTAAGTACCTATAAGGATTTGTATTTTATGATTAAATATAAAATTTCAAACTACCTTTACTGTTCAATGCTTTCAAATACATATCTTTATTACTGATTAATTTCACACGTATGAAGTGAGATGACATTTGACTTACTTTTTTTTTATTCTTCAAATAAATCTTTAACTATGTACTGCTAATTGTCATTTATGTTCTACTTTTATAATATGAATTAAACTTTATTTAATCCCTTTTAAATAAAGATAAAAACATTTTTGATGGTTCTTCAAGGTTTACGTAAATATATAGGGTGTGCCAAAAGTCCCGAATAGTCAAATATTTCCGTTGTCTGCAAAGCAGTTTGTTGCAAATTTGATATTTATATACAGTAAAGAGCAAAGAATTTATTCATCATAATGGCAATTGTTTGTTACTTCTGGTTTAACCGGAAATGCCATCAATTTATTTTTTTAATGGGGCAGCTTGTATATTTTTTAATTTCTGAAGGTCCAATAAAAAAATAGTTCAAAAACACTAACAACAAAGCTTTTGTTGTAATAGAAAACAATAAGCAACTTTATTAAAGGAAATTTAATGTCCTACGGCAGCAGTTCTCAAACTTTTTTCACGTACCACCCATGAAATTATAGAGCACTTGCGTATGAACACAACTTAACTGTTAAAAATTCTAAAAATCTTACAAAACGGTAAAGAAATAAAAAGTCCCAATCGTTTATGGAAATATGATGTTTATTTTTTCTACAAAAAGTTAACACTTTAAATTAGAATGTAAAGTTTACAATGTTTACATACAATATTCGTATTGTTTATTAGGAAGTAGTTACTTGGTTAATGCGAAACATGGTGCTGCATGCTCAGTGGCGCCCTAGGCCATGTAGTACCAGCCGCCCCTTTCTCAGCTTACATCATTTTATTTAAAATTGCTCCCTAAGTCCCAACCATTACACCGTGGTCCCAACACTCCCAACCCAATATAATTTTTAAGAATACAAATTTTATTTATACAAAATGAACACGTCTAGTACTTACTACTTACCTAATAAAAGAAAACAAAACATATTTCAACGAAAACGGAAAACTACAAATATACAAACAACATTCTGCTGTTGACATAGCGCTCTTCAATTACTTATCAATCAACTCAAAACAAAACTAAAAACGCACGTAAAATTCAGACTAGGAACGCATGAAATACACAATCAGTCAGAATCAACAATTAGTACAAGGTGGCAGCGCGCGTAGGTATAAATTCATAAAACTATTTTAAAAATCCAATTATTCAAGTGATAGCGATTCGAATTTCGAATACCTTGTAAAACTAAGAAAGTGACAATGCCGAAAATCGCCGGAAGCGGAACGTTTATCAAATTAAAACGCTAGTATAGTATTACATACTAGCAAGCAGTACACGTATCAGTAATCTGATTCCGACAGAAGATTATTTTTTGTTTACAGTGCAGGACTGCACGCCGAACTAGTGAGCGTTTTTTGCACACAATGTTTTATTTTCTTCGGGTCGTTTCTTGTTATCATTCATTCTCATTCATCGGTGTATTTTTTTCCCACTATTGGCCGCCCCTAATATCTGGCCGCCCTAGGCCCGGGCCTAGTGGGCCTTATGGGAAATCCGCCACTGTGCATGCTCGAAACATGCGAAGAGATGTTTGGTTGAGTTATACTTAATTTTAAACGCAAATTTAATTCTATTTTAAGCTTATTTCGGCGTGCGAAATTCGAAAATAATGTTTTATTTATTTATATTTTATACCCTAAGCCCTATAATATGCCCCTATTATGGGCATGCTGCTTGCATACCACAGTTTGAGAACCGCTGTCCTACAGCAAGTGTTCGATGCTTACAATTTTGCAATGACCTAATCGTATTTTTGAACAGCTAAAAAATACGTTGGTTGCTCAAAATGCATTTAAAATTTGTTTTGTCCTTTTTTTGTATATTTTACATGTTTTGCAATAATAACAATTTTTTTATTTTTCAGTACCAGTAGAACCCCTTGCCCTTCAATCATTATGCAGAGTAGTTGTCCGAAATATACTCCGCAAAAATTTAGAGGAAGAGTATCCCAATTTAAAATCATGTCCCACAACAAAGAAGGTTACAAAAAAGAAACGCGCTTTAAGACGTTTGGTTGTTCCTTTCTTTGATTCATCCGAAGATAGCAGTGATAATGGTGGACATAATAGAAATAGAGACTTGGGGCGTGTTAACGTAGCTAATAATGAAGATAATGAAAATGAAAATCAAAATGAAAATACTGATACGCGAGATGTAAGTGCATTAATCGATATGGTTTTAGGGAAACTTCGTGATAGGAGAAATGTAAGTCAAGAGACTCAGGATAAACAATCCAATACGGTGAATAATACAAACACTAATCAGTCGACAAATACCTATAAGAGTAAAGAGTTTGTGGAAGACACCGAAGATGATAGCGAAGATGAGGATGCTTCAGGTTCCAATACTGAAGGAAACAGTTATCACTGTTGTGATGGAGCAATGATTTGTGCACGTAACGATGAGATTCGCATAGAAAATAGTATAGAAAGTATAATTTGTTCTGATAATTCACCAAATCGATTATCTCATCGTAAAAAAGTAGAGGCCATAATTGAACATCCTCATGGGGATATAGTTCAAAACTCAAATGAAATGGATAACAGTCACGTAATTGCGGAAAAGATGGATGTATTTAATGAAAAACCTAGAGACAACAGTAATACTTTAGAAGATGAAATCGAGGTCGACATGGAGGTCGAACATCAATCTGTACCCGAAATAGCAGCGAAGCAATCTGTTGAGAAACCGTCAAACAAAACTAAACGAGAAAAGTTTGATAGCGGATTAGGAGATGATATGATTGATAAAGATTCTGGTTCTGATGCTTCCGATTCTGATCACGCAATGGATGTTGAATCATCTTCTAGTACTGATAGCGATCAAGATGACAAAAGGACTAAAAGGGGATCTGGACTACCCGTAGCAGGATCAATAATTCGTGGAAAAATACGACGGGTTACCGTACCTAACTCTATGTTTGATAGTGATTCTGAAGAGGATAATGTAGATGAAAATACAGAATCTAACGAAATTAGGACTGTGTCGAGTCCTTATACTGCGCTTATGAAGAGTAAAATCAGGGACCTTCCTTTACCGACTGTTTTAAAGAATTATCTTAATTTTTACAGGGAATTTTAGAATGCAGCTGGTAATTTTATGTAATGGATAATATTAATCAATTTTGTACGTTAATAATATAGTGTTTGCATCCCTGTAGATCTGTTAAATACTTATATTTATATCCGGTAGTAGATTGGTTATTATGTTGTATATTTACGAGTAAAGATATAATGTGCTAATAATATTGTATATTTCATTAAATTAATAAATTATAGTTATACGTTCAAATGTTCAATGAATAAACATATAATAATTGTTCCCTTAGGCAATGATTAAAAGGTAAATAAACAGTAGGTAATTGACAATGAATATTACCTATTTATGTTGAAGTTGAAATTAATTCCCGATGTGAATTGAATTTCAATAGAATTTAACATGAGACCACAAACCTATTGTTAAAGTGGCATTTATGAATAGATATTTGGTACCTACTAACATTGTGTATAATCAATTCTATTGTCAATTTAAAGTATCCCATATGACCTCTGGTGGCGAGTTATGCAACTGTTTTAAGTAGGTAGTACTCTAAGTTACGAAAAACATTGTAATTGGTTTAGTTAACTACAAAGTTAAGAAATAAAGGAAACTATTCAATGTTGTGAGTAAGTGTAATTCATTAGGTATATAATAATTCCACGAATTTTTAAAAATACAGTAAAATATTGTGTAATTTTTTGTACTTATCTACCATTAGTATTTCTTGAGCGGACTCCCTATCCCAAGGAATCGTAGTAGGCTCTTTGATTTCAATATTCTTATGAAAGGCCTTACAAAAATTAAAGCAAGTTTATACAGTGTGTCTAGTTAAGTTGGCAACATATGGGAAAATTTTTTATTAATTTTACGAAAAAAAGTTATTCTTTATAAAAAGCTCTGCATGTTCTAAAATCTAAAATACAATCATCAGATATTAAATTTTTTCAGTCGTGTACGCGGTTTGTCAAAAAATATGAATTTTGCTCAAGAGTAAAGTACCTTTATTTTTGACAATATCGAAAATTGTTATTAAAAAAAGTTAATCAGAACTAAAAACTACGTTCAAATATGTAATTACATCCTGCTAGTAAAAAATGTTTTTTTACAACTTTTTCTCCGGTAGCATTGAATAAATACCTCCGGTAGGTAGTAAATTTGAGAAAAAGTTGTAAAAAACCATTTTTTACTAGCAGGATGTAATTGCATATTTGAACTTAGTTTTTAGTTCTGATTAACTTTTTTTAATAACAATTTTCGATATTGTCAAAAATAAAGGTACTTTACTCTTGAGCAAAATTCATATTTGTTGACAAACCGCGTACACGACTGAAAAAATGTAATATCTGATGATTGTATTTTAGATTTTAGAACATGCAGAGCTTTTTATAAAGAATAACTTTTTTTCGTAAAATTAATATTAAAAAAGTTTCCCATATGTTGCCAACTTAACTAGACACACTGTATAGATAGATGGAAATGAAACCAAAGAATAACTATGGTATACTATTTGGTAATGGTATTAGGTTTGGGATCATATCAAGAAAAACTCTATTCTGAATTCCTTGTTGAAAGCTATCCTTGCACCTAAATAATCTTCAGTAAGTAATTGTTATAAAGCAAAACTACTTTAGTTGTTTAAATAGTGAACGTCGTTTCCAGAACTTTAACGATAACGATAAAACCATGTGACGTTACTCGAAAAAGCCGAAATAAAGTATGAAAGTCTCCGCGATAATTTTACGGACGTAGAAGAGCAGAAAATTTTGTACTAGTTAGTTTCCCGTACATTATTTTCATTCTGTTTACAACCCTTCCGTCGTCAACAGAAATTGCCCTTTTCGAAAATAATGTTTATCATAATAGCGTGTCTGCAATTCAGGTTAACGATGTTCTTGAGTATGTCACGAAAAAAAATTGCAGACAATTCGGATGTGGATAAGTATTTTAATTAAGCAATTTAAATCATAATTTGCTAAAAAAAATGGTACTTCAATTGAAGAAAAGGTATTTCAGTAACCAAGACGCTAAAAAGGTGCATTCTGAGAATTCGTCGCCTCCAACACAAATCACTTATTGTTAGTGGTTTGTGGCCTCCAACATGTCGTATATTATAAGCCACCGTTAGTATGCGATAATCCTACCAAAAATCCCCTTTTTAAGCAATAGTTCGCAATTTCCTAGAAAAAGAAATTAGAAAGGTGTGATGAACAGACACCAGGCTTCACGCGCATCCTACAAAAAACTACAAAAAACAAACGAAGCCAACTCCATCTGTACCTACGTTGTGTAACTGAAGAGGGCGCCTACCAAGATGGCGGTTCCCTAGATGGCGCTTATCAAGACCTGTGAATACAGTGACTGTATTACAAACAGTGACGACAAGCGTGGAATCGATTTTGATTGGCCGTGGTATATTTTGCATCTTAATGGCGGCCTGACTGTGTTTACCTTTGATCAGCGTGTAATTTTTATTTTGATTTAGAACGTTGCTAGGATACCACCGTTGAGTTCATATAAACCCGCCCACAATTTTGCCTCTTAATGGGGTCTATTCTGTATCGGCTCCGGTAAAATTTAAAGGCCTTTAAAATTTTAACAAATAACGGGCCTCTTATAATTTAAGCCGGATGTGGTATTCTGTAAGCCCACAAACAAGAAAGTCGTTAAATGTGCGTTCATTTAACGGACCCTTTAAAATACAAAAGCTGAACGTCTGGCAACACTGTAAATGCGGTTGTGGTGCTATCTTCACGCAGTATAAGGTACACAAAGTTCATTTGAGAGGTTAGGTTAAACGTCAAACTTTTGGCCAATATTCTAACATTTCTAACGGTATCTCGTCTCGATCTCCCATATTATGTCCCGGGCAGCACGAACAACTAAAAAGCAAAAAGAATTGCTAATTAATTACTTGGAGTGCAACAGGATTTTGGTGAGTGGAACTGCCAAAAATCCAACTGCACTGGCTGAAATAGCTAAAAAATGGGCGGACTTGGCTACCCAGTTAAATAACATAGGCTCTACGAAAACAGTTAAACAATGGAAAGAGGTAAGGGCAATAATATTTGTACTAGTAGCATATCAGTATGGATAAGGTGTTTCTGTGCAGGCTGTCAGTGAAATGAAAACTACAGTGAAACGTCGGGCAAGAGATGTTAGATACGGTGTAACTGGTACTGGAGGTGGAAATCCTGTAAAACCTCTCACAGATATGGAAGAAAAATTGCTGGCTTTAATTTCAAATGTCAGCATCGAAGGAACTGCAATCGCTGAAGCAGGAGTGGCAATAGGTATTTAAACTTATTTTTTTCGCTACTCGTCTACAAGTATATCATTTTTGACCTATTTTGGAGCGGACGAGTGGTTTTTCTCTTCCAAAGTCTATAAATATAAGGAAATTTGACCAAGGTACAACAATTTGTATTAATGTTATTTTCTTTATTTTGTTAAATAAAAATTGTTAAGGTAAAGTAAAAGTACGTGTTTCTAAATTTAAATGTAAAGTAAAAAAATCTTGTTTTTTAATTTAGATCCTCAGGAACAGTTACCATCGGTAGCTTCAGAAGATAACATTGTCACCATAGGTGTGTATTTATAATAGTACTGGTCGTACGGAGAAAGATTGCCCCAAGGTCGGATGCGCACTCGTATAATTGTAAATTTTCCAAGCTTGGCAATCATATGATACCAGTGGTGTCGCCGCTAAATTCCGTTTAATTCGTAACATCTGGCTTGAATATTAAAAAAAAAAGATTTTTGTCTTAAATGAGTATATGTGATTTAATTTTACATGTACACGTATTTTTTCTTACTTGTTACTAAAATATAAATTTAAAAACACTGCGAGTTTTATTTCCTCATAAAAAGCAACGCCAGTGTTAAACGTGGAAAAAGCAGTTTACATGCCGATCGCTTCCGAATACACGAAGTTCACCTGCGCACCCGAAGCAATCTTTCTCCGTACGACCAGTACCTAATTGTAATTACAAACTAGTTTACCATGCATTTTAGAGTTCCAAGACTTTCTACTTCCTGTGTCACCCAGCAATAAAAAAGTAGTAGAAGCAAGCATTAGTAAGTTTTCTAAATTATTTACATAGAACTTTTTTGTGATTATAAATTACAGATGATTCTGTCTTTTCGCCACCTACTGCTTCTAATAACCCACGCACGCCGAACACCGTGACACGATCTACTAAACCCCAGAATAGAGATTCTGGGACTAAACCAAGAGTTAAAAGACTGCGAACGCGACAAAATGTATATACCACTTTAGCTGCACATGACCGCATATTAAGTAGCTTAACTAACTCTAATTTTGCTCTTGCACGGGCACTTAATAATGTAGCTCTAGGTATTAATAATATCGCTCGAAAAATGTAATAAACATGTAATTAATTAAAATGTTGTACTATTTCATTTCTAACTGCCTGTCCTCTTATAAACCAATTTTGATTCACATTGGCTTCTCTTACAACATCATCGTTTTCATTTGGATCATCCTGCTCTTCCTGTTCTTCCTCAACGATGTCGTTATGAAATTGTGCAATGTTATGCAAAATCCCGCAACAATAAATAATTTTTCCTGCTTTAACAGGGTCATAATGTAATACACGATGCTTTGATAAACATCTAAATCTGGATTTGAGTACTCCATTTAATCGTTCTATTGTAGTACGTGCCCTTGTAAAATTATGATTATAACGTTCTTCAGCAGTGTTAGGGGCGGGATTTTCAAATGGTGTTACTAAAAATGGTTGAAGCTGATAACCAGAATCGCCTATTAAAACTGAATTATCCCCTTGAATATATAAATTTGTCATTACAGTTCTAATTGCAGAAGCTTGCCATATAGCTGCATCATGTGTAGAACCAGGAAATCTCGCGTTCATATTCAGTATGTTTAAATTACTGTCAACAATGATCTGGCAGTTAATACTATAATACCCTTTTCTACAGTAGTATGGAACAGCAGGGTAATTTTCGGGAGGTGAAATGATAGCTACATGAGTGCAATCTATCGCACCCAAACATCTAGGAAAATTAAAATTTTCTAAAAAGCCCCTTCTTATGTTATTCCTTTTATCGACTGTATTTGGGAAAACAATCCAATTATCTAATAAGTTATTATATATAACATTGGTTACTTCTTCCAAGCATCTACTCATACTCGGTTGGCTTAGAGCGAAATAATGTCCATGCCCTGAACTTAACTGGTAACTTCCAGAAGCGTACAATTGCAAGGTTGCTAATATTTTAATGTGATCTGGAATAGCTGTTGGTCGTTGACTTTGACGAAGAAATGGTTCAATCATATTGATGATAATAAGTGTGGTTTCTTTATTAAACCGAAAGATTTTCTTGAAGTTTGACGTAGGTAATTGAAACGGATCGCTCATATCCCTTAACTGTCTTTGATGGAATCTAAATGCATTTCTGAAAAAATTAAAATCATCTGCATTTAATAATAAACTACTAAAATTTTATGTTTATCCTACCTTTGCTCTATTTCCAATAATTCATCGACTAGCAGTTCACCTGCCATATCTACAAACGCCATTTCTGTCACCGTTAATATTTAAGGGTACTTTTAACAGTCCTCTAAAAATTAACGTTTAAACGATCTGTTTAACGGTACCCGTTAAGAAAATAACGGGTTGATCAAGTTACAGAATACCACTTTAGTTTCAACGCCCGGTAAAATTTTAAAGGTCTTTAAATTTTACCGGAACCGATACAGAATAGACCCCAATGGCGGATAATCGCCGCTTGTCGTCACTGTTTGTAATACAGTCACTGTACCTGTGAATAAAGTCACTAAAATATTCTAAAGTACCGCAACCAGTGAGTTATATTAGAGTTCACTGACCGCAACGTTCGCCATTTTGGGGTTAAAATTTTGGCGGCAATTTCAAATATTGAAGACCTAGTCGCTAGAAAATTTAATGACTTTATGAAGTGTTTCTTAAAAACTAAACTCACATTAGATACTTATCAATATATTTCTTAAAAATGAGTTGTCATTGTTATTAAAAGGTACAGTTTAATTGAAAGATAAAAAATTTGGGACTTTGCCAAACGAACCTAACATACGTTTTTAAAATTGACATTTTATTTTGTCGTGTTAATACTTCATTTAGAATCGTTATTTAAATCACAGAAAAGGATAACTAAAAAATACAGCAAGTAGTGTGTAAGAATAAGAAGAGGAGCCTGTCTATGGGAAAACTACAAGTTTATGATGTTTTTCAAATTGCCGCGTTTCAAACCAAGTGTCAAACGTCAAACTTAGTAATAGTAAAATTTTAGACCAATGGTCTAAGAGTAAAATACTAATTTTCATCGTATGTCAAACACTGATGTCATTTTTCCGCCATTTTGGGGTTAAAATTAGCTTTCTCTCTCTAACTCATTGGAACATAAGGTTGCGGTACTTTAGAATATCTAGTGACTTTACCTGTGAACAGTCAGTAGATTAATACTACTGACTCTGCCTGTGAATAGAGTCCCTATATATAATATCACAGACAATATATAAGTAGTCTGTGATAATGTGAAGTTGTAGGATGGAGGAAAACAAACAAGCAGTTAAAATGAACGAAAAAATATAGGTATATTTGGTGATAAAATAAAAACCCTAAAATTTTTATAAATCATACTTACCGCCAAAAAGAGAAAATGCCATGTTCACCTGAAACTATTCGAAGGAAGAACATGGTAAAGAAACCCTTGGATATGTTCCCAAGAAACTAAATACACAAATTAAACAAAACACAAAGAAACATGATGCAGTGAGGTAGACCACAATAACATAAAAATACCTGCAACGAAAGCATATAAATGGTAATCAAATTCAGTTATATAAATAATACAAAACAAAAACTGTGTACACTCGGTACTCAAGGCCATAATAACTAAAATAACCACTACTTATACTCCCTCTCCTTGTTCGACAGTTACCACATTCACTAGACATATAGAATAAGTAGGTACATATAAATAGTTAGTTATTCGGACGTCTCCGAAAGGTACACGCAGGCCTGGATTCGGCGCTTACGGCTAAAGTTGTATTTCGAGCACGAGTGCTAAATTGCTATTAAACGCCCAGCAGTCGACTCTGACACGGGAGAAAAATAAACATCATTAAGTATAGTTACATCTCTTACATAAATGAGGGAGTACGTTAGCAACTCTAAGTTTAAGCTTCAAGCAAGTGTGCGGCTCTTATTGAGAAACGAAATGAAATGATGAAACAAAGAAAATTAAAATTAAATTAAAATAACTGTGAATTCAACATTTTTACCACTGACCTGTAAGAAAACTCTCGCCCCTAATTCAATAGGTAACGGAAGTTTATTATCCCTATTACATACAAGAACGCCAAATAAAAACACATTATATAAAGACAAAACAAGATGGACGCTACCACAGCGGTAATTTGGGTAAACAGTTCAATGTAAAATAATCTACAGCCATTTCAATGAATGACAAGTTATTAGAAAATATTATGGTTCATTTAAATAATTAACATTAGGAAAACAGATAAAATTCAT
Source organism: Pyrocoelia pectoralis (assembly GCA_036250285.1). Taxonomy (NCBI): domain Eukaryota; kingdom Metazoa; phylum Arthropoda; class Insecta; order Coleoptera; family Lampyridae; genus Pyrocoelia; species Pyrocoelia pectoralis. The sequence continues at coordinate 16,621,909 of CM070077.1, forward strand.
GCATTAGGTACCTACCTACCTTTTCGATGGAAAATTTGCACACACAAAAATAGAAATTTACAAATATAACCAAAACACCTGTTGCTTCTTCAAACGGCCGGATCAGCCCCTTTTCTCAACCCCCATCTACCACCCCTAACTATTACCCTCTCTCTTTTTTTCCCATCCCTTTCTCTGTTGCGGTGTCTACACTCACGCCAAAGTCTTCTTTCACTTTATTTTCAAAACCGGACATTTCAAAGGTATAGGAATTGAAAGTCAATAGTTATAGGTACCACAAAAGTGGTTTGTGGGATTGTGGGTTACACCTACAATAGAAATTGTAAGTTTCTCAAAACAACAAAACAATGAATTGAAAATGGAGGAACCATATTCATGTAGGCTAACAGATTTGATATACTGATGAGTGATGACGAAAAGTACCTATATAGTTTCGTATATTCGACATTTCAGTCGCAATGTAGGAATTGGCGTGTCCCTATAAAATTTTGGTAAAAGCGTGTTGGGTTAAACCCGTATGTTATAGTTATGGTATATACCTATATAAATTTTTATCTACTATTCATATATAAAGTTCAACATTACGACACTCAAATGAGTATCGTAATGAACTATTTTACCGCACTCATTTATTAAGGTGACAGATGACAGATATGCCTACTAAATTATTTCTAATTTTTTACAAATTTCTTTCGATTAACAATATTTTATGAATAGTAGATAAAACGTTGTACGATATTCGTATCGTAACATCATTTTACGATACTCGACGGCTTATTAAACTCGGCCTGCGGCCTCGTTTACTAAACCGCCGTCTCGTATCGTAAAATGATACGTTACGACACTTGTATCGTAAATAACTATATCCTACCTCAAAGCGCCTAATATAGATCAGTGGAGTCAAGGATAGGATAACGATATACAATTGATTGACCATGACATCATAACGTAACAATAGAATAATTAGGTGACGATTGTTTTCAAATTAAATGCTACTCACTTCCCACGATATTAACCGAATTCGGAATTGAAATTATATTGACTGGTGTCGACCTATTGAAATGATCATGATTTATATGGAGCATTAAAAACAAGGTTTAAGGATTGAATAAATAATTAATAATAATAATGGTTTAAGTAGGTACCTATAAACATAAACATAAACATTCACGAAATCTTCGATGTCCAACATAAGTCATGTAAAGCGCGCACTCCAATTGTTTGGAAAATGCGAAACAAAGATTAGAAAAATATTATGAAAACCTTTTTGGAATGTTTTCATATGCCCGTTTTTTTGTTAAATATTCTAATATCTATGATTTGAAATTTACAGTTAAACTTTTACAACATCGCGAAGTAGACGCATTGCCCGGCTGTGATATCGTGGCAAAGGATTTGCACGGCATTTAATGATGCCGATATGCGCTTGGTGTAGGTCAATCATAACGATAAACCATACTCGGATCTGAAATGCTCCAGATTTGTGTGGGGGCCCTTGACTTAGCCACCCGGATCAAAAGGGGACAAGCTCAGCAAATAAGCTAAATCTTAACGGTTAGAGGGCGCAGGGCCGAGGGAATCTTGTCTAAATAGTAGATCGCCAACTTATGTTTCGAACGAGACAAGGAAAGCTTCTGTGGTGTTTGGTGGTAGACGGAATGTTAAGACGATTAAGTGAGGCAGGATACATCAGAGTTGGCTATGTCGATGACATAGTGATTGTAGTACGTGGAAGGTTTGAAGAGACCGTATCAGGTGTAATACAGAGACATAGAGCAGTGGGAGAGTAGAGGGGTACCTACCTATGCATGCTGGCAGTCAATCCCGAGAAGAAATCGTCGATGAAATCTTCAGAGATAAAAACCACAACACTATAGTAAGTGAGAGGCGAACCAAAGCAGTTTGCCAAGACAACAATAAATAATTTCAGCAAGGTACAGCTAAATGGAATCGTGTATTATACAGACGGGCACTAGCTTGTTTATAGTTTATAGTATGGGACAAAAGGTGAACGTGTTCCAAGCCGAGGCATATGCAATCCTGACAGCGAGAACCTTTGAAATAGGAAAATCTTTAAAGTTACAGACAGCAAAGGAGCGATTACAGCACTAGATCCCTTATGTGATAATAGTTAGTTAGTTCTTGAATGCACACAGCTGCAAAACGCACTAGCAAATAATTGGTGTAGGTATTACATGAATCGGTAACGTAGAAGAGTTTTTTACGTGCTACTTACGAGTGTGTATCGGAATGAGCCCAAATAATGCAACTTGTGATGTGATTTGCTGATTAGATTGGTGCTGGCTACTCTGTGAATCACTCCCGCGTTTGCTGTTGATTATATGAGTATTACTCTCTCTCCGATGGTCAACGACTTGGTACTTATTAGTATAAATGAATACCATAAATGTACCAGCAGCAGTAAAACACAATAAAATAAATTAGGTGTATCATATCGCCTGATAACAATAGGTGTTTTCTTTTTGCACCGCCACAGGGTTAGGTAAAGGCACAATAATCACGTAATTGAAGTGCCTTGCGTCAGAAGACATTTCTGCCTCAGGTTAATATTCAACTTAAATAAAGCTTTTAAAACGAATAGGGTATTGAGAACTGAGTCAAATTATTTTTATAAAACGAATGGTGTGTTATTGACAGAGCTGACTTAAGTCTACCACAACATGCAAAAAGAAAACACCTAATGTTTATTAGGACACCTGACATTAGTAACGTGAAAATTTGAATAATCGTAGCAAACCGCTCTGAATACGTAAAGAGGAAGAAGATGGGAAACCAGTATGGACGGTTGTTATTGAATTCAAACTCCATATAAGGGGTGTTCGCGTAACACTCCTCCATCCAAGCGAAGTGGTAAAAAAAATAATGCAAATCTTTAAATTCGGCAGCATCCACCTGACATTCGCGGGTAGATATCATCAAAACAAAATCGAGTCAATTTGTTACCCTAGCCCATTGAACTGTACGCCATAAGCATCTGGAAGGGAAACGGCCTATTCCAATGTATTGTAGGCGTTGAAGGCTGACAAAGGCAGATGCGGAATGGGTACTTCTGTCGCCTTTTGCTTGTTGCGGTAGTAGAGCAGACGAGAGAGATAACTGCTGCAATATATTTTTTTTATCTGTCACTTGCATTTTATGGCCCGTGTCATCGTTTGTATGACGTTGCGTGTAACAGAAAAAGATAGAGATACCCAGTCGTTTGGCTTCAGTGTTACTTATGCGCGTTTCCTTTCCAGTTGCGTATAGCGTACAGTTCAATGCCCTAGCCCTAGCCTTAGCTCGTTCTCCGTACTATTCTCCCATTCAGCACTAGGGCATTGTGGGTAGGAGATTATAATGTAACAGTTAACAGACACCTGGTTTCGCGCGCTTACCTACAAAAAAACGAACCCAACTCCATCTGTACCTACGTTGTGTAACTAAAAGAGGGCGCCTACAAAGATGGCGGTTCCCTAGATGGCGCTTACCAAGACCTGTGAAATTGGAGAATGGAGGAAAACAAACAAGCAGTTTAAAATGAACATATATCTACTCGTAGGTGAATATATACTTAGTGATAAAAATAAAAGCCCTAAATTTTTAATAAATCATATTTAACGCCAAAATGAGAGAAAGCCATGTTCACGTGGAACTTGCCGAAGGGAGAACATAAAGAGACCTTCAGTAATTTGGGTAAACAGTTCTAAATGTAGAACAATCTATAAATAGTATATTAAAGTATAAGTGGATAAATAGGTCTTTAAAACACGCGCGAATTTTCAAGCACGACGGCGCAGCCGGAGTGCTTGAAATAGAGCAAGTGTTTTAAAGACCAGTTATCCACGAATACTTTACGCTATTTTTTTTATTGGTTCACTTTGAAATCTGGTATTAAAATGGAAATAAGAACTATTAATAATGTGAAATGGTTGAATTCCTAATGTGACATCAGTATACCTTTCGTTACGGAAATTAACTTGCAATCTGTCACTTTATTTGACGTAAAAAAAGTACTCCTGTCAGATCAATAACCAATAAACGCCAATTAATTTGCAATCTGTCATTTTATTTGACGTAACCAGTGAACTCTATATATAACTGGAAGGATAACGTCGAATATAAAAATTGACCGGTTCTGTTAGAGCAAGAGGGAAATTAGTGCGGGGATCGCTATCCTTATCTTACTACATTTCTCTTATGGATATTAAAAATAATGTTTGGTTATGACACTTATTTCATGATTAATTTTTAAATGTACATTTATAACATAAGTGTACGATAATTATATATACAAGAGTGAAATTCTTAATATTTTGTGTTTATTTCTCATTATTAAGTATTAACCACGCCTTCGCATCGTTTATACAAATACGTTAGAAAGAAATAGGGATCCACTCACGCAGTAGCGGTGCTTGTCTAACAGTCGAGGACAAATTACGAACGCATTTGCAGTAACCGTTATCCTTCCAGTTATATATAGAGTTCACTGGACGTAACAAAGTACTCCTGTCAGATCAATAACCAATAGAATTTAATTTTTTTCCAATTTGTTGATGTTGGTATGGCAAATTTAAAACACGCGCGTTTTAGAAAACGCGATTTAAACACGCTGGGGCGTGGTTTAAAAGGCTAAAATAGGACACCAATAAAAAAAATCATTTTTCTACAAACGTCAAAAAATGACAAGGTTTGCGCATTGATAACAATACGCAAAGTGACCCTTTTTTTCACTTACCTACGTTACCATGACAGCGTGCCCGAAATGACGACGCCAGGCGCGAAGTACGCACTGCACGCAAACTACTATCGGAGTAAAAATGCAAGGCCTCTGACTTTAAGTGATCATAACAAAAAAACTGAGGGGTGAAATTTCTTCATTTTTGGGCAGTACATTAGTCATTTATATATGTTTAACATGTGTAAAAACCAAAATGGTAGAATCAGTTGTTTAACTTTTATTTTAATTAACAGCAATAAAAACGCTGTATTTAGTATTTTCCTGGCTGACGGTCAGTTTTAACTTATCATAAAATTGTTATTGTTTCATAAATTGTTACCAAATTTACAAATGTTGTAGCACACATACTTCTGAAAAGTCGACAGCCAATAAATATTGATTATTCATATGATTAACTGGTTTTATAAGCCCTAACCGAAAATGTGCTATTTTGCAATTTACGGAAGTTATAGAAAAAATTCTTGTTTAAAATGCTAAATTTGATATTACTTAAATCTAACTGCATTATTCTCTTATTGAAAATAAAATTTGTTTTCTTGTAATTCGAAGTAAATTTATGTTTATCGCGAAAGAAAGACGCACATATTCCCGCGAGAGGTAATTTACCACATCGTAAGCAGCGAGCGGCAACCCACAACAATGTGATTATTCTTTTGCATTGTACAAAACCATGCGCTTTATAGCAATAGTGTACGACAACAGCTGCCCCGCGCGGCCGCGCTTCTCCCCTCCAACTGGTGCATGCATCCTTTTTTCAAAATTTCTTTTAAAAAAAACGATGTATAATGACATTATTTTTGTGAATCGTGTTAAACCACAGTATAATTGCTTTAACCTTGTTATGTTACTGTCAAATTGTTAATATAGAACGTTCAGGTACTGAGTTACACAAGATGTCGTTTTTTCGTTATAGCTTTAAGAGTAATAAACCAATTGGCCTCAAAAGCATCTCACATAGACAAAAAAGTATACATTTTTCAAATATATAAGTATCTACCACTCAGTTTCAATAATATAGCCGTAATTAATTTTTAAAGTGGAGCGCTTGTGCGATTTGAGTCATAATTAGCGCTTTTTCTCACATACATTGATACAGAAAATTAACGATGTATTGTAAAAATCTAAAACTGTACACCTTTTTGTAGAAATAAATGGTCTTTTAAGTGCACTTTATTTCATTAAATTATGATTGCTAATTACTGAGATACAAGCTTCTAAAGTCAGAGGCCTTGCATTTTTACTCCGATAGTAGATGAGAGTTTTGTATTTTAACGTTAAAATAATTGTCAACTTCTTCACGTTTGTACAAAAAATGTTGTTTGCAACTCGTGCGCGAAATACTTTTGGTGATCTCGACTATTTTTTTACTCGGCTCACCAAAGTGGCATTTCGCGCACTAGATACAAAAATAACTATTTCGTTGAATGACAAGATATTAGTAAATATAAATGTTTGATTTAAACAATTAACAATAAAACAGATGAAATTCATGGATCGATGGAAATTTACACACACAAAAATTTACCAATATATCAAAAACACCTGTTGCTTCTTCAAACGACAGGATCAGATAAACCACCCTCTCAACAACCCCTATCTACCCTATCTTTTTTCAACCCTTTCTCTTATTTACTTCTCGAGTACGAAGTAAAAGGGAAGTTGGTAGGTATTGTATTAGTGTTCAAAAAAAAATTTGACCTATGCAAATTTTTACATATCTTTACGTTTCTGAATACGTAGATTCAAAATATGAAACAATAATTTCCGTCTGTCGTCTGTCGTCTGTCGTCTGTAGTCTTTCACATTCCTTGCAACGCTCTAAACTCAAAAACTATTAAAGTTATCGAAATGCGGTTTTCGCCAATCGATTGCATTCGGGCCAAGGACGAAAATGCTGATATTACCTTTGATGACGTCACTTCCGATATAAGCTAAAATGGCGGCACTAATTTTTTTATAAGATAAAATTGCAGTTTTTTATGTAGTTTAAGAGTATTTTTTTCTGAATTCAGTAATATTTATTTTTTGAAAAAAGTGTTAATACGAGCGAAGTCTCGTGGCAACTTGCCAGAATTTTTTTCCTCTGTGCCGCGTCTCCACTCACACCGATTTCGCATTATTTTCAAAACCGGCCATCTCATCATTTTTCACAGACTGTGGCGAACCTTTGTCATAAAGTAAAGTAAAGTACCTATCCAACCAAGGTAATGTTGTGCCACCACAGTACCTATGTGGTTGCGCCTCTGGTAGGGCCGAGAAGCCGCCATCGGTGGTTTTCACGAGGAACCACCTTTTATTGTTACCTACTACTTAGTGACCACTAGACGATGCTACAGAAATATGCCAAATATTAGTCAAATTGCAATATTTTTATTGTTAAATCAGCGGCGCGGCGGTGTAGAAATTGACACCAGTAATAAAACTTCCTTTTCCGTTCACAGTAGGTATGCCAAAGTGTTACTAAGAAAAATTATTGTTCAGAATCAAACTTTATGCACATTTTCAGAATGAGCGGCCTACTTTGATTTTGATAAAATCCGGTATTGCAATTGAAACAGCATGAGGTGGCTTAATTATTACAAAAACAAAAAACATCGATTACATGTCAAGTGTCTCTTTTGTGGTACCTATAACGTTATCGTTTTCTTTCATATCGTTAAAGTAATATCATAAAACTAAATTTTCATTTCGAAGTAATGACAATATTTTCACAATAAAATGCTAACGTTAGAACAGAAAATAATACTTAAATATGCTAGACAATTTCTTCGATGACGCCTTAAGCTGAGTTGCCTCTCAATTATCGACTGTCAATGTATTTCTAACACGATGGTTGTCCGGCGCATTATTCACACATTGTTGTGAATTGGTTAAACCGTAACTTGAGGTGATGTTTTTTAGCAGTCTTGACGAATTTGAATAACGAAGGGGGTGGAACGGTGGAAGAATGAATTAGCTGCTAACTGTTGTTGTAGTTGGCATTTATATAAATACCACTGTTTTTATTAATGACTTTACATAGTGAATAAGTGATGAGTGTAACGACGTTTCGCCTTTTTTTAATTAGTAGGCTTTTTCAAGTTAATTCGTGACTGACGGAGGACAATAAGAACGAAAAACACTGGCTGAAGTTAAATTCCCTCCCATAATGTTTAACTTCAGCTAGTGTTTTTCGTTCTTATTGTCCTCCGTCAATCACGAATTAACTTGAAAAAGCCTACTAATTAAAAAAAGGCGAAACGTCGTTACACTCATCACTTATTCACTATGTAAAGTCATTAATAAAAACAATGGTATTTAATTTATATAAATACCAACTACAACAACAGTTAGCAGCTAATTCATTCTTCCACCCCCCTTCGTTATTTAAACCGTAAGTTTGGTCACCGTTGGATGAGTTGGAATGGTCCAGTTTTATGGCTTTCACAAGGAGACCAAATTTGATTATTGCCGATTTTTATTTGTAGGGTAGGGACGTTTAAAACACTAGTGTATGCAAATTTACCCCATGATGCCGAGGTATTAAAAAATCGCATAAAAGAACTATATCCGCTTTACCAATTCAGGAAATCCGGAATAGTTTTAAGGAACCGAGACGGAGGATTGAATTATGCAGCGACGAAGGTGGAGAGTTAATAGAATAACTTAATACCTATTTGTTTTTTGTTTTAATAAATTAATTAAAAATTTCTTATATTTTTGTTTTGTGATCGTTAACCCATTTCAAGATATAATTGCAGTTTCAATTGCAGATTTCGGACACAAAGTTGACACAAAACGAAGTTGAAAATTGATACAAAAGGAAACTGACCATTACTGGATTTTATAGTAGGCCGATCATTCTGAAAATTTGCATAACGCCATAACTTTCCATTCTGAAACCTTTTTTAGTAACACTTTGGCATACTGTGAACGGAAAGGGTATAGTTTACCTAGAACTAAAATAGTTTTTTCTACAAACGTCAAAAAATGACAAGGTTTGCGTATTGATAAAAGTACGCGAAGTGACCCTTTTTTTTCACTTTCCTACGTTACCATGACACCGTGCGCGAAGTAGGTAACGACGCCGTGCGCGAAATACTTACTTCGCGCACTGCATGTAAACTATATGAGAGTTTTGTATTTTAACGTTAAAATAATTGTTAACTTTTTCAAACAAATCAGTTCTCGATCACAAAAGTGGCATTTCGTGCACTGGATACAAAAATAACTATTTGCTGGTTCTTAGGGGGCTCTCGTAATTGTATAGCGCCCCGACCTCCTGGTTTGCTAAATCCGCCACTGAATACAAGGCGACTCACACAAAGTTATATCGCTAGCTACGAGTATCGTCGGTACCAATAAAATAAACTGTCTTACGATGCATACAAAATTGGTTCGCAGCCAGTGTAAAATATCGTCGGGTTGAAATGTCGTGACATAACGCTATTGCGTTGGTCAATGGCTGTTGTCAATGACGTTATACTATAGATCTTTTGCTGTTGTTTCAATGAACCAGTTTATACAAGAAATTTGACGAAAACTCGAGGGAATTTACGTCGTTTTAATTACTACAGCGCTCTTTTGATGATGCGGGATGCAGGCATGCGAAAAACTGAGAAAATGTGAAAACAGTTGATTTTACGTAAAATGTGTACCTACCTATACAAATATTTTTGAAACACATTTTTTAATCTTTATCTTTTATAATTATTCATAGGATATACAGGAAGTAGGAGACACAGACATTAAGGTATACGGGTGTTTCAGACCACCCTTACCGCCCAAATATCTCGCGAAATACAAAACGCATTGAAAAAAGAAAAAATTCGTCTAAACATTTTTTTAAGACTATTGTTTGATAGTAATAGGATGTCCCCACTCCCACCCCCGGGGGTGGAGAGGGGGTAATAATCTTAAATAGCACCCCCCCCCCCCCCCCCCAGTTTATTATGCAGATTTGAATTCTGCGTTAAGAAATAGGAATTTTTTGTTTGAAACATTTTTTGAACTTCGTGACAGATATGATCGCCGAAAGAAGTTTTTCCGATTACCTATGCTAATTTGATGTCAGTTTTGTTAAGTGACAATCAAAGATGTGCTTTGTAAAAGGGAAGAGGGGGAGCTTTATTCCCCCCCCTCCCCGCACCTCCACTTCACCCCTTATTTACTATCAAACAATAGGGTCTTAAAGAATTTTTTAGACGTATTTTTTCTTTTTCCAATGCGTTTTGTATTTCGCGAGATATTTGGGCGGTACGGGTGGTCTGAAACACCTTGTATTATGCAAAATTTACGCTCACTTAGATTTTTTTAGTAGGTATAGAGAATTCTTATGTAACTGGATTATGTTTTTGTTCCAGGATCGAATCCCACAAAAGTTGTTCGTTCATGGAGCACGTCGAAGAAAACGATTGTTTGTTTCTTTCGTTGTACAACAAATGTCATACCCACAAATTTGGTATTTCGTAGTTTGTGGCCATACCTTTAGAGGATCGAAGAATATTTAACGCTGAATCGTACACAACAATTTGTTTGCCAGAATTAGGAAAACAACCAAAAACGTGTCGAATCAATCTCCATCAGGGCAATGCCACCTCCCACACAGCACAAAAACCTTCCTCCTTGCAACCTCTTACCAGGTGTTCACTTTTACCGCAGTTAAAACACCATTCTCGCCTGTCCGTTCCGTTACATGAGGTCGTGACATGTCTCCTAGCATCAGTTGCACCTCTTTCTTTCTGGGAGTGTTCTGATCCTAGATGAAGTGAGACCCACCTTCAGCAGTCCCATCTTTGCCAAACTGTCGGCCGAATGTCTATCCATACTGACATATGCTAACTGAGGTGCTCTTTCGATTGCCCTGGTCGATTTGATTTCACAATTGCTGTAGGGGGTTGATCGCGCTACTGCTTCCAAGATCTCATTGCCGCTTGTGACCGAGTCGAGGTCCCTTATTTCCATCGTACAACGGGAATCAAGGGCCCCCACTTCTCGGTCATATATTACCTCCGACACCTTGGCCCTTATTGCTTCGGCCTTTCCATGGGCTCTTTCCATCCTTAGTAAGATGTCGCCTTTCAGAGTCCTATTCACCCCCGAGATCATGCCGCATATCCGCTTGGCGCCCATCTGCTTGATTTTCCTCAAGCACTCCTCGTAGGTGTTTTGGTTCTTGATTTTCACAAGCACCGCTTCTGATCTGCACTGTCTGCTTTTCTAATCCATTTGCCCAGCTTCACTGCCGCCCGTAGTGATTGGGCCCACCTCCCTGCATGTTCTCGGTCCCCATCTCCTGCCCGTATACGACTCCTCTTCTTTCTCGTGGATGTGTCCTGTTTTCCCAGCGTGAGCTGGCTGTCCCTCATCCACCTTTGTAGCCAGTTCCTGTCCTCTACTCGCTCTGTGTTCCCTCTTTGTGGCCGGGGTCGCCGCTTGGGCGTGTGTGCTGGTGGTCATACTCGGCCGGGGGTTTCGTTGCATCCCTATAACCGTTTCCAATTCGGTCTGTCCGTCGTTTATTTTGTGCACCCTACCCATGCTTCCTATGGTTTGGTACATAGTGCCCATTTCCTTATAGTTTTCCCCTATGGCTTGCAACTTCGTTTGCGTCTCCAAATGTTGCATAATATGCATCTCGGTACATTGAACTTCTCTCGCGTTTAAGACCTTTGTTCTGCCTGTGTTTTCCGTAGTTTATCATTCTCTTGCTTTAACGAATTATATAGATAGTCCACCTGAAGCTTCTTGATTTTTGCTACAATTCAATTTTAATTTCAATTCAACTTCTTACGACATTAATATATTTTCAATTTAATTTTAAAATGTCCTATACTAGGAATTTCTATTGAACATAAATTGTTGTGTTTTGACTTCCCGTTACGACAATTTTATTCACATTCGTTACAACTTCCAGTTTCAATTTTATTTGATTTGAATTTATCAGGACATTATGGCAAGGCGTAAAAAAATTCCATGTCACTTGGAATAATGAAAATTACGCTATTTTCGTTAAGAAGAATGTAATTTTTTTTCTTAATTAAAATTTCTTACAAAAATTATTAAAATCAAAATGAAACAAGTAGTATCAAAAGGTGCGAATTCTTATAAAATTCTAATTTCAACCAACTTCAAATCTGTAACTAATTATGGCATATACTATATACAATTATTATAACAAAAATGCTCATTTCTGGTGGAATTCGTGTTTTATTTTATAACGTACAACGAATTCTACCAGAAATGAGCATTGTTGCTAATAATATACTTCGTGGAATCCTAAATGAAAATATATACAATATATATATGTATATAAATCCCTCCCCCCCACCTCAGACACAAGCACCCCGGATTCTGCACAAATCAGTCATTTTCTTTCCACCCTTAAGTGAGATGGGAGCGGAGAGGGTGACGGACAATTTGTAAATCACGAAAAAATGTTGGAGGAAAAAAAAGTAAAAGAAGATCGTTTTTTTGCGGGTATGTGCAATTTTCCCTCCTTCCACCCCCAAAAAACGGTTTGCAGTTGGGGGTGAAATTTGCAATTTGAGAATAGTTTTTTATTGAAAATCCAAAACTGCAATAAAAAATAGGTGTTTCCATTTAAGTTTTCAAAACTCACCCCCGCTCTACCCGACAGGGGGGTGAGGGTGATCTTTACATATCATGACTCAATAGGTTTAAAAAAATAAAGGAACGTGTTTTTTCTTTTTGTAATTGGATGTGTCGTTCTCGAGATATTCAAGGGTGTTTATTTTGATTTTAATGGCGTCCCGACGGCGAACGGGTGATCCGATCAAATAATTTACCAGAGATTTGGAATCAGTAAAGAATTTCCTATAAGATGACACCACTTCCACAGCTTTCTAAACCCTGTAACATCGACTAACCTACAAAAACACAGACACAAAGACATCCGGACGAATTTAGTAACCAACTTTTTGAAGTTGGTTGAAGATTATGCTTTTGCTTTAAAGATTTTCTTGCAGCACATGCTAGGACGTCATGATAACTTAGTTTTCAGGACTTATATCGCATCACAAAAATTAATTATGTTGGGACATGATATCCTTCTAACAATATGATATTTGAATGCATTCTTAAGGTGGCGTTTGGCGTGTGGAGTGGCACGCCAGGAGTGTGAACTGTCGCGCCACACGCAGTGTGACAGGTCGGCGCGGCGTGGCGTGCCGAGTCCCGCGGTTGTCCAGGGTGCAGTTTTAACACAGCGTGCGGAGTGGCACGCCTGGAGTGTGACAGGGTCGGCGAGGCGTGGCGTGGCGTGGCGTGGCGTGGCGTGGCGCGGCGTGCCGAGTACCATCTGTTGTCGGTGTGACACCTCGGGTGTTCACACGGGCTGCAGATTAACTATTTCTTCATTTCAACATTTTTTAATTCTCCGACACTGCAATTCATACTAAACTTGCCTTTGATTCGTATCCCAGGGATCATGTACCGCATTTCTATCTGTATGATCGGTACATTTAGGGTTTCACTGTAAGGCCTCTTCCTCGTACAAGGTTAAAAATTCGGATATATCTGCGTTTGACCACATGTTGTCACTAGAATAGCTAAACGTAGACTGCAAAAGTGCAAACTGCATTTTAAATAAAAATATTCTCCAGGCGTGAGGCGCGTCTGCTTTGAAGTGTGCAAAGTTTACCGACAATATACGGGACTCGCCACGCCACGCCACGCCGACCTGTCACACGGCGTGTGGCGCGACAGTTCACACTCCAAATGAGTATTGGCTCGTCACTCCGCACGCCACACTCCTGGCGTCCCACTCCACACGCCGTGTAACGGCACCTTTAGAGTTCCTTGCAATTCAATTTTAATTTAATTTCAATTCCTTATTCCATTTTAATTTAAAAATCGAATTGTTTTCTTATGTTCTACAGTTGTAATATTAATTTCTATTGAACATAAATTTTTATGTCTTTTGACTTCTTGTTATGATAAAATTCTATCCGCATTCGTTATCATTTCCAATTTCAATTCTATTTGAATTTATCATGACATACTTTTTAAGGTATCCTTCGTATCATTCTTTTATTGAAATAAAATTATTTAAAAATGTAAATTATGGAATGCAAAATATTGCCTACTTCAATTTTGTTTATACCTACTTGTATAAAAGAGTTGTTAGTGACACAAAAATTACTAACAATCTCGAAAATAAAATCAACTCGGGGACTTCTAACTAGGTACAGTAGGTAGATAATAATTTTCGTCTACATTAAAGTGCCTATAATCAAATTTCGCATTACGTTGACTGTTATAGTGAGGTGAAAGGTTAATAAAAGACTTGTAGGTATAAGCGTTGAGTGAAAAGTATAAAAAGTATAAGTACCTAAACCTTTAAAACAACGAATGTACAGTCAATCTGTCGTGAAAAACGGCGGTTTTCGCAAAAAATTGCCAAGTGGATTTTTTTTTCATATTTCATTAGGGGGTCATGAGAAAAGCTTAACGCTAAATTTGCGAGGTCCTGGCGGCCCTATTGAATTTTTGAGAAACAAAAAAGTTTTTGAAATGCATTTTTCTCGGAATAAGTGCGTTTTAGAGAAAAAATTTATTAACAAAGAATGTAGAGGACCTTACCGTCTGCAATTAATGTTATTGAGTTGATGACGTACGACTTAAAATGCAAGCGGTAGGTGGCGCTAAAATATAAAAAAAATAAAATAAAATAATTTATTCTAATTCATGTTAAAAACAATAGTAATTAACAGATATTATTGTTAATCAACTTAAAAAAAATGATATACCAGTTATGAGCAACGCACCAATCGTTACCGTACTACGTAGTTCTATTAGCCTTTCTACAGTCTTAATGGTACAATTTTCACACTTCGGCAACCTATAGCTCTAAAACGGGAAGTCGAAGAAAAAAATAGTTTTAATGAATTTTGTAGATATTTTTGAGAGGAACAACTATTCTATTTACAGTATTGCGAAAAAAAAAATTGTCTTGGTAAAAAAGCAAAAAAACAGTTTTTATGGTACTTTAACGCCACCTACTACTTAAATTTTAAGTCGTACGTTATCAACTCATTGACATTAATTATAGATGGAAATGTCCTTTACATTTTTTGTTTATAAAATTTTTCTCTAAAACGCAGTAATTCCGGGAAAAATGCATTTCAAAAACTTTTTGACTTTCTCAAAAATTCAATGGGGCTAGTACCTCGCAAATCTGACGTTAAGTTTTTCTCCTGACCACCTAATGATATATGAAAAAAAAATCCACTTGGCAATTTTTCGAACAAGAAAATCAGATTGACTGTACTAGAAGTATTCGTGAGCTTTTTGTCGATAACGTGCCCATATTGGAAGTATTGTAACTCGAAAATGTTTGTTCTGTACAAATAGAAATAAAATTTTTTGGTACGTAAAATTATAGAGCTTGTATCTAAATTCGTAATGAGATTATAGGATTCGACCTAAAGGATGTGAATTGCTATTTCGCCAAAGCAAAACCGAACATTTGAACTATACGTAATCAAGTGCAAGGATGTAATCCATAATTTCCATAAATGATAGTAGGTCAAGGTCGTACGGAGATAACTTTTGTTTAATTCTTTCTCTTTGTTTTGCGTTTTGCTAATAAATGAGACGTCACGACGCTTTGATTTCACGAACGAGTTCAAGTAAATGGGAAGAAAGTAGATGCGTCGGTAGTAATTTTTATTGATTTCACTTCAACACACATTCAGTGGGTGTTTAGGAATATATACCATGGAAACTATCTACATTCTATTATGGGGATGATCATTATTAAATTTACCGCTCGTATAACCCTTGTAAATTTTTGTTTGTTGCGTTAGACATGTTAAAACAGTTGCAAATTTTAATGGCAGGATGACTCACTTAAAGCGTGTACAAACTTTTATTACACTTAATTATGAATATTTGCTCAGATGTAGAGTTCTAGGTAGGTACACTGTACAGTTACACATCATCCCTATCATTCACAAGTACGTGTGGTGTGATGCGGATGCGTTATCTCTAATTTAAAGTTCTTTTTGAAGCCGTTTAACGATCGCGTTCATAACAAAGTGTAAACAAACAAAAAAAGGCGGTAGGTAATATGTTCTCAAATTAGTTGACACAATAAAGGAGATATAAATACGCTTAATCTATTTATTTTAATCTTGAAGCGCTTGCGCTATTGAAGTACTCAAAGTTTTTACAGCATGACATATCTCTACAAACTTCTGTACTTTACGTGCACTTTTATAAAAGTTTATCAAGCTTTAAAAAAGTCCAAATTTGAACTTCCCCTTAGGAAAAAGATCGTGTGCTGCTTATTCGGGTTCTAACCTGCACGAAATGCACAACTAAAAAGTTGTAAACTTTGTTTTTAAAAAGACGGACTGTAATATTCTAATACGATGTGCCGAAATTATTTTAAGGTGTACACAACGCGCCACCGATAAAAGTTTAGTTTTCTACTCATTTTTAGCACAGTTCGGTATTGTTATTTAATAAGTGATTTGGTACTGATAATGCGAGCAACGTAAAGTAAGTGTAAAGAACAATATAAGCAGGGGGTTGATTATTGATTTTGTTTGCAGGCTGCGCAACAGACTACTTTATAACTAAAGTACTTCCATATTGGATCATGCTCGTAAGAGTCCTGGGTCTAAAACTTTTTTATACGCGTTTACAACCCCTTTTCTTTAACTAACTTCTTCAAACTTGTTAAAGTACCTTCGCAAGTTTTTTTTGAGTGATATGATGCTGTCGGAGAAGTTTTCCATCTGTCCAAATTTTAAGGTCAGTCGTAGTTTTGAACTTTTTCAACGTCTTTATATGAGCTTTATAACTATGTTTAGCTTTCAAATTGTTAGGTTATGTGTGTTTTCGACGCGTGATTACGTATAGAAAATTTATTGGGATTTTATTGCAGGAAGATGAATCATAATTGTGTTTACAAATCTTCCTTTTTGTACTTTTATCTTTATATCTTTTTCCACTCATTTTCGCTCGCTTTTCTTTTTTTATTATTAACGCGCTTTTACTTTACAGGTTGTTTTGGGAGTAATTAACATGCGCGTACATTTCAATAAATGTCAAACTTTTAATTTATGTTCCTCTCGTGCTTTTGATTAATATAAAAGAACGTATTTATCAAAGAAGAAACTATTACCTACGAATTTGATGCAAGTGAGCAAATCCAGCAAATTGATACGTGCCAGGTACCTCTATTTTCGTTTTAGATTATATTAGATAAGGAAGAATGCAGTTGAGGGGAGTGAGATTGTTTTCCCTTTTATTACAGTTTACCGTTCTTTTATTACTCCCTCCACTAAAACTTCTGAAAACTTTGTAAGAAAGTTTTTTGCAATCCGACAGGCTCCCTGGACCGCAAGGATACACTTAATGTGAAAATGACTTCACATTTAATTTCGTTTCACGTGCCACGTAATTAAAATTTTAAAAATAAACCGACAATTTGGAAGTAACGCAAGTTGTTAATTATACTACGCTTAGTATTTTTGGCAGTTATTCAGGTATTGTAGTTGAATAAATGCTAAGGGAATTTTAATATGTTGAAATTGCGGAAATCTTCGGCAATTATGTGTGCGGGTGTGGCAATTTGTCTCATTTCACACGCGCCATTCGTCAACAAGAACACTTGTTGCATCAAATGTCCTCTGTATCTTTGTTTTGTCTCGAACTGTCTCCGTTTATGCAGTAACAAAGGGAAATATAAATTTAAAAATAACACTCGCTTGTGCAACATACTTTAAAAGTATGAAGTTAATATAATTTGAAGCTATAGTTCAATTAAACAGGTTCGTGCAGTTAGAACTGCAAATTAAAACACTAACGTTGGGACCTATTCAGTGCATCTTAAGTGCTTTAGGTATAACTTGCATCAAGCTATTTTCTAGAAAATGACACTGCTTGTGCGTCCTACACTTTTTGAGAGTACTATGCAGACATTTAGTGCTTTGGTAGTGCTTTATAACTTGCACCAACACGATCGACCGTTTTTGAGAAAATTACACCCCTTTGTGCAGTATTTGCGTCCTACCTCTAGGTACCTACTGGAAATAATAATTAATATCAAATAGATGTGTCAATGTGTGTTAGCAACCCAATGGGGTTTCATGCCAACTGGCTTAGGGGGGGGGGGGGGGGGTAATCTAAAAAAAAATATCCAGAATAACTGTTGGGATTAAATGATGTTTACCTTGCAACATGATTTATAAATCTCACTTTCTAACTTTCAACAGAAGGTTACCTTCTAGATCACGCAGTAGCACCTGATATATGAAAGAGGAATTCGGAATGTATATACGGTGATTTAGATAACACGTTCAAGTTGCATGCAGACGAACATTTAAATTTTAGACTACAGCCATATTTCATGCGGAAGTACATAATTTTAAACCTTAATAAATTATTTTAAGTTATATAAAATATAAAGCATCTGGCGCATGTTTATAATCATACTTCATATCTTAAAAAATACATCATCCACACCCCTTAAAATATAACCTATTTTAGAGATCCATTTACAGAATCTTACTTTTATACCTCTTCTCATTTTCTTTAATAAACGAGCAGGCTAACTTTGAAACTTTTCCCGTCTTCGTGGCTCCAGTAAAACTTTTTGTGCTTGTTCTTCCCGTCTCGTAGTTATGTTTACCTTAATTTCAGAACGGATGAGGTAATTCTATTTGCTTTTTAGACCCATCAAATTCAGAGGAACAAAATATCGATTTAGTTAATGAGTCATTATTACTAAAGCTTTTATATACTTACGGACGTATAATTCGACTTGCCTACAATTTACAGTTTACTAATAAATTTAGAACTTTTTAACATCTTCAGCATTATCGTTTATGTAGGTACCTATATTAATTTTCTCTACGAACGTAAACATTAATATAATTTAATTTAATCGAAACGGCTATGAGTGGGAAGCTCTTTTGCGTGTTCTTTCCACATATTAACGTTTGTTTGGTTTAAATAGGGAAATTATCATATTTTAGCAATCTTAGAATATTTGAATAAAATTATCTACCAACTTTGTAAAGTCTAGTAAAATCTTAAACACCGGACGCGTTTCAACCTTTTAAGTTCAGCATCAACAGAAGTGTATCTACTAATATATTGTGAACTTTATTCACTCTTTCATTTATGGTATTTTTATAATGTTTTATTCCTCTCATAGGAGGAAAACTACTTTTTTAATAAAGAATTGCCATTTTACGAAATATTGGAATTATGTTTGATACTTCCTGTTACTTATTGAGTTGATAAAAGAACCTTTGTTTAGACCATTCAAATCCGCCTGGCGTTACTTTGAGTTGAGCTTAGTATCCATCTTTGATCAAAGCTATTGCAATTAGTACATAAGGCTTTTGCCTACATTATTCTGACATGCGATCTTTGTGGTAGATGATAGAAAATGCTCAATCTTTGATACTTTAATATTAATACTACTTACGTATAGGTCAAAAACGGATCTATACTACGTTTGCTCGCAGAATGCACATTTAACTGTTCTAAAAAATAAATAGTTATTTGCATTATAAGCTACGAAAGCTACTTTTCATTACGAGGTGTTTATGAATGGACGAGGCGTAGCGTAGCGGAGCCGAGGATATTTAAAAACCTAAAAGGACTTTCGTTTTGGTTTATCCCCATAAGCGAGGCTAAAATCCTAGAAGGCAGGATAAGGATAGACTTTGTTGGGCAGGGTTAACTGTAGTAGTTAAAAAGTAAGTATACTTAAGCATAATTTATTAAAGAAATTCTTCGTCCGCACGTCCCCGGTACGTGATTTTGGAAAAGCCAAGGATGTTCGGGATTAAGGAATAGGTGTTGCGTCCTTATTTATAAAAAGTAAATTACACATGTTGACATTTTTAAAAAGCTACAGAACTGAGCTTTCGAATGGTGTAAAAAAATACACGAGTACAGAGTGTTTTATTTATATGTAATTTTTAGTGGAAAATAGGCAATTTTTCCCCTGGCCCTGTATCACTGGGAATTTTTTTAATGTGATCGTGAAAAAACTTTTCGAAATTTGAAGCTCATTGGTGGTTGCATTAAAGCTGAATTTAAATTACATAAAAACATCTATGAATTATGCCGCCACTAGGTATCCAAACATTATAACTAGAGATAATTCGCAGCAAACTGTCCTGGTATAGCGATATACAGGGTGTCCATTTAGTAGCCCGTTCTTCAAGTACGGCTTTATTGTTAAATTTACTAAAAAATAAATATACGAGATGGCAATTAGGATGAAGCACATTTGCAAATTAGTGGGACACATACAAGGTGTCTCCAAAAAGTATGGCGCATAAAACGTATATTTTTTAAAATGACCCACTTTTTCTAAACGCAAATGCAGGAGCCTTGGGTGGACTTTTTAGTCGCACATTATTTTTGTATTAATACGCGGCGTTGCCAAGTTATTAATTAATACATATTTTTTTGCTAAATATCAACCTTTCCATTATACGCTTGTATTTTTTTAACAAGTAATTCAAAGAATAGGTACTTAATGGGAAAAATTTAGTTTAAGCTCTCTATAGTTCGAAAGTATATTATGGATTCTGGATTTCGATGGAAGGGTGGCTGTCCCACGCACACCTAGGCCATCTATTCGGGCCCTTTGTGCTACCTCCCTGATTAGAGTCGTTCGACCCGCAACGTCACTCAAGCCATCCCACACGTGACATAAATCTGAGGATGCTGGACGGGGAAGCGGCTCTAATCATAGCCATGTCCGGGCAGGATTTTCCCAACATGGATCGTCTTAATTTGACAAGTACGGGACATTCACACAGTATGTGTTGCGCCGTCTCGTCGTCTGTGTAGCATCCTCTACAGGATGGTGATTCTACCAGGCCCATGCGGTGCATGTGCTTGTTAAGTTTACAGTGTCCAGAAAGTATACCTACAAGTAGCCGCAGGTTTCCTCTGGATAGCCCTGTACAGAAGCGCGCCAGGCTACGAGATAGTGCTCTGAAGGCCTCTCTCGCGTGGCGGCAGTTTAACATCAAGTTCCACCTAGCCCTGTGTTGGGCTTGGGTGTCTTGGGTTATTAAGTTGTTTACAGTTGATACTGTAAGTGGAAGAGCCGGCTCTAGACCATAAAACGGTTGTTTTGTTATTCGAAAGTATAAAGATACGTAAAATTCGGTTCTAGAACATGGAGGGGGAACCATTGTGACCCACAGAGCAATCTTTTGTAACCCACTCCTTAGGTTACAGCCATCTCACCCCTATTTTTTAAACTGCGCTACTCCATGTGTAACACATCATTGGAAAGCCCTTTGAAAATCCTATTCATCAGTACTAAACAAAATGTTAATTAATTGATTATTTTTTTAAAAAAAGCAACAAAAGGTTTTGGTAACTTTAGTTTATGTTTTCGTATGTTTATCACCACT
Organism: Pyrocoelia pectoralis; assembly: GCA_036250285.1. NCBI lineage: Eukaryota > Metazoa > Arthropoda > Insecta > Coleoptera > Lampyridae > Pyrocoelia > Pyrocoelia pectoralis. The sequence continues at coordinate 16,643,050 of CM070077.1, forward strand.
AATATCAAATTAAATTGTAATTCTCTTATGAGTTATTCTATGTTTTTCTGTCCATTTTGACTACCTATTTGTAAAGGTAAGCGGTTTTTGGAAAATAGTATCAAATTTCACATTTAAAACAATAAATTTGAATTTCGTATTATTAAGAAAAGAATCAATTAATTAACATTTTGTTTGGTACTGATGAATAGTATTTTTAAGAGCTTTCCAATAATGTATTACACATGGGTAGTGCAATTAAAAAAATAAAGTTGGGGTGGCTGGAGCCTAAGGGGTGAGTTTAGCAGATAGGTTGTAAGATAATTCTTCTGACGGAGGCCAATCAGAAATGTGAATTAATCAAATTCACAGATGAAAATCACTACTACAAAGTAACACTTTTAATAATTCGATTTACATCCACCAGCATGTCACCTTCTCATAAATATTGGTCCATTTGCGAACTTATTAATTAGGTACTAATTATAATTATTTAAGGAGTTCCTCAGCGTAAGTTTATAGAAAACGAATTTTCTGTGAATCTGTAAACTCGATGTCGGTGGAAATTATTTTCATTCTTTTTAATTTTCACATTTTAATTTTCAGTATAGAAATCGTGTTAGATCTTCGCCCATCTACCTCTTAAATTTAATCCCTTTGTAGCATTACATTGTATCTACAGCAAAATAAATATGAAAAACAAGTGATTATAGGTACTTGACGGACCATTTCAGTTGGAGTACAATTTCTATTTACAACGTATGCATGTCAATCGACAAAATTGTTACCATGGTAATAAAATTATAGCTATAAAATAATCATGAAAGGCATCAGATAAAAGTTTATTCTAATCAGTATTCAGTTGTTTACTACAATATCACTTTGAAAGTTTGCATTGTTTAGAAAAGTTTTCAAACTTCCCAAACTTTTATAATAAGGTATTGATTTTATACTCAAACTAAAAACTTGCATCTAGATTCAGTCTTTAAAAGATATTTCATTGTTGCAGTGAAGAGATGGCATCGAGGCAGAAACGACAAAGTCACTCAATTCAAAGTCTATTAGAAATGCCATCTACGTCTAGAACTAAAAGATCTTCACCGCCCGTTTCAATTAATGAAGTTGAAAGGAGCGTTATGGGTACTCCAAAAAAGGTAAGTTTTTAGATACCTATTATTCTTTTATGGTTCACGAGAGTAAAATCTAATCTACGATGTAATTAAAAAACACCTACTGTGAAAAGTCATTCTAAGCGTTTGAGCTGTCAAAGAATTTTGATTGATACGACATTTCAAACAAGAAATTTCAGATATTGATCGCGTTTTATTCGCTATTTATTTTCATTTAGTGTACGAAATTGATAATATAAGTAGGTGTCAAGCGTTGTGTAAAGATTGAAACGAGGTCGTTTCTTTAAAATAATTTCTTTTTTCTCCACGTATGTATCCAGGCAACTGTAGAGGATTGAAACTTTCGTGGAACTGAGTATATTCACATAAACAAATACAGCGGTCTTTTCAAAAGTGTTAACAAAAATAATATCTACATTATACATTAAGTGTATAATCGTATTATATATTCGTCCAATTCGCCGGTTTGTCCGGAAAATATTTATTCGAAACACTCCTATTTAAAGATTTAGTTACTGCAAAAGCGGGGGTTCGAATCCTGCTAAAGTAATAATTTTTTGGTTCGGCAATTTTTTTAATGATTTAAATTAAGAATACGGCCATCAAAAATTACATTGCAGTTTTTATATTAAACATAAAGTTAAAACACACAACGTTTTAAATATAAACCAAGAACTATTTTTTATTCATCGATGTATCACTTATTAATTGATCTTAATTATATTACATTATTTTTAACAATACAAATATGACAGACTTAGCACCAGTTGATTTTCTTCTCTCCACAACATATTGCTCAATGTTTAGTTTCCCAATGCGTTAGAATCGGGTAAATTTACTAGTTATATACCTATATATTAAGTACTTACAACTAGTATATCACAAAATCTGTGTCCTTTATTTCAAATAGTCCACATACTTTCCGGAGCGTTTTGGTCGCATTGTGCATAAATTTATCTTTTGGCAATACGTACATTAACACTGTCAATTTAATTTGTGTCATATAGCACAGATGGCACAAATTAATATTTCGCCAAATTTTAAATATCTTCCAAAAGTTTAGTTGTGTGCTTAGTGAAAGTGGTGGAAGCTCCAGAAGAAAAGTATTGCACGGTAAATTTTCTCTTTCACAGAGTTAAAGTCGATTAACACGTTCCCGTACACTTTACGGGATATTTATCTCTTCCTTTGAGGTGTGCTGTTCTTCAGTAATACTAGAATCATGAAATAATTGCTTCCGAACCATGAACAGTTTGGAACTATATGAATAAATGGCGAACACGCCAACGTTTCATTGGTTTCATCAACCAGTGCACCTCTGTAGTCTACTATTAAGTATTGGGAGTTTTACTTTTAGCATAGAGAATGTAATATTTACATGCTCTATGCTTTTAGTTCTTCAACCGTAATTCACATTCACATATTATCTCCGCTGTTAAGGTAAACACATTTGATTAGTTTCATTTAAGCGCTTTTAGGTATGCGTTTAACCTCTTCTCATAGTAATTCGACCAAGGTAGTTGGTTTTCAAAAGCCGAAAGCACTGGAAACGTATCTTCAACTTGGATATTATGTAAAATCGTTGCGTCGTGTCGGTTTGGTTTGATGTAATGCTTAACCACAGATAAATCTGTGGCTTAACCTAAGGAGCGTGGAGATAATCTTGGAGATTGGAGATGAGATGAGAAGAATGAAGACAGGGGCGCCGGAAGAAAATTTGTTAGGAGGGGCCCTTACATTTTTTCAAGTAGAAATTACAAATATTTGAAAATTTTTACCTATTTTTAATTGGTAACTCAATAGGCTACGCGAGTCACCGATGGGATAGAACATTATATTCCAAAAGTGGTTATATTGTGAGCTTTTACCATTTCCTAAAATAGATTTACGCGTTTTATGAAATTCCAAGCGGGGCCCGGGCCCTCCCTTGCCCTTTAGTAGCGGCGCCCATGAATGGAGATTCACTCGATGAACACAGAGATTTCCTTAGATATCAGTCTATTACAATTACCAAATACGAATTATGACAGTCGACGATTATAGTAATTAAGGTATCTAGGGCGTTATGAACTAAATAACGCCTAAGGTCGACAGTGTTGGCCCGAGGGATATACGTCGAGCGTAGGCGTTATGTTCATAACGCGCGTGGTGCCTTCTTTACTTTATGTCATACTTGCAAGAAGTTGATTAAGATGATTAAAACAGATGATAACAATAAAATCAGTATAGACTCACATTTAACATCCTTGACATAATTTTACAATTGCGGGCGTTACAAGCGGGCGTTATAAAAAATAACGCCCGTTGCTATCTAAAATCCGGTTGTCATGTAAAGAGGCGTTATTTAGTCATTAATGTTTCTTGTTTCAGAGTTGTTATGATGAAATAATAAGGTAGTATAAAATAAATAACGTATCGTCACTGGTTAATTAATATAATTATACTATAAATGTATGTATTGCTTAATTTTGTTTTTACCAATGTTTTCTTCGATATATTCTCATGTCGCAAACATGCAGTAAAACCGGAAGTTTTTGACGAAGGATGTTTAGGAGATCATCAAGGAAAAATGCTCCTGAAGTTTCACACTTTGTGGAATAAGAGTTAGAAACTGGTTGCTTGCGATTCGGAGAGATTGTTGAATCAGTAGCTCAGAGCAATTTTGGTTTTCTCGATGGTAAATTACATTCATGGATAAATTGGAACTTCGAAGGAGGCGCAATTTCGGAAACAGTGCTTTGTCGTGTCCTCTCCACGATTTTTCTTGAAGAGGTCCAGGTTATACTCAAAACCGTTGAGCGAATTCTTTATTCAATGTCAAAACAGAGCATTCACAGTGTACTGTAAACACGTTTCGTTGGTAGTTAATTTAAGAGCGGAGGCAATACAGCAGTACATGACGTAATCACTAAATTAAATGAAACGGCTTACTTTAAAGAAAGAGTTAAGGAATAGATAGATAACTGTACTGAAACGAGAACAGAGAGAGCAGTTATTTGAGTGACGCAGTAGATGTTTTCGTTTCTGATGATTTAACTAATTATTATCTGATTTCATTTTGCGTTTTTTCACCTTTCTTTTATAATTAGCAACCGCCTCCACAGGAAAAAAATCGATCAGAAGATACGAATACATCTATATAGTAATTAGAATATAAAAATGGGTGATATATTTTACTAGGAGAAACGAAAAAGGACAAAATTTGCAAAAATCTCTTAAAAACTTATATTATAAAACTATGAATTTCATCATTAATTCTCTACTTCTAGCCAATCTTGAAATGAATTCCTTGGGGTTATTAAACCTTTGGCTTCGCTTCGGCTTCGGGCGAAGGTTTGTTGCAAAAGCCGATTAATCTTATGTTCATATATTTTGTTAGTCTGAAGAAACACGTCGCTATGCTATAATTAATTCTTTTTAATCAATCGTAACTTTTCACACCGTACATGACGTACAATTGTACAGTCAGTATTAGCAATATTGTGCCTTTTTTCTTCGAATGAACACATTGTTAATAAAGAGGTAAAGTAAAGTAATGTTTGTGCAAGCAGTGGCGGTCTGGCCGTCTGGGTGTCTAGGGTTTAGTCGGTATTTTATGCGAAGCAAACAAGGCCTGTTTTTAGAGGGGGGGGGGGGGGATTTTTGGGTATCGCGCCGGCAATTTATTCGGGGGATAGAAATTGTGTACTAAACTTTAATGTTCACTAAACAATTTTTTTTATTATGATGCTTAAGGGTCGATTTAAGGATAAATAAGATCAGGTTGTTTAGCTTTAGAACGATTTATTTATTAAAATAACAATTCACTTAATACTACCACTACTACCAGTTAAATTGTTGTTTAGGAAAAATCCTGAAACACGCCACCTTTGACTTTTTGAACGGCAAATTTTGATGTCAAATTTAACTTTGTCAGGTCAACCCCCTAGCCCCAGCAACCCCTAACTCAAGAATTTAAATAGGGAAAGGGAGTCGAGCGACCCCTCATTTGAAGCGTCTTTTAATTTTAATTTATTAAATAGAGATTATTAAATTTCTAAATTATCATGGGAGATTTGGAATTTTGATTGTCCAATTCCATCAGATCTGCGCCGCACACATTGAAAAATTGAAAACGGACGGTGCGGCCTTGTGTGCAAGATGAGTGCGAAGAAGGAGCAAACTCGAAGCGTATAGTGACGTGCAACGAAACCTGGGGTCTAGCATAGAATTGTAACACACAACTTCGCCTAAGCCTCGAAAGGCAAAAACGTGCCCTTCAGTTGCCAAAATTATAGGTACCGTGTTCCAGGTCATTTTATTGTGGTTGATTATTTAAGGGACTGATTCATTCTTATGCTCCTTAATATTGCCCATTTCTCTGACAGAGCGTTTCAATCAAGAAGATGGAAGCATTACTTCAAAAGCGTGATCCTATTCTACGCGCGCCCAGACCATTTCACTCAACAAGCAGATTTGTATTGAAAACCATTTTCTCCTCCTCCATATAGTCTTGACCTATCTCCTTTCGATTTCCATTTGTTTGGACCGCTTAAAGGAGCTTTAAGTATCATACAATTTGCAAATGACGATAAGGTGCAAATATTTGTGCAAAACAGGTGACCAAAAAGTTTAAATAAACTGTTATAGTCAAATTTGAACGTTCCTCGTATTATTCGATGGATTTTCATACGAAAATCCTATGTTTGCTAACCAGTTACCGCGTACTAGTAATTCTCTGGCAAAACGTGTGCTTTCTGTATTTGTGTTATCATGAATACTTTACGTACAGATTAATATCTTTATTAACGAAAAGACTCTAAGCGGTCACATATATATAGTTGTGTATGGTTATTCCAACAAGAAAATCAAAATTTCGTTCTGAACTCAGCAATGTGAAAATGGTGGTGATTCTGGTCATTTTTATAGCACAAGCTACGATTTTCGGCAGTACCCATCTATCATTTCATGGGATTTGTTCGAGTTCGGTCTCATGCAGCGTAAGTTGTGTAGGCTGATACGATCGATGAGGCTAGAAAGCGGTGCAGTTGCACCATTGATCATTCTCCACCTTTGTGGCTTCGACTTGATTTCTAAGATGAAACTGTTCCTGAGTGTAGATCGCTCTATTGGAACCATTTACACAACAGATGCTGTTAAAGTTATCCTACGACTTCCACATCGCTGGCAAAGAGTTGTGCATAATGCCAGTGACTATATTGATGAACAGCAAAACTTTTAAACATGTATCTACTTTGTATCAATTGTAAATAAATCATCTAAATAAAAAATAAACGGTGGATAATTCCGTGTGGGGTTTTGTAGATTCATTATGCGAAAGCAAGCTCATTACCATCTAAGAGGTCCCTATAATTTCGTAATGAAATTTTCATTTATTATTATCAGTTTCTGTTTGACAAATAGAAGACTGCAATTATTTAAAATTGGTAACTTTAGGAGATTACTATAAATTGAGCGTACTTATTTTCAATTGAGACCGTTATTTGGACAAAGTAAAGCAGACATTTTCAATTAAATAGGAAACTACTCTTACTAATGTGAAATCTATCTTATCGGATAAATAGCAGATCATATCGCAACTGTAAATTAGGGTAGTTATTCGATTCCTTTTACAGTTCTTGGTTTCCAAAATATTAGTATTCTACATTTACCCGCAAACGTATTGACTTGTTTACACTACTGCCTTCAGATGGCTCCACTGTGCTCCATTTTGGTTAGCTCAATTTTTCAGTAACGCGCCGAATTGATTTTTCCAAACGATTCAAAGTGTCAAAACTGAAATAATTAAGTAATTATTATATTTAACTTTTCTGTTATTAAATACTAATTGATAGTCAAAGATTTAACCGCGTAATAAAGAAATGAGAAATCCTGTGATAATTAGTCATTTATTTAGAATTTTCTTGAAGCTTGAAACGCGTTAAGTGCCATTAGATAAAGAATCTTTGGATTGGAAATGAGTGCTTTAATTTATAAGGGGTGTAAATTATGATTGTTGTATGTAGAAAGGGGAGTTTTCGAGCAGGTTAAAGTCTCTTTAGTATGAATTCCTGGTTAATTCCCGCTGACTTATTATCCCGGCCCGTGCCTGGCACAGAACAGCACTCGTATCTTCAGTGAACCTTGCATTTTATACCGCCCTCTAGCAATGCTAACTAACCCTTACTTTAGTGCAGTGTTAACCAGGGTTCCACGACATGGACACTCTAATGAACACTCCGGATAAACCAAACGGCAATAGCAAAAGCCGGAATTAAATTAGGTTGCCTGTAGTTCATGGCGTTTGGTTGAAAGCAACTGTGCCCCCATTACTATCATAGTATGTTCATATGCAATTACTCCTGTACGTACGGAAATGAGTAAAAATGGGAGGTTTATAGAGAGAGAGAGTTATTAGTCATAAAAAAGTTGAAATTAACTTGATAATTAAGTTTAATAATGAACGTTTTGGTCCAGAAGCATTCATCATAATTCAAGTGACTTTGTGAAAGTATAAATCTCAAGATGTCCGTAACAGGATGTAAACAATAGAGTTGAAGAACCCGGGCCACCTAGACTATAATAAATATCTAGAATTTGTAATCTGGCACTTTGCTTAGTTCGCCTTCCGCTCGAACGCGTACATTCCTTCTATTATCTTCCTCGTACTTTATACTGATTCAATATGGTGATCATTGGCATCGAAAGGTATGCGCCCTTTCACTATCTTCGTACTCATAATGTATTATTGTGAGAGATTCAAATGTGTACAGTGAAAAGGACTAAGGGTTGAAATTGTAACTTTACGTACCTATATATCTAATTTAACTTGCGCAAAGTCGAGCGTTTAAGTTATTTTTAAATTATACGTTTTTACCAAGAATATTACACATGGTTCTCGATGGGGACATGTAAAATTTACGCAATCTTTTTTTAAATAAGAGGGTGGATATAAAGGATATTATGAGTACTGGTATTTTTACTGAGTGACTGTTGTCACGCGATATTACAATATGCAATCAAAGGTGAGCGTGAGAATTTCAACACTGTGTAAGTGCATGACAAGAGGATGACAAAAAGACACTACAAACTAAATTGTTTTATTACTCAGTTTCGATAAATTAATATTATTTCGGTTTTATTCATTGTGATTTCATTAATGTCCCTATAACACTTGCTATTCAGACACTAAATTGGTGGTGTATTATGTGTACGTATATCATCCTATTTTTAAACACTTACATTAATGTATATGGAATACTACTCGTATAGGTTACATTACACACATTTACTTCATTATACATACTATTTATGGCTATTACTATCGATGTAATGTAAGCGTCGTATTGTGAATGTAAACTTTTTTTTTGTAAAATTTATAGCGGAGATGTTACTTTTTGTTCTAATTTAGGTAATCGACTTACAGACTTTTCAAATTTTTTTGCGTTGTGTTTTTTATTTGTTAGGTAAGTGTTTAATTTGAATTTCCCCCCAATGTGCTTAAAGGTGTAAAAAAGGTTATTGCGTCGTATGTAAAATAGTTAAAGTTACCTTCCAAACATGCCAGCATAAGGGTAACTGAAATATTGGAACTTATTTATAGTGACGATGTTTTTTTGTAGGAGAACTTTAGCAGAAGGTGTTTTACTTATTTTTTGAGAACAAAAGATAAAGTTTTTGAAAAAGTTAAAGATGTTTGAGAGTACGACGGAAACTCAAAAAAGCAAACATAATAAACATAGTCGTTTGTAGTAGAGAAGGAGTTTGTCAAGGAAAGACAACTAACCTCTATACGCCCGAGTAAGTAAAGTGTCTTATAGGCTCAGAAAATTGGTTAGACTATGACGAGACCATTTACCCGTTGTTAAACATGATACTCTAAGACTCAATTCAGAAATTGTCTGGGGGAGGAGGGCAAGTCTTTCAAACCTCAAGTACCGGCGGTTTTATAAAATTCAGCATCGTTTGGTTTCATAAATCATGGCGTTGTAATAACACAAATTGGTCCAAATTTTGCACAAATTGTGTTTATCTGTAGTTGGACAGAAGTGTAAATTAAAATAAATTGATAACATAAAATAAAATAGAATAATTACATTTTCACCGTACATTTTCAGTTTCACTGTTCTATCAGAATAATAAATTTACCTATCTCTATTTTTATTTTTTCCTAAAGTCGATTGAAATCATGAAACATATTTAAAATCCCCATTACAAAAAATGATCCAAGGTGGGACCATAGCTTCCATGCCTGATGTCCCCCCTGCCCCTCGTGGATTTGCCCTTATTGATCTATCTGACACCTAGATATCGACGTATGCACTGCCTTTTGGAATGGATTTCTAGATAAAGCTGTCTACATAAATTCATTAAAAATCTGTAAATTGAGGAAAGCTGTAAATGTTAACGTGATTTTAAATAATTAAGTACATTACTAATAGTAGCCAAGTGAGAGAATTTCTAGATATGTTATTATTTTCTGATATGTTGTTAAGACATTGAATAGAACGTTTGACCAAATTTCCAACTTCGGGGTTAAAAGTTAAAAATGAGTTAAAATAGGTGAATAATCCTAACCATCCAACTACCCCCGTAGCGTGTAGCGAAAGTAATGCTATAGCACAGTACAGACAAGGGCTACAGGAAAACATCAGTTGTGAGAAAGGCACTTTGGGAAATGCCTTATGTCCAGTGAATTTGCTTATATGTATTTCATCGCCACAATGGATTATGTGGTTTGTCCATAGAAATTGGTATGTACACCCATTTTCACCAAAGTTGAACTCAGAAGAAAGATGAAAATTGTCCTGCGGTATTTTTAGTTTCGCAAATGATTTATGCAGTTGTTCCATCATTGAAACGTCAAATCTCTTTAATTTCATTAGTTTTAGAAAATCATTTTTCCATACTTTCTCTTTTCACACTCCATGTTATGTAATGCGAATGCCTTGCATTCTCATTCTTGCTACAGTCAGTAATGGCAAGGGTATTTCTGAAGAAAGAATTTCAAGCTCGAAAATGTAGGTACATTATTATCTACTGTTTTTAAGAAAAAAGCAGAAGTTGTTACATCGGTTGTTGATAATTTCCAACAATTTTCCTTAATATTTAATCAATATGTATGCTTTATACCTACTACGACATTGAAGAAGACAATCTTTGTTAATTGGTGGTTTCAGCATTCAGGCTGACACAATACTATGTATATTGTTCTTCGTTATGTAGGGAAAGATTACAGACAATTGATGTCGAAACCCGTTGGGTGCAATTGTTTATTGTAATGTTATTTATAAATGGAGTTTTAACGTTTCGCGTTATTGTGGCCTTAAAACCTTTTATTTTCACTGATACCACAATAGGATTCTTACTTCCATTAATCAAATCGTTCTAATCTTCAGGACCATAGTGAGATCTCTAAATTTTGTTCCACCATTTTTAAATGCAATAAGTATAATTTATTACTTACAATAATTGCAACCGATTTCGGATCGATAAATATTCAAATTCTTATTCGACTGTGTTACTATTAAAACACCTTCGTCTTAACGGTCATTTGCATTTAGTAAATTATATTCGCAGCTTTTTTATGCTTCATTTCGATACATATCTACAATAGATTTTCATATTTAATTTTTCTTACGACCCGTAAGATGCACTATTAAATTTTACTACCAAATGCGGTAGTCTATTCGCGAATTTAATGTCATTTTTTTCAACGTTCAAACTTTTACTGCTTACAAACTGTTTCTGTTGTTTTCTTATTTACAGACTTTGATTTGGTTATCCTCATACCTGTATTGCGATAATATAAACGGTTCACGGTCATTTCCCCGCCGAAAAAATCCCGCCGGTCAATTGCCCGCCGGTAAATTGTTCGCCTGGTAAAAACCCCGCGCGGTGAAATGTTCGCCGGTAAAATGCCCGCCATGACAAAATCCCGTTGGTCAATTTCCCGCCGTAATTTTTGAAAAAATAAATAATTAAGAAAGTTCTTTTTTAAATAACTTCAGTTTTGTAAACCTGTGTGTCATGCCACTATTTTAGTATCAATTGAAAAAAAATATACTAATCCTGCAAATAACCTAGGCGCTTTAGTGGGGGAATAAGCGTAGAAAATGGTACAACATTTACGTGTTAAGAACGAGGTTGAAACAAGAGATAGTAGCAGGCGAGTATTCATGTATAGTGCCGTAGGTCTGTAAAGGATGTCAAAATTCCATCGGGAAGTGCTTAAAATGGCCGTCGAAAATATTTTATAAATTTATATATATACAGGGTGATTCACCACTATTCCCTCGGTCTCTTGTGCCTAAAGGGTACAAGATATCAGCTTCATTTTTTGGTGACATATGTAAATTGATAACGACTATTTTTTAAAATTATTTTCACTTATACAGGATGCTTCACAAAATTGTAATATATCAAAGTTAGGTTTTTTTAAATGCAACCCCCTATATTTTATTACATTTTTAGATTATACGTTAAAAACTAAGGTAACTTTATTAAACGTTCCCTATACCTATCGCTTACCAATTTTGAGAAAATTGTGATTTTAAGAAAAATATTCAATTTAAACAACCTCTAATAACACGGAAACCGCTGACTTTTAGTAACGCAAATTTATATCGATTTATCTTGACCTTTAAGCCTTTTATTTGCGCTACGTAGGATTTCGATTTTTTGTACAGGGTGTTTAGAAAAAGGATTCATATTTTATATTTTTCAAACATCAAAAACTCACTTAACTTAAATGGAACACCCTATATGTTTTTATTCTATGTCGAATAACTTTTCATTTTCTATCAAAAACTATGAGTAATAGATATGTCTAAAATCAACGATTAAAAAGTTATTAAGATTTTTCTCTAAAATTTGTATGAAAATGGTTTTTGTTTGCATTCTAGTAGGCCATGATTTTTTTATGTAGCTGATAATTAGATAATATGTGATCAAAACTTAATTAAAAATGAAATTGAAGCAATGGAAAAAATACTGTAGTAAATGCCATTTTTTCCTATGCATAACCGCACTCGTTTTCAAGAGATCTTCTAACGTTATGGTGTTATAGTAGCAAACGCATCCTTTATTCTAATCTTCATGTCATCAACAGTGGTAGGTGGGTGTGTTGTAAACTAAATTTTTAATGATAATAATAATAATAATAATAATATCTAAACAAACTTCATCAAGAAGAGTCGAAAAAGTGTTGTTCTAAAATCCGTAAAAATTTTACTCCGTTTAAGTTTCCATCAAAAAATCAAAATTCTCCCAAATACATTGAGGCTCCACCGGTTTTGGCGATCAACAGTGCGATACCGGTGACGATTTAGTAATGAAAGTTATGTCGGTTTACCAAGCCATTATGTTGTGGAAAGTGGATTCGTCGGTAAATAAAACATATTTAAAGAATTCATCTTCTTCTCCAACTTTTTCGAGATTCCATAAACAAAAATTCAACCTTCGTTGAAAGCCTCGTCCATATAAATTCTGGTGAAGTTGAATGTGATAAGGATGGTATTTATGTTTTTTTCAAAAATATTTAGATAGACAATTCCTCAATAAATGGATTGGAAGGAGGGGTCCACAACACTCCACCTACCACTGCTGATGGCATAAAGATTACAATAAAGGATGCGTTTACTACTATAACACCAGATATCCTGAGAAACGTTAGATCTTTTGAAAATCGAGTGCGGTTGTGTATAAAAGAAAATGGTCATCAAATTGAGCATTTACTATACCATTATTTTCCATAAATGATTACTTCTTGTTATTAATTTCATTTTTAATTAAGTTATGATCCCATATCTAATTATCAACTACAATAAAAAAATCATGGCCTACTAGAATGCAAACGAAACCATTTCCATACAAATTTTAGAGAAAAATCTTAATAACTTTTTAATCGTTGATTTTAGACATATCAATTACTCATAGTTTTTGATAGAAAATGAAAAGTTATTCAACATAGAATAAAAACATACAGGGTGTTCCATTTAAGTTAAGTGAGTTTTTGATGTTTGAAAAATATAAAATATGAATCCTTTTTCTAAACACCCTGTACAAAATATCGAAATCCTACGTAGTGCAAATAAAAGCCTTAAAGGTCAAGATAAATCGATATAAATTTGCGTTACTAAAAGTAAGTGGTTTCCGTGTTATTAGGGGTTGTTTAAATTGAATATTTTTCTTAAAATCACAATTATCTCAAAATTGGTAAGCGATAGGTATAGGGAACGTTTAATAAAGTTACCTTAGTTTTTAACGTATAATCTAAAAATGTAATAAAATACAGGGGGTTGCATTTAAAAAAACATAACTTTGATATATTACAATTTTGTGAAGCATCCTGTATAAGTGAAAATAATTTACAAAAATAGTCGTTATCAATTTACATATTTCACCAAAAAATGAAGCTGATATCTTGTACCCTTTAGGCATAAGAGACCGAGGGAATAGTGGTGAATCACCCTGTATAACGGTTCTTTTGTTAAACATGGCAATGTCTGGTTTATTAATACAGTCTTCTTTTTTGAATTTAGCATATTTTAATTTACAGTAAACAGCGGCCTCAAATTCATCTTACGCCTCCTGAGCGCATAATCCACCACTGGCTGCACATAACGTAGGTACATATGTAAGTGGATCTTTATCACAAAAATAGGGGAATATCAGAGGAATCATTTTGCCTACAGCGGCGGGCAAATGACCGACGGGATTTTGTCATGGCGGGCATTTTACCGGCGAACATTTCACCGCGCGGGGTTTTTACCAGGCGAACAATTTACCGGCGGGCAATTGACCGGCGGGATTTTTTCGGCGGGGAAATGACCGGATACCAATATAAACAGAACCTCAAGCTGTTGGCATTTTAAATACGTTGATAATTTTCTTCTTTTGGGTTTGGGGCCGCAACCTCTTTTATTCACAACTTATTGTTCAGTTCCATTTTCAATTTTGAAGCTAACAGAATGCATGGACGCTTAATTAGCATGGCAACTCAAAATTAAGGATATTACAGTAAAAGCGTGAATAAGAACCGTGTAACTGCTATCAAAGTTCTAAGGGTGATACGGTAGAATCATCGCCGAATACCACTCGTTTAAGAGCAGAAAAAACTTCCACAGCCCAGGAATTTTTATTTTTACCTTTCATTTGGAAGAATCGGAATTGCCGTGGCTTTAAAAGTAATAAAGGGCGAAGCATTGTGTTGCAGAACATTCGCAGAATATTATGATAGTTTTGCAATGAATAAGAATGGAAAGCCTTTTGGGTGCTTTTCCCCCAAATATCTTCGCAGGTTGCTATATCACCATTAGTAGTGTATATAAATGCAAAGGTATCACATAATGTGCCATGGGCATTAGGATGTCTCAGTGTGTCTAATCAACTGCTCTTGTTTGTCCACTTCCATTAAAAAAAAAACAATATCGTATGCGATTCCTGGATTTAGTCCAGCTCTTCCAAAATTATTGCATTGAATGCATACCGTGGTGTCAACAATATTACATGAAGCTTAAAATAGATTTTTGGGCTTATTATCTGTATATTTCACTTTTTCGATGTTCCTGAAGCCCGCATTTAATTAACATTGAAACGAGTTCGGTTCGTGTAGTAAAGTAGAAGTGTATAAGCTTCAAACCATTTGCACATAAATCAATGCCTTAGTGTTTGATTGAAAATAATTAACAAAACGTTCTCATAAAACATAGGATAATCTTCCTTATTTTATGTTAATGTTGTGAGTTTTTTTTCTTACACAAATTAATGAAATGTACTGCAGTTAAAAGAGCATCTCTCCAAATTCAGAATCAATAAAATGCGAAGAGTTTAGCTTATATGTTTACCACTATGTACCCGAGACCCGAGTCTCAGCGAGGAAGAGAAGCTTTTGTGCAGAGTTGAAGAAAATCAACTACAAAGGAACTTTAATAGCTACAGCAAACGGTATGAAAGTGTCAGTGATGGGGCACGCGGTTACTTTTTTTGAGCGTGCAAAGTGAACAAACATAACCTCCGTGTGACGGAAACCTAGAATCCGCAATACATGAAAACAGTGTAATTTGTGCCGTGTCATGTTACAAGGTGTCTTGCTTCTTATGTATGGAAAAGGCTGTGGCGTCGATATGCAAAGGAATGGCTTATGCGTTGAGTGAAATTATTCAATGGTTTATGTCAATGCTACATGATACTCAGCAGGACCATCCCCTACAGTGGTCTTCAATGATGCTTGACGTGATCAGACCTTATCTAATTTTTGTGTAGGGCTATGTTAAGATCTAGTCTTCATGTTGCACTTCAGGAGCTAAGAATTCCATCGTGTTGGAGTTGGATTATTTTATCTACATACTCCATGTGAAGAGCTGGGTATATATAGTACATTTTAATTATGTACACGAAAACTTGTTCAGTTACTTACACTTTCAATTGCCGTTAGTCAAATGTGCACACAATAATAAACTGAAATCAGGGGAAAATATAGATTTACGGACGTAGAATTGCTTATCGAACTAATTATTCAACAAGGTTTTCAGATTGACGCGGAATGAGTTTTATGCATAAAGCCTAAATCTTCTGGTTTAAACAATGGAAGAGAGACTAACTACTCTGTGAAATAGAATGTATCACATTAATGTATAAGGGAAGAGCATTCAGAAAGAAATTTTGGAAACAAATTCGAAACAGGAATCTGTATCCAGTCGCTACTAATTTCTCTAAATAAATAAATATCAGTCTTAATTTGTAAAAGCTTCTCGAACGCTCAGGTATAATTTTTGGAAAAAATATTTTATTCTTGGAGCAAGAGAAGTTTTAAGCAATTAGGTCATATAAAAGCAGCTGTAAATGCTTTCTCGTCTAACGCCTTCTCTTAATATTCAGAAATGTATTTTAAGGCAAGATCATTCTGGCAATAAAATCAGTAAGTATAATGACAGTTACGAAAGCGATAATAGGACCCAACATTATAATGACACCACTGATAGTACTAGGACAAGTTAGATGTTTAGGTACATAAATTTACGTTTCAATCCAATTAATTGTTAGTATGTAATTAAAAATGTGCGGTAAGTATTAAATTAGTCGACTGGTTTGACCTTTTTGGCGACTATAAGTTTTGAAATTACACATACCGCTTTATGTCATATTTTCCACATTTCAAAATTCACGCGAGCATAATGTTTGTTGCGCCCGTTAATTCTTGACGAAGTCATATGTTAGAAGTCCTCATGTGGTGTTCCTCAGATTGCCTTGCATAACACTTGCATTTAAATAATAGTAGAAGCCGAAATGTTAAGTCAAGTAGCCATTGTCAAGCCATCACAAAGCCGCTATTTGTCACGAAAGCCACGACTGCTCGATGAAGAGGGATGACGGATGAGATTTTGGTGGCTGTTCAACCCTTCTTTGTGTCTGCTTGGCATACTCAGGTCCAGATTATAATTATTTTGGACGGTAATCAATAGTTGGGGTATAAATCTTAAGAGTACTTAAACACCGTATGTGAATTCGATTCATAATTTTTGTGTTTATTTATCACTTAGATATATTCATTTTATGAATATTCCATATTGGCGTAGATTATTATATAAACTGTTTGTACGTGTATTAATCGATCTTTCATCTAATGTAACGCTATATGAACTCCGGCATGTATTAGATTCATTAAAAGTTTCTGTACAAACCGGAGAATTTGATATTTTCTTCCGTGATTTCTAATATTCATCATTCAGTGCAGTGGGAGACTTGAAAATGGAGAAGTTTCTTAAGAAGCTAATTGATGTTTTCATTTTTCTTTTATTATATTTCGTTCTACATGCAATAGGTACTATATTTTAAATATAAGCAATTCCTCTATTGCACACTCTCCAAGCTAAATGCGTAATTTAAACCATACGATTTTAATTACCTACTTTAATTAGCTTAATTTGCGACTCATTTTAACCTATTTAAAATACCACGCTGGGTTTAAATCAGATTGCAGTTCATCTGCACTCTAAATTCTATACGTGGGTAATTAATCAGTATTATCACTGTGAACAGTAGGTTTGAGCGACAGCTAGCAATGGAGAGCAGTTACAGTTACATGAGGATTTGCTGGGAGTATGCCAGGTATAAATATGAAAAGGATTACGATCTGGAATCTAAATGTGTAGAATGAGAGTATAACTTCGTATGATCAACGATAGATTTTCGTAACCTAACTAATAATAATAATAAAAAATACAGTTTTAAGATAAAATATATCTGTGTAGAATCAGATAATTTTAAATTTTGAAATACATAATCTACAGTGCTGCAGGAAGTTTTTGGAACACATTGACGGTGTATATTTTATAAGATTTTAATATAATCGCAGACTGCACAGTATCAAGCCGTTAGCTTATGTCATAGTTATAGTACAATAAATGGCTCCCATGTTGTTGATGTAGCTATTGGGTTCCAGTTATTGTGCGTTACCTATGTTCTTAAAAATACTTTGATGACTTTTTAGTGCATTCACAGTACAAATTTCGTTCAGGCAGCTCTTCTTCCTTATTCGACGGTTCATTTGTGAAGATTACATACAGTTCATAAATCCACAATGATCTGGAAATAGCGATGTTGGTGCTGGGATACATTCTTCCGAGGCTACAGAGGAAGAAAAGTAAGAACGATTCTGCCATCAGTTACATAAAAACTTGAAAAATTTTCATTTAACTACCAGGCCGTTCAATATTTTAGCATTTCCATTTGTTTTCTCAATAGTCCTGGATACAAGGAGTAATAATTTGTAGTACAGTTAATTTCCGTCTGTTATCTTGAATGTTATCTATTAATCTAATAATGAGGAAGTGGGGTGGGAGATCCAGAAAAGGAACTGGTAGGATCGAAAATGGGGGTGCAGGTAGAGAAAAAGAGTGCATGAACGGGAACTGAATTTATTGTGGCGAAAGTGGGGAGGTGCTGGGAGGAGAAGAGGGAGTTAATGACGAGTAACGGGAGGCTAAAAGGTACGAGTATTTCTATCGACGACACCTGACGATAGATGAAAGGCGAGTGGAGGAGTAGTAGAGTAGTAGAAAAATAGCGAGGGTCGAAAGAGATAAAGGGGCGGAGAGCAAAAGTGGGATATAGAAAGGTGTGGATAGAAGGGAGTAGGTACAATTTGGATGAGGAAAGGAAGGAGCTGAGGGAAGTGCAAGGGGTAGGAAGGCAAAGAAGGACAAAAAAAGAAGGATACTCGGGTGTAGTAACTGGTCTGTTTTTTAGTTGTAGTTAGTTGTTGTGTTAGTCTAATAATGTTGCAATGTTCCTGTAATTGACTAATTCGTTTCATCAAAGAAAAAATCCTTCTACCAAAATTGTAAAAGTAGAAGTTCCTTTTGAAAACTTCTTCAAGTTGTGCTTCTGGATCAAGGAATGGATCAATGTTTGAGCGGCCCCCATCGCACAAACAATAATCACCTCAAACACTTTTTATCTCTCCACATTTCTTCAAAATAGTTTTTTATTTGAAACGAGTTCTACATCTTTCCATATTTGGGGGGGGGGGTCTGAAAGGAACTAAAAAGGTACCTAACAGACTATCTTGAAATTCTTGATTTTTCTTGCCAAGCCATGTTCAGTGTTCTTTTCAAATCCACCATCGGTTATAGGATTTTTGTTAAGCTCCAATTCAAGCTGGTGGAAGTTAATGCATCATTCCTACCTTCCCACCTGGTTTCTTTCAAAGGTTTTAATAACAAGAAAAATTATTAAGAAGGTTCATCGTTGGGGTAAAGCAGAAAAAAGCGCATTTTTCTGAGCTGTACTAAATAAGTTTACAGTTTTAAGATAAGACAGCATTGCGTCATATACGACCAGGGTGAGAGAATGCCCAAGGGTTATGACATTTTCGTTTGAACTACTTTCAAAGTGCAATTTGTGTGGCAAATGTCAAAACTAATCTTAGAGCGGCCTGCACCATCTGTTAATTTAAGGAGCAAGCGTTTCCCTTCAAAAATTCCATTCTTGGATGCCATTTCTTGGTATTCCAAAATGTTTCCCTATCGTGTTGGATCAAGGCCACCGTTGGATCCAACGTTGTAACCTTGCTTACGCGTGGCAGCTTCAAGTCCTCCATTTGCTTTACTTTTTCAGTTAGAGCCTCTCCAGTTGAAAATATAAAACTCAAGACATGCTTCTTGATTCAGAGTTCATGACCTGGTCCACAAATGATACACCGAATAACGGAAGTTTATGAATAAATATTCTTGCAGCTCTATCAGGGTGTGTTGTTTGATTTGTAAGTCGATCACTTCAACAATTCCGTTTTCAATATTTATATCAAGATAATGAACGCATGTTTCTTCTATTGTGGCCTTAAACTACAACTACATTAAAAGCACAAAGAATTATAAATACAAATTTATGAATCGAACGCGTTTCAACAGCGAAGTAATGATCATCAAACAACAGCGTTGAAATGCGTTCGAATTATAAATTTGTATTTGTGGTTTTTAGTGTTTTCAGTGTTGTCTTATTTTTTCTCAGAGTAAATTGGCTAATTTCGTTGAATTCCTTTACCGTTGTTCAGACTTTTGCGATATTGAATCTGGCCAATTCTGGAATTTTTTTTCTTTGGGGCTTACCTTGGACATTTTCTGCTGACGGCGCTTGATTACAGTTTGTCAAACACTATCGGTTATCTGAGCAGGCCATTTTATATAACCATCTGACTTCGTGAGGTATCTGGAAAAAGATATTACTTTGAGTTGTAGGTATCTAAATCATACAAGAATGAAATACAATGTTTATATGGTTTTCTAATATTACTTTGTAAAAGTCTAGAAGACGGATTTAGAATTATCTATGATGCGATAGATCACTTTACATTCTTTTATTTCAAGGAATAGCATCGTAAAAGCACCATGAACAATTATGTTATTTGGCAGTGGGTGTAAACCAACACTATTAATTACAACAAATACAAAATCGGTAAGCTATCAGTGCCTCATGGCTTCACTGACATTTTTGCTACACCTCCTTGCTGAAGAATTGGCGCGCTCTTGTGCAACCGCAAGGGTTGCAGGGATGCAGAGTCATCCCTTATAAAATAGCGTACTATTCAAGTCTATAACACACAGCGTTTTTAGATAAAATTAGTACACAGGGTGTTTCCGATGTATAATGCAGTAGAACAAAGTTGAAAGATGCCGTGCACATTACTCTTTTGTAGAAAGAATCAAAAGCACACATTTTTATGAAGTCAAACCTACAGCAAATGGTGCAATGAAAGCTGTTCTATACAACGGATATTTCGTAGAAAATTACTAAACATCTTGAAACTCTTTACAACTGCTCATAAAATTTCGATGGATATTCTTCCATCTCTTGGGGCGCATTACAGTGGTGTGATTTCATATATTTGCCGATGCGATGGCGAAACAATTCTACACATTATCATAAATTCTTTTGATGTTTCTGATGGCATTTGAAAAATATATTAGAATAGGTTCTGCAACATTTTTTCGTCACACTTCTGAATACGCGTAATAATTGTCTGTTTCATTACGGAATCTGCATCATAGGCGAACTGGTTCAAACATGGACAGCGGGAATAATAACATCATCTATTCACAGTGGGATACATCGATTAACACCCATTAAACAATAAACCACAAATTAGATATTTAACATAATTATGTATGTTATTTATTAGTATGATCTAAAAATAATGCTGTAGATAAGGCAGCATAAGTACGTTTCGCTATGAGTTAGAAAATAAAGAAATTAAGTTTTTACTCCATTATTTTTCAAAAATACAAGTACTTTTACTACTGCGCGTAGTAGATATGCATGTCGATAATTACAATAAATCAAAATGGCACATTAAAAGTTGCGACGTTTTAAAGTTATTAAGCCCGTGTACAATTTGAGAAACAAAGAGGGAAATAAAATCTCTTTTAAAGGCAAAAACAAATCCCTGAATTTAATTAATGACGTTTTGAGAAGGAATGCTTTGTACCGCCTCGGACCGGAGTGGCCATAGCTTTCAGCCTTTGAAACCGTTTGTCTAAGCAATCAATTCAATTACTCTGTAGAATGATTGCAGAGTTCTCCGTTTGACATGCCACATACCTTCTTAACGAATTTACGTCTCTCGAATATGTTTATGTAGAGTCCAGTTTCTCTATACCTGTACGAGTACGTCTCTATTATAATTAATACCTACGTAAATATTCAACCACCGTAATATAACGATCGCAATTTATTAGCGACGATGACGTGTAATATTAGATCTCAAAATTGAAAAAATACATTAGAAGCAATAATCTTTCCAGTCAGGTGTAACAAACAATCGACATGTCACCTGTGAAACACTGCCGGGTTATAACTCTGAACTGATCGCCAAATAGTCCCATATATCTCGTTTGTTTCTCCATAAATTCACGGAATGATCGCATTCTTACAAACTGCAAAGTGAAACTTGGAACAATTTGTGGAGATGTTTTCATTGCTACGTCTCAAGAGGGCCGAGAATTACGTGCGTCCTAGCTTTTGGAAGAGATTGCGACAAAATACGTCGCTAGAGAACAGACCTAACTTACGGCTTGAAATATGATGAGTTTTGTGAGAGCCAATTATTTTGTTCAGTGTTCTGTTTGCATGCGAATGTTCTACAATGAGCTTTAGGTGCGTTACCAATGTTACCATCGTTACACAACACGCTAGAGAATAGCTTTTGGATTGTAATACTTCGCCCGGATTATAAATTTCGGTATATAATCAAGTGACATGAACGCTATAGTCTCGCCATCTAATTACACGTCTTTAGCTACGCAAGTTTTATTATTTTATTGCTACTTTTCTAATTTCTACACATTGTTCAGTGGCCGACATTTCTGAATTTAATGTTAATTAAACGCCTAATAAATAAAAATTTGTTTTTGTAGCTTTTGATATAATTTTTACTTTACCTCATTTCATGTTTATACCGCACCGTTCATTTTCAACAATAGCTCCTATTTGTACAATTTTATGGCAATTAGGTATTTGTACATCACGAAAACTGCCGCATTAGAAAAAAGCACGAATACAAAATGGATTTCCAGAACAGAATAGAAAACATATGAAATTTTCAATGTTTTTTGAATCTTAAGGCGTTTTTCTTTGCAACACTAGATATTATTATTCACTTTACAAAAATTGTACTTATTTGATCCCTCATCGTATATTAACTTATATATTCTTAAAACATTATAAACTAGCGCTACTTTCTGGGAAGTTCTAGCTAGGGTATTATGCAAAGAGTCACATAACAAGTACATATAAATAGAAATATAAACAGAATTTCACTGCAAAAAATTAAAGTTAGAAGCTTCATTTTGAATATCATATTTCTGTTAGTATAATTTCTGTTAACAAAAATGTGGCATAGTTGGGATTAAATAAACTTCAAGAGTAGGTATATAATGAAGGTATACCTACCTGCACTAAATCCATATAAGTATTCTTAATTGAAAACTAGCTGCTTACCCGCAGCTTCGCCGGCGATCTTTCTCGTTTTTTACAACTTGCATAAGTAATATCCGCAGTTCTTTCCGCGAAATTACCCCCTATACACCACCTGGAGAACCGTCCGATGCATTATAGAGGACTCCACACGGATTTTTTTGTATTGTATTAAAATGTAAGTAGCTCGTGGGCAAAGGGCAAAACGCTTTTTTTTATTTTATTTAAAGATTATTTAAAGATACCTTACTTAAATGTTTGAGCAGAAAGATGTAAAAAACATTTTTTGACGAACTTTTATACCTACACATATTCAAACATTGTATTTTTTAAACTTTAAAATGATTATAACTTGGCTTCTCGTAACCGATTGCGATTGCGATTAAATAAAGCCTATGTCCTTCTTAGGACCCCAAAGGATGCATTAGTGAAAAGCACATCAAAAACAGTTCAGTAGTTTTTACGTGATACTGGAATATAGAACATGTTACCAGGGTGGTAACTGGCAAACAGGCAACATAATACTTACATGGTATATTATGAGTCGATAATCTGATCAAATTCTATGCAGGGGTGGCCAAGCTCCTTGATAGTACGAGCCATTTTTCAAAATTTGAAATTTTTCTCGAGCCGCAATTAAATACGTATTTGAAAGGTATTCACAAAGGTATTAAAAAATAAAAAAAATAAACAAATTTAGAAAACAAAAGTTTGCAATGAAAGTTTACAAATTCAAAATCGGTCCGGAGTCGATCGATTACGGGCGATTACGCCACTGTTTAAATAATAATAATAATAAATAATAATAATAATGTGATATTTTCCCAGAGTCAGAGGGTTTTATGTTTGCCATACACGAAATTACAGAAAACACATAATTAAAGATAGGACAATTACACATGATCTTTGTAGACAATGTTTGCAAAGACCAGAAACCATACAACACATTATATCAGCATGTACACATCTAGCACAAACAGAATACAAACACAGACACGATCAGGTAGCTAAGATAATACACCAAAAACTCGCCACAAAACATAACCTTTCTACTGATAACACACCCTATTACAAATATACACCGCAAGTTGTACTTGAAAACGCCACACACAAACTATACAGGGTATACCACGGAACCCGCTCATTAGAAGTTTCTGGGGTCCCTTATTAGTTATGAATTTGAAACTTTCAGGTTAAGGATAACCCATAGCCTTCTTTTGTTCTAAAATATTGTCGATGTTGTACAACTTCCGGAAGGACCGGAAGTCGCCATTCATCTTCTTATTTTAAATGGAACCCCCTGTATATTATTGCATTTTTGGATTATACAATCGATTCGGCGTTAATCTGTATTAGATTATCCTATACCTATCTTCAACTGTTTTTGAGATATTATGATTTTTTTGAAAAATTTGCGCTTTGCGGAGGGATGTTTAATAGCCCACCTTTTGCTCTTCTTTGAACGCAAAACATTCATACTTTACAAACACGAAGTAAAACCATAAGGGTTCACAAAATGCATTTACAAACCTATCACAGATTATACAGGGCGTTCAAAATTAGTGGCAAAGTTAAAAAACTTCAAACACCAAAAAGTCATTTTTTTCAAATGGAACACCCCGTATATTTTTACATATTTGGAAAGCTATTTAATTTACGCATCGATAAACTATAGGCATCCCTATACCTATCTTTAGCGGTTTTGTAGTTATTAACACTTTTTATCTAATATTGATTAAAACTGCACTCAAAACCTATGCACATTTGAAAGTATGCCGTGAGTATGCGAAAATAAAATACGGTAATGAACCTCTAACAGGGTTGAATGCAAGAACAGGTCTCTACTTTTTTTGTAGACACCTGAACTCCCTTCTTTTGAGAACAAGTGTGCAGTTTTAACGTATTTTGAACAATCTTATGTAATTTAATAGTTTGCTCTTAATAAAAGGTATTATTATTATTATGCTTCGGTTTTTATCGATACTTAGGCCAAGTCTGGTTAACTAACCGCACGGATCGAAATCAAGTAAGTATTATTACATGTACTTCGATTGTTATCGATACTCAGGCCAAACCTGGTTAACTAATCGCACGGATCGAAATCAAGTTACGATTAGTCCTACTAATACATATATCTATACAATATAAATTTGAAGTTGCTGTTAAAAAGTGAACATACTAAATACTATACACATATTATGTTCATTAAATTAAATGACGTTGATAAAACCAACGCTGATCACATTTTAGATAATGTATTTGTTTGAGAAGCCTCGGTGTATTTGATCCCAATTTGTAAAAGCCACGTCCCGTCGACCCTCTTTCCGCGAAGGCATTAACATGAACGCAGCGTCGCGCATCAATAACAAAAAGAGACCCTATATTCCTAGGCTTCTCCGTTGGCGTCACTTATTCGTGACTTAGTGACTTTTTATAGAAAAGAAAAAAATGAACATAATATGTATGTTTTGAAAAAGTGTTATGATTATTGTGTAAGCGTTTTTTGTTGTTTAGCTCGACGCATAGGTTGCACTCGAGTGGGTAATGTGTTGTTTGTGTTTTGTGTTAATTGCGAATTCTGATACTGTGAGTATATTGTGTGTTTACGTTTGAGTGCATGAGAACGAGTCAGAGGTGTTACATGAGTGATTGTTGAAGTGTTGTGTGTTGGTAATGGACTTTCTATAATATTATGTTGTGTATGCAACAGAGATTCAATTTGTGAAGGGAGGATTGAGTGTTGTGTTTCATTTTGTGTTTGAATGGTATTAGTTGAAAGTGTGTGATGTGGTTCTGAGTGATGTGCGGTATCTTCCGTTATGTTTAGAAATTTTCTAACTATGTGACAAGTGTTGATAATGACTGCCTTTTGTAATTGTATGTATATGTTCTTATCTAACCCTAAAATGTGCAAACTGTGATGTATTGTTTTTGGTATAACTCCGGTTGCACTAAGAACAATGGGTACTGTAAGAGCAGTTCCCATTCTCCATTGCGCTTTAAGTTCCTGAGCTATATCAGTGTATTTACGATGTTTCTCTGCGTGTGTATTGGCTAAATTGTTTGTGTTGGGAACTGCAATATCTATTATGTATATGATTTTTTGTGTTTTATCTATAAGTGTTATATCTGGCCTATTGTTATATACAGTTTTATCTGTGAGTAGTGTCCTATCCCAATATAGTTTGTGTGTGGTGTTTTCAAGTACAACTTGCGGTGTATATTTGTAATAGGGTGTGTTATCAGTAGAAAGGTTATGTTTTGTGGCGAGTTTTTGGTGTATTATCTTAGCTACCTGATCGTGTCTGTGTTTGTATTCCGTTTGTGCTAGACATGTACATGCTGATATAATGTGTTGTATTGTTTCTGGTCTTTGCGAGCATTGTCTACAAAGATCATGTGTAATTGTCCTATCTTTAATTATGTGTTTTCTGTAATTTCGTGTGTAAATGACCTGATCTTGTATGGCAAACATGAAACCCTCTGACTCTGGGAAAATATCACATTTGGTTAACCAAGCATGCGTTGCTATAATATCAACACAGTCTTCGTTAATCTCCTGTGGATATCGTCCATGTAAAGTCTTTTGTGTCCAAGTTTGTATGTTATGTGTGATGTACGTATCGCTACTCATTGGTGGTGTGATGTTTCTATTACTCATATTTAAGGGTGTGTAAGATTTGTCTGCAAGTGTGACTGTTTTGTGTAGCGCTGAAATGTGTGATTTGTTATAAAAGTATTCTCGTAGTTTGTGTATTTGTGTTTGGTGTAACAGGACTATGTCTGTTAAGCCTCTACCTCCTCGTGAACGAGGAAGGTATAGTCTTACTGTTGAGGCGTGTGGATGATGTATTCGGTATTTAGTGAGTAATGTACGTGTGTTTCGCTGTACCTGTTCTAAATCTGTATTGGTCCACTTTATTATTCCAAAGGAATAAGTAAGGGCCGGTGTAACGTATGTGTTAATAGCTTTGACAGTGTTTCTACCGTGTAGTTGTGTTTTAAGTATACTACGTAATCTGTGTAAATATTGTGTGATTAGATTTCGTTTTATTTGTGTATGTTTTATGTGTGTGTTTTGCTGAAAACCAAGATACTTGTAAGTTTCATTCTCGTCCATGGATCTTATATGGTCACCATGTTCGAGCTCAAAATCCACAAATTCTCTCTTACCAGCAGTGATGTGCTGTGTTTTGCATTTGTCAATACCAAACTCCATGTGTATATCATGTGAAAATGTTTCAGTGATATGTAATAAATGGTTGAGTTTTGTGCTTGTAGAGGCGTATAATTTAAGATCATCCATGTAAAATAGATGTGTAACGTTGTGATGTATTTCGTGATTGTGTTTTAAGTTATAACCAAAATTTGTGTTATTCAGCATGTGTGAAAGGGGATTAAGAGAAAGACAAAACCAAAGTGGGCTCAAGGAGTCACCCTGAAAGATGCCCCTCTTAATTTGTATTGTGTTTGTGATGAGTTGGGTATCATTTAGTGTAAGTGTTAGGGTGGTGTTCCAACATGACATTATGTGAGTGAGAAATTGTGTGATGTTGTTGCTAATTTTGTACAGCGATAGTATTTTTTGTAACCAAGAGTGAGGTACTGAATCAAATGCTTTTTGTAGTCAATGTAAGCTGTGTGTATGTTTCTTTTATTGAGTCTAGATTGTTCAAGTATTACAGAGTCTATAATGAGCTGTTCTTTACAGCCTCTGGAATACTTGGTACAACCCTTTTGTTCCTCAAATAAAATGTTGTTGTTAGTGCAGTGTGTGTATATTTTATGTGTAATGCATGATGTTAGAATTTTATATATAGTGGGAAGGCATGTAATGGGTCTATATTTAGAGGCATCGTGTGTATTGTTATCTTTTGGAAGCATATAAGTGATTCCCTGTGTGAAGAATGGTGGTGTAGTGTGTGGTGCATCTAATATTGTTGTGAAGTGTTGTGCGAGGTGTATATGTGTACAGGTGAAATATTTCCACCAAAAATTATGAATGTTATCTATGCCTGGACTTTTCCAGTTGTGTAGGTGTTTGATGGAGTTGGTGATATCTTCTAAAGTGATTTGTGTATCATGCATTGGTATTATGTGCTGTGTACGTGTACTTTCCGAAATGATCCAGGGTGCATGTATATTATGTTCAATGTTTTTGGACCACAAATCGGACCAGTAGTGCTCTAGAGATTCTAATGTGGGTAATGAGTATTTTTGTTGAGTGTTTTGTTGTGTTAGTGATCTATAAAATAGTTTTTCGTTGTATTTAAATTGTGTGTTATGACGTTTTCTATTTGCCGCTTCCCTATACCGTCTCAATCTGTTTGTGTATACTGAAAGTTTTTGTGTGAGTGTATCTTTGTGTTCATTGTAATTCGTGTTTGGTTCTCGTGAACTGTGTGTGTTTAGTTTTCTAATGATGTTGTGTACCTGGCGTGTTAGTTTGGAAGAGGTTGTGCCTTGTATGTATTGTGTAATTCGACCTAAGTCACGTCTAATTTCATCTACACGATTCATTAGACGCTTCTCCCAGGCCGGAAGTGTTGTTTTCTTTGTGATGTGGTGTTGTGTTGATATTATGACCTTGGAGCCGTTACACCTTGAAGCTGCAACAGCACCGCAGTACACAATTAGGTGTAATTGATGTAGTGATATGTTGTTTGTAATATAATTGGGTAAAATATCGGTGTTTAATATTTGAGTGATTTTGTGTAACTTGTTAGTGTCTTTTTGTTTCGGTATTCTATATCTTTGTGATGGATCTATGTTTGTGAATTCTGTAAGTGCAGTATCAAATTCTGTTTGAATTTTGAATTTAAGTGTTTCGTGTGAGTGTTGGGAGTTATTATCTACATCGTTATCTTGTGTATCTAATGTACTTTGCTGTGTCATAAGTGTTGGATGATGATTGTTATTAGGTGTACCTAATATGTTTTGTTGGGTGTTGATAGTGTTATTTATGTTTAAAAACCTTTCTACTTCGTGTTTAATTTGTTCTTGTGTTTCTACTGAAAGAAGCGTGTTTTTTATAATTACCCTGCGTTGGTCTGCTATGCGTTGTTGTGTTAAATGTGAAAGATGTGGGTATTGTGTTGTGAATGCTGTGTGAATCTTGTCCCTATACATAGTTTTGTCCGTTTCTATCTTCGTTACTTCCAGGTATTATTATTATTATTATTATTATTATATGTACTTCGATTGTTATCGATACTCAGGCCAAGCCTGGTTAACTAATCGCACGGATCGAAATCAAGTTACGATTAGTCCTACTAATACATATATCTATACAATATAAATTTGAAGTTGCTGTTAAAAAGTGAACATACTAAATACTATACACATATTATGTTCATTAAATTAAATGACGTTGATAAAACCAACGCTGATCACATTTTAGATAATGTATTTGTTTGAGAAGCCTTGGTGTATTTGATCCCAATTTGTAAAAGCCACGTCCCGTCGACCCTCTTTCCGCGAAGGCATTAACATGAACGCAGCGTCGCGCATCAATAACAAAAAGAGACCCTATATTCCTAGGCTTCTCCGTTGGCGTCACTTATTCGTGACTTAGTGACTTTTTATAGAAAAGAAAAAAATGAACATAATATTATGTATGTTTTGAAAAAGTGTTATGATTATTGTGTAAGCGTTTTTTGTTGTTTAGCTCGACGCATAGGTTGCACTCGAGTGGGTAATGTGTTGTTTGTGTTTTGTGTTAATTGCGAATTCTGATACTGTGAGTATATTGTGTGTTTACGTTTGAGTGCATGAGAACGAGTCAGAGGTGTTACATGAGTGATTGTTGAAGTGTTGTGTGTTGGTAATGGACTTTCTATAATGTTATGCTGTGTATGCAACAGAGTTTCAATTTGTGAAGGGAGGATTGAGTGTTGTGTTTCATTTTGTGTTTGAATGGTATTAGTTGAAAGTGTGTGATGTGGTTCTGAGTGATGTGCGGTATCTTCCGTTATGTTTAGAAATTTTCTAACTATGTGACAAGTGTTGATAATGACTGCCTTTTGTAATTGTATGTATATGTTCTTATCTAACCCTAAAATGTGCAAACTGTGATGTATTGTTTTTGGTATAACTCCGGTTGCACTAAGAACAATGGGTACTGTAAGAGCAGTTCCCATTCTCCATTGCGCTTTAAGTTCCTGAGCTATATCAGTGTATTTCCGATGTTTCTCTGCGTGTGTATTGGCTAAATTGTTTGTGTTGGGAACTGCAATATCTATTATGTATATGATTTTTTGTGTTTTATCTATAAGTGTTATATCTGGCCTATTGTTATATACAGTTTTATCTGTGAGTAGTGTCCTATCCCAATATAGTTTGTGTGTGGTGTTTTCAAGTACAACTTGCGGTGTATATTTGTAATAGGGTGTGTTATCAGTAGAAAGGTTATGTTTTGTGGCGAGTTTTTGGTGTATTATCTTAGCTACCTGATCGTGTCTGTGTTTGTATTCCGTTTGTGCTAGACGTGTACATGCTGATATAATGTGTTGTATTGTTTCTGGTCTTTGCGAGCATTGTCTACAAAGATCATGTGTAATTGTCCTATCTTTAATTATGTGTTTTCTGTAATTTCGTGTGTAAATGACCTGATCTTGTATGGCAAACATAAAACCCTCTGACTCTGGGAAAATATCACATTTGGTTAACCAAGCATGCGTTGCTATAATATCAACACAGTCTTCGTTAATCTCCTGTGGATATCGTCCATGTAAAGTCTTTTGTGTCCAAGTTTGTATGTTATGTGTGATGTACGTATCTCTACTCATTGGTGGTGTGATGTTTCTATTACTCATATTTAAGGGTGTGTAAGATTTGTCTGCAAGTGTGACTGTTTTGTGTAGCGCTGAAATGTGTGATTTGTTATAAAAGTGTTCTCGTAGTTTGTGTATTTGTGTTTGGTGTAACAGGGCTATGTCTGTTAAGCCTCTACCTCCTCGTGAACGAGGAAGGTATAGTCTTACTGTTGAGGCGTGTGGATGATGTATTCGGTATTTAGTGAGTAATGTACGTGTGTTTCGCTGTACCTGTTCTAAATCTGTATTGGTCCACTTTATTATTCCAAAGGAATAAGTAAGGGCCGGTGTAACGTATGTGTTAATAGCTTTGACAGTGTTTCTACCGTGTAGTTGTGTTTTAAGTATACTACGTAATCTGTGTAAATATTGTGTGATTAGATTTCGTTTTATTTGTGTATGTTTTATGTGTGTGTTTTGCTGAAAACCAAGATACTTGTAAGTTTCATTCTCGTCCATGGATCTTATATGGTCACCATGTTCGAGCTCAAAATCCACAAATTCTCTCTTACCAGCAGTGATGTGTTGTGTTTTGCATTTGTCAATACCAAACTCCATGTGTATATCATGTGAAAATGTTTCAGTGATATGTAATAAATGGTTGAGTTTTGTGCTTGTAGAGGCGTATAATTTAAGATCATCCATGTAAAATAGATGTGTAACGTTGTGATGTATTTCGTGATTGTGTTTTAAGTTATAACCAAAATTTGTGTTATTCAGCATGTGTGAAAGGGGATTAAGAGAAAGACAAAACCAAAGTGGGCTCAAGGAGTCACCCTGAAAGATGCCCCTCTTAATTTGTATTGTGTTTGTGATGAGTTGGGTATCATTTAGTGTAAGTGTTAGGGTGGTGTTCCAACATGACATTATGTGAGTGAGAAATTGTGTGATGTTGTTGCTAATTTTGTACAGCGATAGTATTTTTTGTAACCAAGAGTGAGGTACTGAATCAAATGCTTTTTTGTAGTCAATGTAAGCTGTGTGTATGTTTCTTTTATTGAGTCTAGATTGCTCAAGTATTACAGAGTCTATAATGAGCTGTTCTTTACAGCCTCTGGAATACCTGGTACAACCCTTTTGTTCCTCAAATAAAATGTTGTTGTTAGTGCAGTGTGTGTATATTTTATGTGTAATGCATGATGTTAGAATTTTATATATAGTGGGAAGGCATGTAATGGGTCTATATTTAGAGGCATCGTGTGTATTGTTATCTTTTGGAAGCATATAAGTGATTCCCTGTGTGAAGAATGGTGGTGTAGTGTGTGGTGCATCTAATATTGTTGTGAAGTGTTGTGCGAGGTGTATATGTGTACAGAATTATTATTATTATTATTATTATTATCATTATTAGTATGATTAGACAAACGAATGTTTATCTGGATGTCATGCTCATTAAAGCAAACAGGTGGTAAACTGTAAACAATTTTATAAAATGGAAGCACTTAACGCATATTCCAATACTGATATTTTGAATTTATTTTATATCCATTAAAGTCATTTTTATTTGTTTGTTGTATAAATAAGATCATTAAATTCGTTTTGCAAAAGTAATTGTTTTTCCTGTTGTCATACTCACAGCCTGCTTTCAAATGTGCATAGGTTTTGAGTGCAGTTTTAATCAATATTAGATAAAAAGTGTTAATAACTACAAAACCGCTAAAGATAGGTATAGGGATACCTATAGTTTATCGATGCGTAAATTAAATAGCCTTCCAAATATGTAAAAATATACGGGGTGTTCCATTTGAAAAAAATGACTTTTTGGTGTTTGAAGTTTTTTAACTTTGCCACTAATTTTGAACGCCCTGTATAATCTGTGATAGGTTTGCAAATGCATTTTGTGAACCCTTATGGTTTTACTTCGTGTTGGTAAAGTATGAATGTTTTGCGTTCAAAGAAGAGCAAAAGGTGGGCTATTAAACATCCCTCCGCAAAGCGCAAATTTTTTAAAAAAATCATAATATCTCCAAAACAGTTGAAGATAGGTATAGGATAATCTAATACAATGTTACGCAGAATCGATTGTACAATCCAAAAATGCAATAATATATAGGGGGTTCCATTTAAAATAAGAAGATGAATGACGACTTCCGGTCCTTCCGGAAGTTGTACAACATCGACAATATTTTAGAACAAAGGAATGCTATGGGTTATCCTTAACCTGAAAGTTTCAAATTCATAACTAATAAGGGACCCCAGAAACTTCTAATGAACGGGTTCCGTGGTATACCCTGTATTGGGATAGGACACTACTCACAGATAAAACTGTATAATAACAATAGGCCAGATATAACACTTATAGATAAAACACAAAAAATCATATACATAATAGATATTGCCGTTCCCAACACAAACAATTTAGCCAATACACACGCAGAGAAACATCGCAAATACACTGATATAGCTCAGGAACTTAAAGGCGCAATGGAGAATGGGAACTGCTCTTACAGTACCCATTGTTCTTAGTGCAACCGGAGTTATACCAAAAACAATACATCACAGTTTGCACATTTTAGGGTTAGATAAGAACATATACATACAATTACAAAAGGCAATCATTATCAACACTTGCCACATAGTTAGAAAATTTCTAAACATAACGGAAGATACCGCACATCACTCAGAACCACACACGAACTTCATAAATAAAAATGGACTGATAATCACATGTATTCGAAATGACACCTTACAGCGTCCGCCATGATGAGCGCAAATTCAACCGCGAAAATTTGAAATCTAATTCGGATCACGTAAAAAAAACTTTTATCAGTTCATAGCTGAAATTCACACTTGAATTTGATAAAACGAATATTATAAACAACTTTATTGTTTTCTTAACTGTTAAAATCTAAAGGTATTTAAGGCTAAAAATTTTCAGGTTATATCACGTTTGACACAAGAAAATAAAAATTCAATCAACTGCTAGCAGAGGTACCAACCATGACCAATCTACAACACAAATATGCAAATGTTACCAGAATATTACTAATATTTGCGCTCATCATGGCGGATCCTTGGTGGCGTCAAAAGCGAAGAAGTAGGCATATGCTATTAGCAGTCCATTTTTATTTATGAAGTTCGTGGAACCACATCACTCACTTTCAACTAATACCATTCAAACACAAAATGAAACACAACACTCAATCCTCCCTCCACAAATTGAAACTCTGTTGCATACACAACATAACATTACAGAAAGTCAATTACCAACACACAACACTTCAACAATCACTCATGTCACACCTCTAACTCGTTCACATACACCTAAAGGCAAACACACAATAAATTCACAATTAGCACAAAACACAAACAATACATTACCCACTCGAGTGCAACCTATGCGCCGAGCTAAACAACTAACATTTACACAATAAACATAATACTATTTCAAAACACATACAGGGTTTTTCAACGAAAAGGAGCCACCCTTTATAACTTCTAACAGAATCAAAATTTGAAAAATCGGCGATACCCGTCTATAATAATATCGAGGGGGACACTTTTTGACATAAGTTTGAGATTTCATACCTTAACCCCCTGGGTCCCACAAACATACCCTTAATTTTTTTAAATGGCAACATGGGTCATGTGATACGTCATTTGAAAGGTCTTTTGATATCTTGCATTACTGCGTTTAAAATTTTAAAATCGTTCAATTCGTTTGTGAGATATTTTAATTTAAAGTTTTAGAGAACTGATATAATTTTCTTCAAAATGGTTGTTTTTTATTTATTTTTTTGCTTTTATAGTCAAGATAAATTGATACGAAATTCATTGTATTAAACTTTTTTTATTTACATGGAAATAAAACTTAAAATAAATTAAAAAGTCAGTAATACTTTTATATTGCATTATTATAACGACAAATTATATCAGTTCTCTAAAACTTTAAATTAAAATATCTCACAAACGAATTGAACGATTTTAAAATTTTAAACGCAGTAATGCAAGATATCAAAAGACCTTTCAAATGACGTATCACATGACCCATGTTGCCATTTAAAAAAATTAAGGGTATGTTTGTGGGACCCAGGGGGTTAAGGTATGAAATCTCAAACTTATGTCAAAAAGTGTCCCCCTCGATATTATTATAGACGGGTATCGCCGATTTTTCAAATTTTGATTCTGTTAGAAGTTATAAAGGGTGGCTCCTTTTCGTTGAAAAACCCTGTATGTTTTTTTTTACAGCTACTTCAAATTTATTTTATATAGGTATATGTATTACTAGAACTAATCGTTACTTGATTCCGATCCGTGCGGTTAGTTAACCAGGCTCAGCCTGAGTATCGATAAGAACCAAAGTACAATAATAATAATAATAATAATAATAATAATAATAATATTTAATCATGCGAAGCAGAAAATACATACATTCGTCAAGACTAGGGTACATACCGGAAAACTTAAATACTATCTAAATCACTTTTACAAAATTCCTCACATGAGTAAAACGCTCTACTTAAGAGAAATGCCTTAAGTCTATTTTTAAAAGTAGTATACTTTAGACATCTAATCTCATTAGGGACACAATTTAACAGTTTTTTAGTAAAGTGCTCAGGGCTTCGTTCACGCAGTTTTCGATGAGCCATATTATTCTTAACTTGGACAGAAATGAAATTTGTTACAACGTTGCACTTAGTCTTTCATATTTGTTGTCAGTAAGGCCCGGATTTATATTTTTTTAAAAACCTGTAATATTTAAATATATATTTTATAAAAAATGGCAAATATTTTCATAAAAACCTGTAATATTTTTTAAATATTTCAAACTGAAACCAAGAAGTTAAACACATTTATTCATCAAATCATCATATTCATAATCAATTAATCATTAAGTTATTTATTACTAAAAGAGGAAGAACCTAACCCTTAGCACGTATAACAGGTATCCATCCTAATCCTTACATTGTTTACTGAACAAACAACTGACCATTTATTTTAAATCCTCCTTTACAGGTGGTATTTTAAAAATACGTATAAATTATGAGTCAGAGAGAAATTTACCAAACGTTTTCTGTAACGTTCAATACACGTATCTAAAAAAATAAACGTGACACGTTCTCACCACTAATTGGGATAACCGGGCTCTACCAATGCGCCTTGTTTTCATGTTGTAATTATTACAACCGTTCACAATACAATTTTTGAAATTCGGCGAAATATTTTAAGAAAAATATGAGAAGTGCGAAATATTTTTTTTACTTTCCAATATTTATTAAAATATTTGTGTATTTTTTTGTACTTAAATATTTTTAAAAATATTTCGATATTTAAAAAAATATAAATCCGAGCCCTAGTTGTCAGTATTAAAAGGCATTTTGGAACACATACGGAACGATAATAATTTTTTAAAACATAATAACACAAAAATGAAAAGGGAGCTGGGGTAAATTTATCGAGAGCCACAAATAATCCTTCAAAGAGCTGCATGTGACTCGCGAGCCGCAGGTTGGCCACGCCATTAAAAAACGCTACGCCTCTTATTTTATTGTGTATAGTATATGCCATCATTAGTTAGGGATTCGAAGTTGGTTGAAATTATAATTCTATAAGAATTCGCACCTTCTGATACATGTTTTATATAATTTTATAATAAAATTTCCTTGCGTAACCTTTTCTGGGATTTCGTAAAATACTGTGAGATTTTGTAACATGACCCATGGATAATGTTGCACACCGAAGCCTTTTACGTTTATGGCTACATTGTGCATATTCCTGATCTTTCTTCGCTTCATACCTGTAAATAAAATTAAAACCTCTTGAACGACTTTTAAGAAAGACATCAATAATATCTTACGAAGATAGTAATTGAAACAAAACTAACGTACGTTTTTATGGCGTTTCAAGCAACTAAATCCGTTCGATGTACTTATTACAGAGATCTTTTGAGTGATCAAAGGGCCACATGCTCATAAATCAGTCTATTTTACAAAATTTCAATATTTCGTACGACAGTCTCATAGAAACAGTGTATAGGTAGGTATCTACTAATTTTAGTTTCTTGGTAACATTCTTTTTCCCCTTTTCAGAGGTAAATCTTCTTTTTCTTGAACTGTTTTGAACACTCACTCACTAAATTTAATTAAGTTTAATTGGTATACCTTCTCCTAATAATGCATTTCTGACACTGGTAGGTAGATATACCCCAAAACGTTGAAAATTCACTCATGCGATAGAAAAAGTTGCTGCAAATGCGCAATTATGGAGATATTTCAGATGTTGATGCAGATTTCCATTCCTTGTGATTAGATACATTAGTATGCAAAAATTGGTACACCTTCTCCCAATAATGCATTTCTGACACTCGTAGTTATACCCCAAAACTTTCTGTTACGTATACTTTTGAACTACACGCGCAACATCTATTTCATTGACGCCAAATGGATTTGCTCGATTTTGAAAATGTCTTCTAATAATTATGTAAGTTACAATCGAAACCAGATTTAGCCGAGATGGTTTGTAAATTGGTAGTTATTCAATGGTTTAGACGCTTTTGATACAAGTTCCCGGTGTCGTTACTCGATTTGAAGTTAAATCAAATAAGTATTTAGGTACGGATTTCAACGCTTTACAGTCACTTAAAAATAAAAAAAAATTGTTCAATTTGAACATTTCATTATCGACATTAAAATCATTCATTTTTGGTTCGAAAGCGATTTTAGCCGCTTTTAGAAATAGGCGACTCAATTCTGTGAGGATGAACATGGCAACTTTCAAAAAGTTCTATGTCTAACTATAAGAGTTTATAACTTCGTTGTCCTTTGCAGTTCTTAAAAAAGTGTGAGATTTGTAAAAGATTTACGTGCGCGAGTAACATTAAAGAAGGTCATTGCCATAAAAGTAAGATAAATAGGTACCTAACAAAATAATTATAACACGATTTTCGGAATTCATTTATGTTAAATGTATAAAATATTTTGAAGCAATATATTTCAAATTTTAAATCGGATTATACTGTTACCCTCTAATTACAGACCACACCCGCGAAACTTTCAGTTTACATAATCTCGGGCTTTTTGTTTATTCCGTTCGCATATTTAATTAATTATAGATTTTCCGAAAAGCCATCAATATACAAAATAAGAAATAACATTTATACTCGGAGACCGAATACGTGTGCGGTAATTTTTTTAAAAATATTTTCTCAAAACGAAAACTGTAAGTTGCATGTCGGATTAAAAGTTCGTCTGTATGTTTTCTGTCCCTTATTTGTTAGAAAACGTCAGCCTACTTCATCTGTCACTATTAACCAACATATAAGTTGAAGCATTATTTTCTCCCTAATTTTTCGCTTTAATTTTCACCTAAATCAACATAATTGTATTAAAATGAAATAATTTAGTTATAATTTCAAATGCCTCAAGAAATCAAATTTTGGGAAAAAGGTCGGATTTTTTTTAATTCTCCACTTTTCATAGTTTCCGACAAGTTGGATAAAAACATTTCTGTATGTTTTTCAGTTAAGAAAACAACGTCCATATTTATATGTTTACAAGAAGTTAGCGATTCGACGAGAAGCTTTGAATAAGTAATTTTGCATTTCTTACAAGGAAGTTGTTAACGCCTATTGCGGCTTGAAGGGTTGAGATCTAAAGGAGGTCCTACATCCCGCATGTATTTATGCAGTGTGTTGTAGCACGTCTTGGGCACCCCTCTTCTTAACTTCTAAGACACGGCCAAAGGAGTGCGGTTGGCATTACGATCAGGTAACGGCTTCGCGTAAAACTCTCCTTTGAGGAAGTTAGGAAGACCGCAACGGCGTCTTAACCGAGTTTGTATTTCGGCGCAGTCTGATTTCTTATACGTGGACAGCGCTGCTTGTTGAGATTATGAGATGGGCCCTCGCTGTGGCTTCTAATATCCTTAGATTTCGTGAGCTGCATTGGAATTAGTATCTAGTATCGGTAATGTTTAATGTAAGGAAAAAGCAACGATAATATCATCAGGCAACTTGATGGATTACTTGAAAATGTAATTCTAATTTATAGTTTTCGATACCAAAGTGGAATATCAAGATAATTCATATTACTAATTCAACGATTATGAACACATTAAAAATAAAACATGGAATTTGTGGTATAAGTAGATGTTTTCCAATAATCCGATAACAAAACGCAAAAAAAACATGTTAAATGTTTATAAGTTCATTTTGAAGTAAAAACGTTGAGGTTAATAATAATAACGAAGAATTATATCTGACCACTGCTTCTTGGGTATGCTAACATCGTTTTCCCAAACTTTTCGATGTCATTCTGTTCAATTTCTCCAATTGTTTGAGTAATGTCAGGTGTTTGAGGACTGTAAGCGTAAACTCTTGTCTTCAAATAGCCCCATAGGAAAGAATCCGCAGTGGTGGTGTGAGCACAACCTAGGGGGCCAATTAACGACAGCTCTTCGAGAAATTACTCGATCACCAAATCTATCCTTTAAAAGATTCATCCGCCCAAATTCTAAAGGCAAAATCCCAGGTTATCACGCAATAATTGCTAAAAACCAATTAAGATGTCTTCGTGCTGTTGAAGGGAACAGAAGTCTAAAAAAAGTCGTTGAATAGGAAAAACACCAACCAATAATGTACAAATTAATAAAAAATCAATAGATGCGACAAATAAAAACCAGAACTTAAAATAATAAACAGGAAGAAATTATTTTATTCGAATAGAATTACAATTCAATATTGTCTTCCAGAAAGTAACTTCTTTGGGAAGCCACGGATCTTCCAATCCTCATAGCAGTGCTGGAACTCGGATACTGGAATAGCTTTCAGCTGGTCAGTTGCAGCCGTTCGAATGTTTTCGAGTGTCCCAAAATGAGTGCCCCTGAGGTGATTTTCCAATCTCAGGAAGAGGAAAAAGTCACAAGGACTTAAGTTAGGCGAATAAGGAGGCTGAGGAGTCACAGGAATGGCTAAAAATTTGTTTATTGACATTGTTGTGTGACAAGGCGTATTATCGTGATGCAATACTCAGTTGTTCTTGATGTTTGGTCTCACACGATTGACCCTTTTTCAAAGTTTTTCAAGAACCTCTTGGCAAAAGTGTTGATTGACCGTTTGGCCTTGAGGCACAAACTATTCGTAGAAGATTCTGTGCCTATTGAAAAAACAAAATAGCATGCATTTCACCTTCGACTTGCTCATTCTTGCTTTTTTGG
Source organism: Pyrocoelia pectoralis (assembly GCA_036250285.1). NCBI lineage: Eukaryota > Metazoa > Arthropoda > Insecta > Coleoptera > Lampyridae > Pyrocoelia > Pyrocoelia pectoralis. Next base: position 16,682,579 of record CM070077.1, read on the forward strand.
ACCTTGGGGAGGCGCTTGGTTTCCGGGTCATATTGAAAAACCCAAAACTCGTCACCAGTAATGGGGATCATTTTCAATCGATTCCAAAAAGTCAAGACACCTTTCCCTCCTGATGCCCCTTTGGTCTTGCGAAAGGTTTTTTGGAACCATTTTTGCGCAGATTTTTCTCATCCACAATTCATTGGTCGAAATCTGATGTACGGCGGTGTGCGTTAAATTCAACTCTTCCCGGACAATATCCCGGATTTTGTCGACATTTTTTGGAGAGTTAAATAGGAGACGAAAACCTACTTTTTTATGGAAAATGACAGCTAAGTTTCAAAATGGTGGCTAAATGCCATCTTGAATTATTTTCTTAAATAGAATATTAGCTGGCTGTATCCACCCTCAGCTGGCGTTAGGGAGTGCGATACAAATGTTATATGGTGTTCTACGCCATTTATAATATGTGATAGGATTCTAGCTATCCCTGTAGGTGTAGGTCCGGCGTCGCAGGCAAGAACAAGAGGTAAAATAGGATCAAATGGCACAAGCGTTTTAGGTGGCCTTGCACAAGCACTCTGTCACTTGCTATTTCATTTTTTAGATAAAATAATGAAAATTTGAATTCAAAAAATTTAAATTTGATAACATAATTCTTTTTTATGACAATCACAAAATGATGTCTCTAAAATAATAACACATTGCTAAGATACACAACACAAGATCAGGAGGAAGACGGCCTCTTTCAGAAGAAAAAGGTCGAAATTGTTGCTGAAATGGTTATCATCCGACTCAGTCGAAAAGTGTCCAAGAAGTTCTAAATTGTATATTCGACAATAAATAAATAAATGGGAACGCGAATAGCAATTTGGCTATATTTTTTCTTAGTTGTCTAATAATGTACCAAGAATGAGCGAATGAGCCATTTAATATGATTAAACCCCGAACCGTAGATAATTTGATCAGATAAGTGTAGATATAATTTGCTAACCAAATGTTTCACTGTTTTAAGTGAATACATTTGCGAATCTACATTTTACATTTTCTATGTGTATTTGTGATACAAAATAACAATCTCATGCATAAGGCATAAAAATTTCTCGTAAATTCGTAATGCGAGCCAATATCCAGATATATATCGCTTCAAATACTCTCCACTGATAGTATATTACTTATTTTTCTTCCAAGATGTAAGAGATTTAGTCTATAGATAATCTCGTTTGCATTTTTATGGCGTAAAAGAAACGTGTATTCTGCTTAAAAAATTCTTTTCAAATGCAGTCATGAATATGATTGTGTTAATAATCACTCCATAAAGATCATGACAGTGTCATAACGACAAATGGGGCAAAAACAATAGCATCCGCTCCTTTTACGACGAAAACATCTTAAGGGTGGATTTCTGAATGTGCAAACATTATAAGCGTCATATTCTACGCCAATTTAAGCTTAAATTAAATATACCTGCTCTTACTTAATTTTATATTTACAATTTCATTTTTGCTTTACTTTTTAAGTTCTTTATCTAAATTTTTACATTTATAGTTTTTTAGTCAATGTGTTGACCGACGACACTTTACTTTTGCATAGGAAAGCCATTGTACACATTAAATGACGTACCTACCTAGTACCTACGTTTGTCGTATAAACTAGCTCAGTTGGCTGTATCTTGATCAACTGATCTGAGTTTCTAAATAATGAAGTTAATAAAATTCCTTTGAACAATAGTCATATATTTATGTACATAAGTATTAACTACATCAGTTTTCCCACGAAATAAAACTTACCATCATTCAATTCGCATAGTTATTCTTTGAAAGTATCAACAGTCCTCTTCCCCTCCGCAACGTAAATAGTAAAATTTGTTCTTTCAATTTAGAAAGATATGTTTCATACGTAAAGTTTCTTCAATATTATATTATCTGGCGATATTACAGTGCCACTTCATTTCAGACCGATCTCATCTGGAATGTCTCCAGGAGGCAGTGTTCAGCATTGCTTTTCTTAGTCGCCTGTATGTCTCAAGAGGTCTTCTAGGTACTCATTTTACGGATGTTGAGGAGGAAAGTGCCAAAGTTATTTTGACGGCATTGGCGCTCTTCCTTTTCTTCACATTTATTGTGTTAGATATCTTTGATCCAATGGAAATAATGGAATGGATAATACGAAATGACGAACTTTACTATTCTGATTCACTCTTTATAGAGCGATCACCGTTGTCTATGATGCCACTCAACATGGGACCAGTGGTATGTTCCCATTAAATCGAGGCACCCATTTTCGTAGAATGAAAGTCGGTTCTACAAGATGTCGTCCGAAAATACGCTATGTTCACTTTTTATGCGTCTCTTGTGGTAGTCAATTATTGCAATCGACTGCACTGTTGGGGTAGAAACAGGGATGGGCAAAATACACGTACTAACGTATTTCAAATACAAATTACAAAATATTTCTAGAAATGTATTTGAAATACAAAATACGAGATACTTTTATATTATTTTTAAAAATAGAAAATACAAATACAATATTTGAAATACAAAAATACTAAAATACCTATACGCATACGGGGTGTTTTTTTGGGAGATTTAGTTAGACGTTTCTAGGAAAGTTTTATAGATAGGTTCTTGAACATGTGTACTTAGAATTCACTCTGAACCTATCGTTAACATTGCGGTGGGCAAAATACATACATTAATGTATTTCAAATCCAAAATTCAAAATACTCATAATAGAGTATTTGAAATACAAAATACAAAATACTTTAGCGAAAAATCATCGAATACAAAATACAAAATACAAATTTATTTCAAATACCCCACCCCTGGGTAGAAACAAATTTCGCCCAAAAAGTAAACGTTAATATTATACGCATCGCAAGTACACAAGAAATTATGTGCCGTATATGGAAATAAAGCCTTGAAAGAAATGCAGTATCAAAATTGGTTTAACAATTACAGAAAAATGCACAACGATCTGGCCGTCCAGTTGCAGTTAAAGAGACCCATCGATTTAGATCGTCATATAGCACAACGAGCGACATTGCAGAGGTCAATGTATTGCATACATGCATTAAAAAAAATTAAAACAGATTAGCTATGTCAAGAAACTCGATTTATGGGTCCCTTCATGCCACAAAGAAATTCATCGGACGCAACGCATTAGCATCTGCGATTCGCTTCTGAAACGCAACGAATTTGATCCATTTCTGAAACTACTGATTACAGGCGAGGAAAAGTGGATAGTTTACATTTTTACAACAACGTTAATTGGAAACGATCGTGAGTAATGCAAAATGCACCATCCCCGACGACACTAAAACCTGGGATTCGCCAAATAAAGATTATTGTGTCAATTTAGTGGGGTATTATAAAGGAATTTTGTATTTTGAACTTTTACCAAGAAACCAAACGTTTAATTCAAACGTGTACGTTCAATAACTCCCAAACTGAACGATGCCGCAGTTCGAGAAAAGCGGTCAGAATTGCCAAATCGTAAGGATGTTGTTTTCTAGCAAAGCCCCACACGTCTTTGGTCACTTGCCAAAAATCATTCGAACTAGGCTGGGATGTGTTGCCACATCTACCATAGCCCTCACCTTGCGCTTTCATATTACCATTTATTTCGTTCCATGCAGAACTCCTTAAATGGTAAAATTTTGACGCTCATGATTACATTTAATTTAGTTTTTTGGTGGCAAAAATCCGAAGTATTATGAACATGGAATTATGACACTGTCTGAACGATGGCAAAAGGTTATCTATTCCGAAAGCACACGATCCAATATCCACGGTTACATTTGAAAATTCCTGACATATCTATTGTTTCATTATTTTCTACTTTTGTCTCCAACCCCCTTATCAAATCGTTGCAGCACAATTATCGAACATTATTTTCAAATTTTCTCCATGTTTCCCCCATCTGGGCAACTAAATGTAGGTACGTTTAAAGGATCTCTTTCTTCATTAAAATAAATGGCCGGTCTGTAAAATGGTTAAAATTATGAAGTAGCACATGTTTGATTAAATCTAATTCAACAAACACTTCATGAAGTAGTTGAAGTACCTGCTTTGCCACTGTTTGTAACCTGTGGAGCAGGTGCACAGAATAACGAACAAGATATACAGACACTTGAAGGGAAAGAGATCTCTGCAATGTTTTTTGATGCTAAACAAACCTTCAACGGAGTGTAGCATCAAGATTTATGCTGCAAGCTCAAACCATATCTAACCTGCCAGATGTGTGAACTTTTGAGGTCATGTTTGGAAGGGATCCGTCCTCATATAATAATAATAATAATAATAATAATGTTTATTGTATGGCTTATAGCCTACAAAGGGATAAGGGTTCGCCACATGGCGATCTTCCACCCCTCCCAGTAATATTGAATTAGATTAACTATGTGATGAGTTTTTTGAAAAAAGGACACAATTTTATTGTAATTTCTTTGTTTTTCTAAGCTGATCTATTTTTTCGCCATTATCAAAGCTCTCAAGTATAAAAAAGCGTTAAACAACACTGCACATCTAAAATATTGTAAAATTATAAACTAAGAGGTCATATATAACAAACAGGCACTTTTTGATAAAATATAAAAACCTAAAGGCCTACCGCAGGCCAGCGTATTGTGTCCCCTTTTATATATTTAATATACACAGCTGATCTACTCATATCGCGTCTTATTACATCATCGACCTATGAAGACGACATGGCCATTCTAGCCTCTCACATCAATCCACAAGTAACCTCAAGGTATCTCCAAGCTCACCTCCACAAAATTCAAGATCAGTGTGAAGTCCCAACACGTAACCTTCACTATAAAAAACAAAATTGACCTCCAGTACCTCTCAACGGACAACAACTTCCACACTCAGAGGCAGAACCTGGAGAACCCACATATTCACTTTCGATTTTTGTGCCACATTTCTCTAAATCGTTAAAATTTCGCATCTTGGATGTTCAATTGGTGGTTTACGTAAGTTATGTATTGCAGCGATTAAAAAACTGTTTAATAAGATGCGGTATTCACAGATTTCACCTTTTTATTTTCTTCTAAAACAATTTACTAGTAATGGAGCCAAACAATCTGATCTTATTTCATAATGGTCTTAAAAGTTAAATGTTTTATGGTCCGGAATCGGCTCTTCCACTTACAGTATCAACTGTAAACAACTTAATAACTCAAAACACCCAAGCCCAGCATAAGGCTAGGTGGAACTTGATATTAGACTGCCTTCATGCGAGAGAGACTTTCAGAGGACTATCTCGTAGCCTGGCGCGTTTTTGCACAGGACTATCTAGAAAGAACCTGCAGGTACTAGTGGCCATTCTTTCTGGGCACTGTAAACTAAACAAGCACATGCACCGCATGGTCTTGGTGGAATCATCATCCTGTAGAGAATGTTACACAGACGATGAGACGGCACACCACATACTTTGTGAGTGTCCCGCACTTGTCTAATTGAGACGATTCATGTTGGGGGAATCCTGGCCAGATTAGATCCACTTCCCCTTCCAACATCCTCAGGTTCATCTCACGTATGGGCTTGAGTGACGTTGCAGGGTTGGACAAAGGGCCTGAATTTAAGGATTATGTCCACCCTCCTATCGTAATCCAGAATCCAGAAGCCACATTCCTCAGCCGTCTCTCATTTTCGACATAATTGTATTGCAAAATTTTATCATCTTATAGTTTTCGATCCAAGCAAGCAGGTGATAATAGTTTATTGAATTTTTGTTCTTCCTCTGATACAGTTTCATAAATGCTACAACTTTTAAAATCGGGTCAGGTTTGCAGTTTTATCATCTGAAATTAATTAGTTTGAGTGATGTTCGAAACTTGCACTATTCGCTCCTTTTTCTGCACTAAATGGCCATTCTTTCAGTTTTTTTACCAAATTTGTTTGGTACCTAATTTTTAGTGTGAATTAAAGATAATTAAACTGTAAGTACTTGAATGTATTATTGTACTATAATAGCCTACACATACGTTTCTCTTTCTCGCTCACTATATATTTGGAGGTGTATAATTTTTCAAGGAAAGTTTCTTAACTTTAACAAGAATTCAGTTATTAAAATGGCACTTACCACAACGCCATCTCTAACGGTTTTCCACCTGATTTCTGTATAAAGAAGGCCTTGGTTAACCAAAGTTCCACTATCTCATCCCAGGAAACAGGGTTGAAAAAAACAGTGAACAGGTAGAGTGCCGCTTCTATTTTTCTCGCTTTTGATTCAATATTGAAGTTTTTTAGGTAATTCATTTTGTTGACCCTCTATCCATATCGAAAGTTACAACACATTTATTCGGATGTGTTTTATTTCAATTCAAGCATCTGATAATCTCGTGTTCTGAATTGTATCCATAGCTGCATAAATTGGTTCTCTCTGAAACTATTTAACTAAAAATGTTCTTTCTAATTAATCCTTAAGCAGTTCATTGTTACACAGGGATTTCCGTAGTATAAATAAAAAAAAGTAGAGGTTATGATGATATTATTTATGAATAATTTAAAACGGTCACGTTTATAAGCAATAATTTCACTCTACTATTCGTTAAATTTTTCCGCTTATTTTATTTGAAGGGAAAGTTTCTTTTTTGTTATGTGGTTTATTTGCAAATAAATCAAACGAATAATGTCATGCAGACTAATTTATTTCTAGTTTTAGGGAGTTCGACGTGTATTTTTATCTTTCCTTCTCAGTTTCCTGAAGAGGAGCTCCTTGGGAGAGCAAACCCTAATTTCTTACGTTTTTGTTTTTGTGCAGCGTAGATATTTTAAGTTGACAAAAATCGAAAAGCGTTGTAAAATATTAAGCATTCTCTAGACAAGTGAACGTGGTTCTTAAACTTCTTGCTTTCAGCAACCCTTTTACTCGTTCAGATTTTCGTACTAATAAATTAGATTTAGTATTGTGCCGTTAAACGGGACGTTTTTACATAGCCAACCCTCTTTTCCTTAGAGGTGGTTTTGTCGTGTTTTTTATCATCTTCGTAATAAGTCACTTTAATTTGCAAGACGTTCAGAAGGTGGTTTAAAGGGAAAGTAGCTGTTTCTTACTGATAAATACACAATACCCAATCTTAAACGTTTAATTATTTTTATGAATGGAGAAATGGAGGGGTTATTTTTACAAATGCGGACGATGACGCTTCTCGATTATTTTCATATTCTCACGTTTACGCGTTGTTGAGCTTTAACGGCGAAATTTATTTGTTTAGATATTTCGAAAGTTTTGGTAAAGTTTTGGACCGTTTGCTGGTACCAAATCATGTTAAGCCTATAAATCTTTTACCTACTGAATGCAGTTTATACCTACGGAGCATTCACTATTCAGAATCTAAACTTCCATTTAACTTTTTGAAGTTTTTAACTCGTTCCCGGTTTATATTTATATTTGAGCGAGTCTTATAAATTACATTTTACATTTGAATTCGAAGTTATATATTCGGTAGGTTGTAATTTCTTATAAGGTGCCCTAGATTGCGAGGCCATTTTCTATTGTGCACCCACACATAAAGGGGTTTCGTGGGGCGCTTTTCTTATACACATAGCCGGCATTGCAATAGCTAAATTCAAAGGGTATGTACTATACAAATTCTGCTTTCGTTCCCATCAGACACCCTTTGTTTCTATTAAAACTCACGGTTATGTTGATGTAAGAGAGCGATGGAAACCTTGCGTGTGATTACAATTTTACTATAGGATAGTTAAATTTTTGCAAGTGTAAACCCTCTGATGTCCTAGCGGGGTCATTCATTAATTATAAGAAGGGGTTGTTATGTCGCTCGTAACGTAATTTTGCATTCCAAAATATGCTATGTTGGTATATGCATTGTGTTGTGTCACGCTTTTGATTAGTTTTAAGAAACTGGGACCTGAAGTTCCACGCGTACAAACACTAAATGTGTTATGTTTGAGATTAATTTAAAAGAAATTCCCGTGTCAGTTTGAGAGCAGTGAAATAAATAATAATAACAATAATTGTGTGCCGGGACATATTTTAATTCAGTTTCATTCTAGAAGGCAGTTCCTGTTAGGAAAAAGTTTAATTTAATTTTTAAAAAGTATTAGCTGCCGTTACTAGGGTTGGTAGCAAATTAAAATTTTAAGTATGCGTTCTATTTGTTGTGTTATAATATTGTGTCAGTGGCGTATTTAAGGTCCAGGGCCTCGTCGTGCAAAAGTAGGGAGGGCCACATTATATAGGTGGTAAAAAAGTTATAGTTATTATATTTATGGAAAAAACACAAAATGTAATGTCTCTTACATATTCTGTATAATTTATTATCATTAATTTTATTTTTTGGAGGGCCTGAGGGCCTCGTTTTGCGAGGGCCTAGTCGTGCGCCGCACGACTCGCACGCCCGTTAAATACGCCACTGTATTGTGTATATCACTAAGAACACAAGTTGTCTTGATTATTGAAATGAGGCAACAGACAACTGTAAAACTCAAGAGTGCCTATGAAATACATCACAACTTTGATTTGATCTAAAAATAAATGTAGACACGTCACAACAAGTAGGTGGTAGGAGTAAGCAAATTATGCTGATAATTATAATGCTTTAATTGAGTTACTGAACGTTATTACCACTGATAATAACAGTAGTGGCAACGGCTTACATGTAAGGTTTATAACCACCGATGTATTGTGGTAAGTCATTGATGAAAATAAAAAATGATAAAAATGAGGGAGTTTATACCTTATGTATCTGATAGTTTTCCATCGATTTTAAGTCGAAAGATCCTGTGCTACTTATGCATGTACTTATTCTAACAACACATGTGACGACCGACACCATCAAACGCACGCGATTAGTCAAATGGTAACTGGGTGTCTCAGAAGGTGAAAATCACCTATCACCAATTTTACATTTTAGTATTTGACCGAATTTGAACGACAATATTTGAAATTGTTCAACATTTTCTTACGTCAGTTGACGTGGCCCTGTTTTTGTGCTTCCGTCAAAGTGCTTGAGTTTTAACAGCTACACAGCTTGTGTATCTTTAACTGGGCGTTAAATAATTTTATTTATTGCTTTGCTTTCACGTTAATGCCTAAAGATGTTTCAATCTGACAGTATTTTACATGTCGATCCAGAGGCGGATTTATGAATTCGCCGCCCCTAGGCTGGAAATATTTTGCCGCCCTTCATCTACAGTAATTTTCTCTAAAATATTGTATTTTTTCATATGATTTGAATTTGTCTAGATGCTTAGATTATTCTAGATGTCATTTTATTATTTAAATTTCAACATTTGCCGCCCCTTAAAATTTGCCTCCCTAGGCTCTGTGTCGATCCAGCTCTATCACTTCACATACAGCATCAACATTACCAGGGCGCTCTTTAGGTCTTTTAGCACTCTAGACGAAGAAAATTTTTGCGTCCCTATAATCTCAACCACCTTACCTAAACCAAAATGGGGAGTTGCCGGTCCTGACATTTTCAGCACATCATCTCATTGTTAGTACAAAATAAAATTGTTCTCTCACTATGGTATTGAGTAATCCCTAGATACTATAATATAATTAATTTGAAAGTTTAAAAGCATTTTTTTATTGCTACTCACACGGAAGAATATACTATAACTAGGGCCGTAATTTCAACATTTTCATGGGGGGAGGGGGGATGGAATACGGTACAGTTTACACTTACCTACCTATCTGTAGCCTACACGTATACCATATAAGGTATAGCTATAAGGTTGGTGCCGGTTTAGTATGCGGTCTACCGACTCATGTTGAATTTAGTATGCGGTCTACCATTTTGGTGGCGGTCTACGTTAAGAAACTGAATGTAGTATGCGATCTACCATAAAATTCACGAAGTAGCATGTCGACTGACAGTGATATGAAGAACAAACAAACTTATGAACTAATATATGGCAAGTTTTTGATCAACTTGTTATGTTTTTCATATCATATCAACGTTTAAGTTTAGCATTTTTTTTTACTTCCAAACTATGTTTAGTGTCATGTTGCCATTTTGTATCAATTGAAAAAAAATATACTAAACCTGCAAATAACCTAGGCGCTTTAGTGGCAATCTACGTTTAAGTTTGGCATTACTTTTATTTCCAAACTTTGTATATTTATTCACAGCCATCTATAATTATTTTTCGGGGGTTTTTCTTCCGGGGGTTTCATTCCTGGGGGTTTTTTCCGGGGTTTTTTTCCAGGGGTTTTTAGTCATCTTAATAGTAGCCTTTTGCATTATTTTAATTTTATTTGCGATGTTTGAGGAATGCGTAGACCGCATACTAAATCAGATTAGCAGAGTGTAGATCGCTAACCCCAAGGTAGACCGCATACTAAACCGGCACCATAAGGTTTTTCACTCATTTATTTTTTTCCTCAAATTTTTGGGGGTAAATAATCCTCCCTTGCTCCTCCTCTCCCGTGGGCCGTGTTTACGCCCCTGGCTACAACAAAGCAGTAATTGATCTGTCACGTCAGTCGGAGGCTGGGTATTTTAGAATATCTGAACTAAATAATTTTTTGCCGCACATTTTGGCTAATGATAAACCGTAAGTGCTACGGTTAGATTTCTTGAATAACAGTTGATGTTGGTGGACGACTTTCAGAAACTGGTGCAACCGCGATGAAATTCAACAAATCGATTTTAAAGGGTTCTTATAACTGTTAATATACAGGTTGACCCAGGGCTGTGTGATCGGTCCATAACTTTTTTGCTATTCAAGATATCGACATGCGGTTTTCACCGCCAAGTAAGCACACTTATACTGCACATTATAAAAATATTTAGATTATATACAGAATGTTCCTATACAGGGTGGTAAACCAAAGTTATGTTTTTTTAAATGGGACACCCTGTATATTTGTACATTATTAGTTTTTACATGAAAAAATAATGGCACTTTGTATAGGTCATTATGGGTCTAGCTCTCTCCGTTTCGGCGTTATTCAACGTTTTGTTCGAAAAAAGCCACACATTTGATGGATCACTGCCCAGTAGGCCATGGATGTTTTTCGAAAAACTTGCCACAGAAAATTTTAGAATAACTTGAAATTTTAATAAATAGTAGACTTTTGGTCCATGTATGCACACACTATACAGGGTGCGCTGAAACGCAAAAAGTCGAATAACTCTTTTTTTATAAATGGAACACCCTGTATTTCTGTTCACGAGTCGATTAAGTTTTTTATAAGCTTTCCACAGATATGAAATTTGTATGGTCAATTCTGAATAGTTACTGAGATTTTTCGGAAAAACTATTGTAATTATGAAGAAGTTGTTGATTTTTGCAAGTACCTAGGCTGCTGTTAACGAATATCGCAAGTGATATAAAAGTTAATTTAGATGCTAGTGTGATAATTTACATTGTTACTGTTGCACATTTTTGCTCGACACTAAAATGAATTAATCAATATGGATTACTGTACAAGGGCGTCGCCAGAAAATTTTCCCAGGGGGGTGGGGGCAAGCACTATTGGGAGTTCGTGGCTCTGGCGTTTTTTCAAAATTTCGCACAAAATTTATTTTTATTTTTAATAACTTGCCTTTTTTCTTTTTCCCAGGGGGGCGATGGCCCCCCTTGGCGGCGCCCTTGTGACTGTATTGGTGAAGCCGATCGAAATGTTTTGTTAGCCAGTAGAATATACCATCAAAAATCTCCCTATGCGAGAGGTACCATGAGTCATTTCTTTTCAAAACTTAGAAACCGATTTGAAGAATCTGGCAGCATTAAATATGGGAAGAAGGAGATATTGGGAGGGAGGATTGATGAAGAATCTCAAGTGGATGTTTTACTCGTCTTGCAAGAAACCTAAATTAACTGTCATATCACTTGCGATATTCACTAACAGCAGCCTAGTTGCAAAAATCAACAACTTCATAATTACAATAGTTTTTCAGAAAAATCTCAGTAACTATTCAGAATTGACCATACAAATTTCATATCTGTGGAAAGCTTATAAAAAATTTAATCGACTCGTGAACAGAAATACAGGGTGTTCCATTTATAAAAAAAAGAGTTATTCGACTTTTTGCGTTTCAGCGCACCCTGTATAGTGTGTGCATACATGGACCAAAAGTCGACTATTTATTAAAATTCCAAGTTATTCTAAAATTTTCTGTGGCAAGTTTTTCGAAAAACATCCATGACCTACTGGGCAGTGATCCATCAAATATGAGGCTTTTTTTCGAACAAAACGTTGAATAACGCCGAAACGGAGAGAGCTAGACCCATAATGACCTATACAAAGTGCCATTATTTTTTCATGTAAAAACTAATAATGTACAAATATACAGGGTGTCCCATTACAAAAAACATAACTTTCGTTTACCACCCTGTATAGGAACATTCTGTATATAATCAAAATATTTTTATAATGTGCAGTATAAGTGTGCTTACTTGGCGGTGAAAACCGCATGTCGATATCTTGAATAGCAAAAAAGTTATGGACCGATCACACAGCCCTGGGTCACCCTGTAGTAAAGGAAAAATTTATGCTGTGTCTTGGGGGAGTGGAAGATTTTCAAAGATTCCACTTCCATTGAAACAAGAAACTGTGCTCTCAATTTTGTGATATCTTATGCGTTAAAACTTACATTTTTTGATCATTTCACGGCACGACACTATAGTCGAAAGGTACAAAGTTGAGCTTCGGAATCACTATTCAGTAACAACGACCGTACTTTATATGCGCGGTTTCACAGGGATCATATTTTTACTTGTCACCCTCTTTTCGCGTAGGTATAATATGAAAATGAAGTTCAACTAGGAAGATTAATAAGAATAAATTGTGCGTATGGTTTAGGGAAAACACAGGCATACAAAACCACTGATTTTTGAATCCGCAATTTACTTAGGTTTAGGGTAAAAAATCTACCTTTGGTGCCCTTACGCCAAACGCAGCATGACTATACTTAATATTCGAAATTCTAACATAACTGTCATTGTTAAAAAAATTACTGAATAAAGAATATGCATCTTCGCCCAAGTACAAGTGTTTAGCGTTTCTATCAACGAATTGGGACTTGGAAGGAGTATTTCATAGGTAAAGATGTTTCACTTGCAACTTGTAACAACTTTAGCAACTTCACAGTGAGACACATGAATAGATTGTTGGAACGTGATAATATAATAGCGAATGTGCATGTCTTTTTTTATATAAAATAAATCAAAGACAAGTATTGTACAGCTTGCAATGAATGTTTAAAACATAAATAATAATTCCCTACATCGTACAGTTTGCAATAAAATAAGTCTTGAATTAAAAAAAGTGGCTATAAAACATATAAACTATCATCTAATAGAGGAAACAGACATTATTATGTAGTTATTATAATAATAAATCTCGAGTTCTACAGCTAAAAGAGAATAATGTGCTTCGCAAAACATTTGACCTTCCCCTTCACGTTATCCCCGTCTTATGTGGAGCTTTATCCGAACTTTCCCGGAATCGGTCATAAATTTAACGCACCCCGCATCTTACTCAGATTTTTAAGTATATTTGTAAGCCAACAACTATATTAGCAGAAACAAAATATTATTGACGACGACGAGGAAATTTTGAGCAAGGAAAAATGGATACTCCTCGTACTGAAAACTGAAGAGAATTTTTGGTTGGCTTCCTCGACTGTTATTACTTAATAAATATATCCTATTTTACGGAATTCATTGGTGTAATTTACTTCGGGTTTTAATTTTCATTTTCTGAGAGCGCTTTCTTCTCACTCACGATGATTGTTAATTAATTAATAAGTTAAAAGTGGAAGGGTTGCTGTTCTTTACGGTTAGTCGGTGCAATTTGCTAACATTATTAAGAGAAACGAACTCGGGACCCTCGCAAATATGTCCGAGATTCCGGCGCACTTTATGGTTTTCGCCTTGATTTCATTACGACTTTTCCTACACAGTCTCTAACTGCACTTTGCTTTTCAAATACTAATTATTTCTCAATTTGAGTGAGTGCCATCTCGAATTTTAAAACTTGTTACAGCATTAGAGTACTTAGATTATGTCAATATTTTCTATTAGTTTAACTTTTTTCTTTGTGACATTTGATTTTTTTTTTAAAATATGATCATCACAATTTCTGGTTAATTTTCATTTAGAAATTCAAGTTACTTGACCGAGTTGTTAGGAAACTCAAATGACGTGTTGCTAGATTTACGAGTGTCAATTAACCACATATTCCAGGTTACAATTTAAGATGAAAATGGATGAACAAAATGTTTTTAAAACTTGCAACAAATGTTGAAAATGTGAACATAATGGCATTTTCATTATAAACTCTTGTAGACACTTTTGAGGTGTTCTTATGTAATATCTTTATCTTCCTTATGCTCTGTGTTACCTACATATTTAAGTGCAATCGATTTTAAATATCGAAATACAAAACGAAGGTTGGTTTGTTCAAATGGTTTAATTCATTTAAATCGTTATCATTAAAATTATTTCTGCTTGGTAAGATTGATGTTCAAAAAGTGATAACATAGTTAACATTTAAAAGTTTCTTTGTTTTTTTATGTCTATAAGTTTTGAACTAATATTCTGAGACACATTTCCTTCAGGGATGAATCTTATTGTTTGTATGCTATCCCATCAAGTATGTACGGTTTGTCTGCACCTACCATGTGCACAGTTTACATTTACTTCAATTACTTAGGAAAATACGATGGTTTTCAAGAAAATGCATTAATATTGTACACTTTTTTAACGTATATCTCGGAAACGTCTTTGTATTCGTAACTTCCAAAGTAGTTCTTTTCCATCATTGTAGAGTCTCAAATCCATGTTAAATTTTAATTTTTAGTAGTGTATTGCATATTTGGTCTGTCATTGGATGATGTGTAGTAGGTCTTCGAATTAGTTTGACCTAAAACAGGAGCTGAGAGTGGGGGCCACGAAGCGACTTAGGAAAAAAGATACTTCTGCTAGTGGTAAAAGGTACTCCTCAACAGTTGCATAAAAACGAAAGCAAACATTAAAGAATAATTGTCTAACTTTGCGAAACTCCCTGTATGATAAACTAGTAAAAGAGTTTAATATAGAATCAGGTGTAAATTATAACGTAATCGTAATCAGTAAAATGTATTGTTTTGTTTATACGGCATAAAAAGGTTAACACATTCACTGCCAACGTCATGTTTGTAACATTCGTCAGACGCCGGTCAATTTTTTGTTCATTAAGGCTCTTCTCAGGAGGCCGACACGAGAACGACAAATGTTAGCATCACGCAGCATCTGCGTGATCGGCCCTCAACTTGTCGACTTTTTTTACTTCCCGAGTACGAAGTAAAAGGGAAGTATTGTATTAGTTTTTCAAAAAAAAAAATTTGACCTATGGAAATTTTTACATATCTTTGCGTTTCCGAATACGTAGATTCAAAATATGCAAAAAAAAATTTTCCGTCTGTCGTCTGTAGTCTGTAGTCTGTAGTCTGTAGTCTGTAGTCTGTAGTCTGTAGTCTGTACGTACACATTCCTTGCAACGCTCTAAACTCAGAAACTATTAAAGTTATCGAAATGCGGTTTTCGCCAATCGATTACATTCGGGCCAAGGACGAAAATGCTGTTATTACCTTTGATGACGTCACTTCCGGTATATGCTAAAATGGCGGCACTCATTTTTTTTATAAGATAAAGTTGCAGTTTTTTTTATGTAGTTTAAAAGAGAATTTTTTTTTGAATTCAGCAATATATATTGTGCTATACTTATTTTTTGAAAAAAGTGTTAAAAAAATAATTATTAAAAAACGACTGCAACGCTCGATACTCAGAAACTATTAAAGTTATCGAAATGCGGTTTTCGCTAATGAATTACATTTGGGCCAAGGACGAAAATGCTGATATTACCTTTGATGACGTCACTTCCGGTGTAAGCTAAAATGGCGGCACTCATTTTTTTTATAAGATAAAGTTGCAGTTTTTTTATGTAGTTTAAAAGAGAATTTTTTTCTGAATTCAGCAATATATATTGTGCTTACTTATTTTTTGAAAAAAGTGTTAAAAAAAATAATTATTAAAAATCGACTGCAACGCTCGATACTCAGAAACTATTAAAGTTATCGAAATGCGGTTTTCGCCAATCGATTGCATTCGGGCCAAGAACGAAAATGCTGATATTACCTTTGATTACGTCACTTCCGGTGTAAGCTAAAATGGCGGCACTCATTTTTTTATAAGATAAAATTGCAGTTTTTTATGTAGTTTAAGAGTATTTTTTTCTGAATTCAGTAGTATTTATTTTTTGAAGAAAGTGTTAATACGAGGGAAGTCTCGTGGCAATTTGCCAGAATTTTTATTTTCTAAAGGAGTCACAGGCCGATGCGAGAACAACTATTTGCGAGCCAAGCCGAAGCGAATATTCTGCCTTAAACACACACGTACCCATCACGCAACATATGTGTGATCGGCCTCCCGACAAAAGTTAACATCACACACACGGTGCGTATTTGGCAGTGAATGTGTTAAGGTAATATCAAACTTTATACAGGGTGTCCCAGTTGAAACTGACACGTTTTAAACGTGATTATTGACTAACCGAAATAAGATAGAAATATGCGGTTTCAATCAACGAGTTTCAAATTTCGAAAAGTTTTTTCCAAGTCACACCAAAAAATTCTCCAAATTATACAGGACGAGGAAAAAAATTGCCTATTTTATTTACACTATTCGAAAGCTGAGTTCTTTAGCCTTTTAGCGATATGTGTAATTAATTTTTACAAATAAAGAAGATACGCGAATTTTTGTGAGTGCATGCATACTGATTAGATTAGTTTCAATTCAATTTTTTTCTCTCGCCCTGTATAACTTGGAGAATGTTTTAGTATGATTGGGAAAAAACTTTCCGAAATTTGAAACTCGTTTGTTGAAACCGCACATTTCTATCTTATTTCGTTTAGTCAATAATCACGTTTAGAATGTGTCACAGTTTCAACCGGGACACCCTGTATTATTTTAAATACACTGCAGCACTAAGTCAACTAAGTGCAAACCCCTCGTAAGTAGAGCTGGGATTTAGGGAACTTTCTATTAAACTTCGCGTCGGTGTGATCTAATGTTTTTGACAGAAGTAATTGTCGAAAATTAATGGAACGCTTGGGTGACTTACGCTTCGACACCGACGCCAAAGTCAAAAGAAGATGTTATTTGATGCCTCAAAGGATTGGCGGTAAATTTTACTACATGGGGATACAAAAGTTGGAGCACTGTCTGCAAAAAATGGTTGGAGAGAAATGAAGAAAAATAGCTTTAAGCTTTAAAAGGATAGAAATGTGAAGGAAATAAACAGCTTTTTTAAAAAACATGGGAACTTTATTTTACGATCACCCTTTGTAATTTTTTTTTATCTTCGATAGAGAAATATTGGGTGAAGGACTGGCCATTCCATGAACGGAATAACAACATCATTTAAGTAGCGAATAACTTGCCTAGTCACATGAGGACAAGCGTTATCCTGCATTAACAAGAAATTCGGCCCCACAAAAGGAGCAGATGACATTACATGGGCAACAGCGATGTGTTCAAGATAATAATCCGCATTCATTAACCTAACACGTATAGGGACGAACTCTGTGCGGCCATCGAAACAGATGCCTCCCCAAAACATTACAGAGTCACCACCAAACGGGACTCTTGGAGAGATATTGCAACTAGCAAATCTCTCTCCTGGCCTTCGCCAGACACGCTCACGTCCATCAGGAGATTTGAGGCTAATCCTCGTTTCATCTGAGAATAAAACCATCTTCCAATCATTAAGAGTCCAAGCTTGATGATTTCTCGCAAAACGCAATCTTTGAATTTTGTGCTCTCTGGTGAACAGGGGTTTCTTGGGCGGTTTTCTGCTGTTTAATGCAGCTTCATTTAAGCACCTTCTAATCGTTCGGGTACAAGAAGATTGCGAGCAGCTACGAGCTCATTTTTTAGGATGGTACTAGTCGTTCTTCTGTTTCTTATAGCGGATTGTCTAAGAAAACGCTCATCTATTGGTTTTCGTCCTTGTCCTGGCCTTCGTAACTGAGAACCTGTCTCGTTAAATCGTTTAACCGTACGACTTACCCTGGAATGGTTTCTTCCTATCACATTAGCAACATGACGCATCGATTATCTCTCATGCAGCAAAGTTAGTGCTCTTACTGCTTCCTCCGCTGACAAATTTGTTCTACGATTCATTACTAAAATGTATTACACTCGCAGTGACACTATCAATAATAAAAAACTTGGTGGCTAAAGACAACTAGTCTTAACAAGCAAAAATTTCCGATCAGATTTTAAATCAATTTTTGTCAAAAATGCTTTTATTTGGAATTTTACTTTTAAAACAAAACTGGCAATGTAGGTTCACAGCGTACTTGTAAGATAGCTAGAAAACTAAAAATTGTCATTATTTTGGAATAACACAAAATATATGCGGTGGTGTGTTAATTTTGTCCATGAGTTTAGTTAAACCGTGTAAGGCTGTAACCGTACACATGGGATATACGAGAAGGACTCTTTCCTATGGCATTTCTTCATAATTATGGATCACTCTAAATCATTAGAAATAGTTCCCCTCCAAACTGGACCGTATATTTGTGAGAAATTTTCTGTGAAATTGATTACCTCAAACAGTAGAACGATGTGTTAGTGCTCCAGCACATCATATTGCTAAGGGATGAGCAGAAAGTTATGTACGTATACATATATTTTAACATCAAATCATATTCAATGGCCGGAGTCGCCGGTATTATGTATCAAAAACTATACGAATATTATGGAAGTATACAATACCACTGTTAAGCAACTGTAAAAACACCAACCACACTCATTTATCTTTAGTACTATGGGAACATGTTATAATTAGTACTTTTATCAATTACTTGTTTTCTAAATCATCGTAATCGGCTTTTCTCTTTAAATGTAATTAGGTTGATATACATATGAGCTGGATAAGGGTGTTGAATGCGTTTGAGTCTCCAGTAAATTTAGTGGAGAGTTTTTCTTTCAGTAGCAATTGGTAAGAATTGTTAACATTTTTTTGCAAACAATCTCTTGGTCCAACTTCTTTTGTACTTTAGATACAGTATTTCTTTCGTAGTTTCGCCTATTCGCCCTACTGTTTCTAAAGAGAGTTTCAAAATTTTCATAAGCGGCTGTTTGAAATACTGTACATAAATTTATTTACCTACTCTATCCAATATTCTTCTAATTGCAAACTAAAATTGCGACTAGTAAACTCAGAAGTCAAGAAGTTACTTCCGCTTGGGCTCAACCCTTCTTTTGTCTTGATTTTCTTACTCTATTGTTTATGGAAATATAACGCTGCCATTGCACATTATTAAAAGGCCACGCTTCCATATTTAATAGAAAATTCTGTCAATTATACAGCAGTATGCTTTACCAAACAATGATTTTTGCTTATTTTATTAGTAAAGTAGGAAGATTTGATCTCTATAACGTTTTTATGGCGTATGCAGGAAGCTTTAGCACAATGAGGGACAGTTTTAACCCGAGGTTATCTTTACTTTTCTAGTAATTTAATGTAAAAATCAGCTTTCCTAAAGTTTTAACTAGCTTACTAATTAAACTTTTTTTTTGGGTAACTTTTCATTAATTATTTTTAAGCGCGTAAAATCTGCTTTTAGTAACTATGTAGTTATAATCGATATCTCTAAACATATATGAATGACAATAAAATTCGAGGGGGAAGATTTAGTATCCAAGATGGATATAATTGTCGTGAGCACTTTCATTTCGGAACGCACGAAAATTGTTTTCATTCGTTAAATGTATTTTGATTGGTCAATCTACAATTTAATTAAATAAATTCGGCAACGGGAAAGTAGTAAATCTAAAAATAGAATTAATCGTCCTCTTTAAGGTAGAATCTGATTAGGTAGACATCAAAAACACAAATCATCTGACAGAAGCAAGATAGGTGGATCAAAATCTCATTTAATTTAATTTAGGGCATGTCGAGGATATGTTAACAAATGTTAACATGTACTAACGCTGATAACCTGATGATAGGAAGATTTATCCGGTACATAATGTACAAGGTAGAATCACTTTAATTGATTAAACTACATTTAGCTTTAATATTTTATACATCCAGGAGCTTTATCTGCTCTTAGCTAAAATAATTCTTAAGTTGAAAGATACATCCCCTACTACTAGATAAATTTTTAATTACTTACTTACATATCATCAACTCGTATGCATTCTTTTTCAAACGAGTCACTTTGTAAATAGGAGAAAAATAATTATACTATATAATAGCCGGGCGCTTCTTGAATATATCGAGTTCGGAAAGGATAACGGAATGTAGCCTTTGGGAAGGTTTGACAGCTTAGTCGAACGGAGGAATGAACTGTTGCTGACATTGCTCGGGGTGGAATGCCTTCATTACCCTCTCTAACGATTATTACTTCAATTGTAGATTAGATAACTGTCTATACTGCGGAAAAACAAATGGTCAATTACTGACTTAATGTATATATACATTGTTAAACGAATTTTCGTGGCAATAAAAAAGATTACTTTCCCCATTATATTTGTAATAAAAATTCCCTTGTTAATTTTTTTAATTACCGCATCAAATTTGTCCTTAAAATCATTATAATTACGGCATTTTAAGAGCGACCCGTGGAACCATCTGCTTACATGCATTTCTTGCTTGTTCAATTTGACCAAATGTTTATATTTGAGCATTAAACAAGCTGTGTCTTGTTTAATGAGTTTAGTTCACAAAACATGTGGTTTACCTATGGTTTAGTTTACCGTGTGAAACGATTGAGAACGTGTTTCATTGCGTTTTTTTAAATTCATGACCATGCTTTACTATTTTTCTAAATACACGTGCTTCAGCTACCTATAACTCGACTTTCATTCCTTGAATTAGACGGTATCAGTGTTGTTACAGTGCCGGATTATCCATTAGGCGGAGTGTCTATGGGCCCCACGCTTTCGCTGTGTATAATATACCTCAGGGGGACCGAAAAGTAATATCGTTTTTAACATTAAATTCAAACAGATAAGTTTTTATTATTTTGTTTACAATAATAAGTTTTATTTGTCCAATATATCACTTATATTGATGTAGGACACGTCAATCGCACGCGATTGACGTGTCCTACATCAACATAAGTGATATATTGGACAAATAAAACTTATTATTGTATTTTTATCAATGATGTAACAACCCTTGTTATTAGCAACCACCTTTTGCCATCTAGTGTGCAATTTTTCAATGCGGGATCAATAAAAATCAATTGGTTTTTGTGCAAAATATCTGGAGATGGCATCTTGAACACCATCCAAATTTTCAAATTTTTTGCCACTTAGAAAATATTGTAGCCATCGGAATAGGAAAGGCGATAGTGCAATATCGGGCGAGTATAGTGGGTGAGGTAATACCTCCCACCCCAAATCATTTTTCTAGGGTTTGTCTTACGCAGTGCGGTCTTGCATCATCGTGTTGCAGAATAACGCCTTTTCTATTGACAATCGCTGGCCACTTTTCAATTAAAGGTTTATTCACTCGATCCAATTGTACACAGTAAAGGTCTGTGCATACATACCTGGCTTGGCTGTATTTCGTGGCGATTCATTTGGAGAGAGCTAGTACCGTTTGCGTTTTGGATTAGCATAGAGGGTCCATCTCCAGTGATCAATCGATCAAAAAATGCTTCTGTATTGTGCCGCATTATGCGGGACCCGAATACTTTCCCAATCTGTTTTAAATGTTCTTGGATAGTCGACCAAGGTTGCTTAAGAGTGTTTGATAGCTCCCCGATTGTCTGACACGGATTTGCTTCCACTTCCGCCCTTAACATGTCATTGTCTAAAGTTATTGGTCTTCCTGATCGATACGAGTCGGAAAGATCAAAATTACCGGATTTGACCCTATATAGTATATTGAAAAACAAGTGTCACAATGAGACTTTGTGCCGCACGAAGACCAGGCAATGGGATGAGTGTGGCAAAAAGTAATTGTGAAACGTGTTCTTCATACTATTTTTTCTATTTCGCATGAATTTACTCTAACATTTTTAATATAATAAATAAAGATACATAATAAAATTGTTTTAGGGATTTTTTAAAAATTATGTTGGCAATTCTGACATTTGACAATTCAAATTTAAAATTTCAAGTTGTGTAATAATGGTTTGGTTGACAATTAATCTTGAAAACTTACAAAAAATTAAATCCCTGTAACAGTACGGAAACAGAGCTTCTTTCCGTATCGTTTTCAGTACGGGTATAAAGCTATAACCGTCGCGAAATAGAAAAAAACCACTTTTGGCATTTACGAACACGTCTAATACATTTCAATAAACATCGCAAAGGTTTTTGGTAGCAACTGTTGCGCTACTACCTTTGTGAAACTCAAAAAGCGTACCGTACAATGCCGAATATTAGCTCTTCTGGTATTTGGCCTGCCATTTCACCATAAGTTGCAAAGAAGAAATTTAATTATTTATGAGTAAACAAGTTACTCTAACCTTAAAATGTCTTTGACACGACTAAAGGAAGAAATTTTGATTACCTACAAATGAAATGAAGAAACGGAACCAACATCGCGATCATACAAACTTATTTTCGAAAACTTGACATGACAACATATGACAGTATTAAAACCAGCTGAGAATGCCATTGCCATGATAAACAATATTTTCAACGGCCATTTTGATCAGAATATCAAAAATGTCTACAGGAAAAAGGAAACGGTCATCCAGACACACAGACTTTGTGAATTCATTTATTATGATCTATTGTTCATAAACAATATTTTCAACGGCCATTTTGATCAGAATATCAAAAATGTCTACAGGAAAAAGGAAACGGTCATCCAGACACACAGACTTTGTGAATTCATTTATTATGATCTATTGTTCATCGAATATACAGGCACAGTATTACTTATCTGTGATACAGGCATGGAAAAATATTATCGGTGGATTGACTTATAAAATGAGCTAGAAAGAGACCCAATAAGCATTATATGAATGTGAGAGAGACATAATGTTACCGATGTTGCCGTTTGTAGATACATATTTGCATGTAGTCACAAAATTTGAATTACTCTAAGGCTCCTTCAATCAAGCTTCAACATTTCTAACGAAACCAAAGCAATTAAGATGATGTTGAAAAGTCGCGTGTTCTTTGAAACTATTAAGTAAATACTTTACACTTAAACATTAAACGATAATACCTCAAACATCGAAGTTTATTGTAATTGCAAATTTATGACATAGTTTGATTACTACTCGTAAGAAGAACCAAGAAGAAACTTACGAGAGCTACAAACAAGAACATTTACATTGATAGTATAACTTAAGTTTAAGGTTTAACTTAAGCATTATAATTCTGATTGAAAAACCAACTATTTGTAAAATGAACAGAATACACTTTTTTTCAAAACGCTACTTTATAAGATTTTCGCAAAGTAGTAACCCAATCTGTGATCAAATTCAATTCGGGTGTTTTCTAACATTTCTTGTGTGATGCTGTTTAAAGAATCTGTAATTTTGACACGAAGTTCGTCCAAATTGTTAGCACGTTTATGCTTGTGGCCATAAATTTACGTATCCCCAAACAAAAAAGTCATTCGGTGCGATATCAGGTGAGCGAGGAGGATATTATATGGTACATTTTCCACTAATAATACGGTTAGGGAACGTAGTTTCCAAAAACTCTCGAACTCTTATTGCAGTATGAGCAGGGCAGCCATTTTCTTGATACTAAATGTCATCAAAATTTATATTGAGGCGTCGAACAGCTGGAACTAATCTGGTTTCTCGACAATTCTAAGTAAAATAGAGACCAAGTACGGAATTGCCTAAAATTCCTGCCCACACATTAACTTTTTGGGGATATTGTGTCCGGTAAGGACTACTAATGTGTTTGTTTTCCCGAGAGTAACCAACAGCCCCAGACGGATTGTGATGGCCATGTAAGTTAAAAGAACTCTCGTCGGTAAACAAAATATTTTCAATAAATTTTTCTATTTCATTAGCGCGATTGATCATATCTTCACAAAATTCCATATGCTGTTGATTATCGTCTGGAAAAATGTCTTGGGTAGTTTGCAACTTATTGCAACGGCAGTTATTCCTTTTCAAGATATTGCGAACTGTTCTTGGTTCAATATCAATATCTTCAGCAATTTTTGTACTATTGCACGGGAAATTAGTTTTTGCTAAACTACACACTGCAATTTCTCGGAGTTTCCGCTCTTCGTTTACGTTACGAACAAGATGCTCACTATCATTACCATCAATGCTATTGCATGTTATACAATTATATAAACATCCACATCTTTCAAATTTACCAACAATACGCCTATAATCGTTTCTGGCGGAATTGGTCTGTTTTCAAAGAAAAAGCAAACCTGCCCACTATTTCCTGAATAATACCACTGAATAATCTGATTCTGAACAGCTTTTCTTAATAAAATTTTGCTCTATGATACACAAAAAAGGTACTTTACCTGCAAAGAAAATAGTTTTTGTTCCACGATCAAGGCGGCTTTCAATTAAACAAATTAAAAATATGATGAAAATTCATTTCCAATGAAGTAGGGCAGAATCTGAAAAAATCGTTTTGAAATTCCAAAATTTTTGGTCATTTACACCTATAGTGAACTCAATCCGTGGACACACTGTATAATAAAATCAGATTCGTAAAATTATTAGGTGACAGGGCCCCGACATTTCGACTGTCTAAGGGCCTCCATCTTGCTTAATTCGGCACTGGTGTTGTAAATGAATAAACTTAGTTATAAAAATGAACTGATTATTCAGTACCAATGGCGAAAGTGTTGTTCAATTAAGTAAATTAAACGCTTTCCACAAAAGCTCAATGTGCGTGTGACGTATTATAGAAAAATACAAATGATGAGTTAAAGTTTTGACGTAACGGATGTTGCAAAAAGGCGAAGACCGACTTTTCTAGACGTGTCCGATTATTACATACCATTACCTCCACTTTTCTATAATACTTCCCGCAAACTCGCATTTATCCCCCTTTATACTTCAAACAGCATGACACTGAAAATATTTTCTATTTGCTTTTCATTGAATTTTATGAACTTCTTTTATTTATTTTATATACCCTTAATCTGAAATTCGCTTTCTAATCGAGTCTGGTGAAACCTGCAACCTAATTATTCAGTTCAATCCATTTCTGAAGTCCATCAAGACTGATAGGCAGTTACCAACATCTATACCTGCAAATACCCTAAACACCTTGCTAACGAGCTCTACCTACATCCCTTCACTTTTACGACTGTTTTCAACTCGCATTACACTGATACAACCAGAGTTTCGTTTCGATTTGTAATTTTAGGTTTTCCTCCTTTAGCATGATTAGATTCAACAGACAGGGATAAAGATAACCCGTGTGTCACGTTTTAAATTATTCTAATGCGACTGCATTAGAGTAAAGCACGGGAACGTAAAGTTAGTTTATTTTAATTTATTATTCGATACTGCATGCACTGGACATCGTATTCCCCTATCATTTCCGTAATGCGACAATTTCAAAATTAACGTATGGAATATTTTGTCCTCACGTTTAGTTTAACGAAATTTAAAGCGGAAGCTAGTAGTAAGATATCTCACAAAAAGTAGATTGCCCGACATCACGTATCGGATGGACACGTTCAATCGCCCTTCGAAGTTGAACAACACGTAAGTGGACATGGAAGGCGATCTATGGTCCCACCAGGGGCATTTTACTAAACATCTAAAGCATCAAGAGTGCTGTACGATGTCTTCTCCCTTTAGTTTTTTTTTAAGGTTGTATGCGTAAAAGCTGAAGTCGATCGAAAACTTTTCTTCCTTTATCGGATAAAATAGACGGATGACCACCGAAACTGACGTGCATATGTGATCAGGGCGTTTGTATTTGTCAAAACTCATGCATATGGAAATAACAACGAAATGTGATCAGAAATACACGCGTAATCAGGTCTGCCGCCGTCGTGCAATTTTCTCGAGAGAAATACAAATTTGATTGGATTTGTGTCCCGCGTCATATTAAGGCGACCTTCGCGTGTAGCTATATTACAAAGCCTGAAAATGATATAGTTATAAAGCCTCTTTTATTTGTCTCCGGTTTTTTTTTCAAAAATAAATTACGTACGCGCGTACGTTTCAACCGAAATATTACATTGTTGTGTATTTGCTAACGATTAAAGGGCTAATTACAGCAGTGAAATGAGAATAGGTGTCCCAACCTTAGATATAACAAATTTATACGGACCATGTATAAGGTTATGTCAGACATTATGCTTTAGAGAAGATTGTATTTTTGTTTTGTTAGTAGTTTGCAGAACTATTTTAATTTGGTTCAAGTTACACCATCTAGATCTAGACTTACGACTAACTTGAATCTAGATGAAATAAGTGTATTCAAGAGCGGTAGAAAATTGGAAAGGAGAGTGCATTATTTTTTTTGTCAAATTAAAAACCCATTTTTTCATGCTAATATTCATTAGCTTTTCTCAGTAGACCTATTTCTATTGTAATGAGGACGGGCAGAAGATTGAGCGGAGATGCAAGTCTCTCATAATAAATTCTTATGAGACACTGCATCAATTATAATTCATTAGAATACATTACGTCTTCGACGGCTTCGCTTTTATGAGGGGATTTTAGTTTTCCTTGCGAAAAACTCGATTACGTTTTTAATAAATTTTTTTTTCGTCTAGCTTTGTTTTGATAGGTACATATTCTTAATAAGGAAAGTTTTTAAATTTTGTCCTTAACATGTACGTGTATATTCTTTTTTTATAGTGAAGATTAAAAGCTCGACAGTCGTTACGCTTCGTAAAAGACACACCGTGTGTGCCTGGATTTGCGAACCGTAGAGAAGCAGTAGACCCGAGGACAGCTGAATCTGACCCGAGGGTGCCGTAGAAGGCCCTGAGTCTGAGATTTATTTCTGCGGCTCGTATGTCCAGCAACTCTAATGAAATATTGTATTCATAGAACGGACATCCTCCGGGAGCACCTGCGTTGTTAGAAACGTTCACCTAATTTTTATGTTTCCAAAAAGTAATTTCACAAAAAGGAACATAAGTAAACTATACGCTGCGTTCAGTCAGTTCTGATACGACCAGATCTTGCAACAGATTTCCTCTTATAGTGCTACGCTAAAGGTAATTATCATCATAAAGTGGACTTTACGAGCTCTCGAGGCTGCCGTAAAGGAATGCTTCATTTCGCCGTCCCCAAAACAAACATACGCCTTCTTGTTACTTCCCTTCGCCTCTCATCACCTCTTTGAAACCCCCCGTTCACTCGTAGGACCAAGCATCATTGCTATACTGCCCTACAGAATACAGGTCCTCGAGTATACCCCAAGGAGAGCCGCCGAGCAGCTAAAGTAATTATGAATACGATGAATTCACGTTCCTTTTACAGTCTAATGTAGTTATTCCCGTTCTTACTCTTGTTAATAGTTAACAAACACCGGGAGAAATAAAAAATAAATAACAAATTTAACGAAACGTCCAAAGTAGAACAAAGAATTGAAAGACTGCGAACGAATTAATGCAACTACGTCAGTACTTAACAAAGTTCCCCGTTGATTATTCCTTTAAAGATAATATAAGCTAATCAAATTACGGTTAAATAATTTGAGCCACTTAGGAATGAATTTATGTTTCCTTTTATCCGTAATAAAAAGAGCTACCTCATCTTAGAGACCTCGGTCGAGATAAAACGCATTAAAGAAAACCGAAACAAAGAGATGTCATCAACTTGCGGAAGGAGCAAAGCCACCTTCTTTGGCCGGTAGTCCTTTTCGAGGAAATTTTAAGTGCAAAGTTCGCTAGGGTAAAAATTCGAGTCATACGGTCTTCGTTTCGGTACAGCCGTGCAATAATATGTGCTACAATCAGTAATTTTGCTCATAGCTTCCGAATAGAAAAACTTTTTCCGCTGAACAGTCAACGAATTAAGTAAAAAGTTTGTTAATTAGGATCTGATAGCTTAATAAAGTATTGTACACTGTTGTGGTATAAAATTTATAAGCATCGTTTCAATTAATACCAAACTTGTCTCAAACTTGACCTTGCACCTACAAAAACTTCTAAAATGTCCTCTTACACTTGAAAACTTTACAAGAGAAAGTAATTTTTTTTCGTTCAACTCATTAAATGAGTTTTAGTTAGATTTTCTTTGGTATGGATTTACTGCTGGGTTTATGCAGAACTTTTTTCACACGTTTCCAACTAAAGCACATCGAGAATCTGAAAATTTCATATTGCACACGTCATTTTGCATATAACCAAGCTTAGACAGTCTGTTGCATAATATCTAGAATGCCCATTTTATTGAATGTAACAATAAAAAGAAAATGCTACTGTACTATAAATAACAAAAAACCGTTGCACTTGAGGACGCAGTTGAGATTAGTTTAGCATTAGTCACTAACATCTAACATCTTCCACTTGTCCTAAAATGAACGTTTATCAATCAGTTCATAGCAAATGTAGCAAATTATTAAAGAAATGTATAACAATTGGAAGAGAAGGATAATGAAAATGACAATTGTGGAAAGCGATAAAAATGGGTAGATGCCAAGTAATAAATGTGGTAGATTTTTCTTGACATTTTTCAGTAAATAAGATTTTAATTGTAGTGAAAGGAACTTATGTATCTTAGATGATGAACTAAATGATCTTTGGGAAGGTCTACAAATTAATATGATAGTCCTGGTTTTCTCGCATTCTCAAAATGTAAGTTCCTTGTAAACTGTTTCTTGAAGAGGTTGTCAAGCATTAGGTCCAGATTTTTAATTACATTAACCTATACACGATCCAAAAAATTACATACATACAAGCGAATATCGAAGGATATGGTGCATAAATAACGATTGATTCAGTTTTTGTCAAAATCCATATGGTCGCAAAAACAAGTATAATACGCTTATTGGGTACCCAACCCATGTAATAAGTTTGAACATTTTATAAACGTACCTTATCCACAAATACCAGTTTTGACATGTCTTGGTCAGAAACCATGTGGTAGCCGAAAATACATGAACTTCGCTTATTGGACAACCATGCAATACGTTTTGACATTTCCCCCATGAAATTGGTGCATCAATAACAATTTTTGCAAGGTTTGGTCAAAATGTATAAAATTGTCTTATTGGGCATCAACGCAATGTGTTTGGACTTTTTCCCCAATTTAACGTCTACATTACGCTTATTAGAGTTATGGATTTATTCACGCAACCTTATTTTGGAGTAATAAGATAAGGAACTCTGCAAGTTTTAATTTTGCTGCAGCAACTGGTAGTATGTTTTTATAGTTGTAAAGATATCTAAGTAGCCCATCACAGTACTGGATTGACAGTACAAATGACGACCTATCGAACAGGACGACAGCTTATTTTACGCCATTTATAGATCCTTTATAGTCTTGTATTGTTCTGCTGATTCATATTAAGAAAGAATCCTATTGACTTTCAGGTTCTTAAGCGAACAGGGACAAAATTTGCAGGGATTCGTGTGGATCAGGAACGTTAAAAAATACACTGACAAAATTTTAGAATTAGCTACACTATAAGTAATTCACTATCGATTTGAGACTTTTGCTAGATTATAGCGTATGGTCCTTACAATATAATTCTAATCCGTTGCCCAGGTCAAAAGTGATGGAGCAACATTTACTCAAAATCGTGATTTACGCATACGTTGATGCCAAAAATCCATTAAAATACGTGATGGTAACACTGAAGATATTTCGATATGCGCTTATATCAGTTTATTCATGGTATCAATCATTCAGTGTGTGAAATGGATAACCATGATCATTTATCCGCAACATTGTCATTAGACATGTTTAACTTCGAAGTCGTATGGTAATAAGAAATGCGTCCAGCGTTGTAATCTGCTGGTAGGAACAATTGGTATCCTCGTTTTGGGTCAAAGAAGGAAGTTAAAGGTTTGTGATTGTATAATATCACAAATTTTCGACCATGTACCTAAATAATGTTTCAGGGCAACAGCCTCTTTATGAACTTGAGAACAATTCTCTTCTTACAGTTCTTGAGGCTAATCTCAGCTCACAAGCCATAAACGTAGTCGTCAACATTTGAGATTATCCC
This sequence comes from Pyrocoelia pectoralis, assembly GCA_036250285.1. NCBI lineage: Eukaryota > Metazoa > Arthropoda > Insecta > Coleoptera > Lampyridae > Pyrocoelia > Pyrocoelia pectoralis. The sequence goes on from CM070077.1 coordinate 16,712,638, forward strand.
TTTATTTGGGTTATAATGTGTGAGATTACAGCGCCGAGTCATGCACGTGTGCAATATGTGCCGTTTTTATAAAATGAAGAAAAACTAAAGCACGTCTTCTTCCAATATTTTCATTTTATTGATTTTATAAACTTAATTTTAAAAACTTGACTTTCTTCTTCTGCCGTTTTAATTATTATCAATGATCACTCAAAACCTGAAGATGATTATATGCAGAAATATGTCGCTTAATTGAAAAGTAATTTAAATTAATCAAACCACAATGTGTTGATGAGATGTTGGGCACGTTAAAGATCTGTTTCTTAGAGTGGAATTCCCTCAATTCAGGCAAAATTTTAGTCAGAACGGCGTGTTAATCATTTTTGTTAAAGTGCATAACATTAAGTGTAAATGTTGAAAATTTATTGAAATTAAACATTTTTGTTTGCGTTCCTAGTAGGGTTAATGGTGTTGGCAATGCTGTTTACTTTCATCTCTAGAGAGGAAAGTGTAACTTTCCTTACTAAAGAAAGTACTTTTCCAAGGCAGTTTTAGAAAAACAATTTGATAATCACCAAATATTCGAAATGGATCATTATTTTTTTGTAATGACCCTTGTTTCAAACGACCAATACATTCTGCAACGCAGAAAAATGATAAAATGGGGCTAATACGAAACGTATTTGAAAAATTTGTAAGCAACTATCACATACAATACAACATAAGTTCGCATGTTATCACGTAAGCCTGCAAAGTCAAAGATTTAGATTCTTGCGGGCGTTGAGTTACTAATGTATAGCAAAACTGGTAGGTGTATTTAGGAAACAAACGTGACTAAGAGTAGCTTTGGATTAGGTTTCCTTTTTAGCTGCTGGTGGTGGAATCATGACGGATAACTTTTTACTGCATTGGAATTAGCTGAAAATCTCATATGACATATGTTACCAAACTATCTGCTTGTTCGAACTCGCGACACCTACTTTCTTGTAGTATTTCAGTCAGATGTATCTTTCGTTCCAAAAGGGAACAGAAACGCCATATTACTGTCGTCTGAACTATTCGATATCACAGTTTTTGAAGGGGAAAGAAAAAATAGTAATTCATTACTACGCAAAATGGACATAGAACATTTTAAGAGAGTAATCGGAATATGACAGCAAATGTAGGGTGTTCCATTTAAAAAAACAAGTCGGCACGGAGCCACGATTATTCGAAGCATCCTGTATGTTTATAAATATTTTACAAATATCATACAATTTTTATTTGAAACATTTTTTAATCTGTATATGATATTGAATGAAATATTGGACTTCCTTGCCTAGTGGCATCCCAGCTCCACAGCCATAACGTACGCACCCACGCGCTAACCTACTCACAGACAAATATTTTTCAAAAATGGTGGTATTGGACTCTGGAGGACCCCAAACGTTGAGATTCATCAAAATCGAGAGTTCAATTTCTTTTCGATTACACTACTTTTTCTATGTTATGTGTATATGCACGGGAAAGTAAAAAGGTGAACTAGACACTCTTGAGAAGATATTTCTGCTATAGCTGGCCAGCTGTATTATTTATGATTTTAATAGATATACTAATAGTAAATCCTTTCATTTTATGAACTCATCACCATCCAGAATATAAATCCAGATAACTGGAGAAGAGGAGATTGATTTTGTTAGAGTCGAGTAAGAAGCTTTTGGAGCCACATCTTCGAAGGTGGTTAAGCGACCCAACAACAAGATCCTCGCACAAGACAATAGAAAATATTGACAACATATTTGAAAAATGATGAGGTCAAGGACTAATTGATCATTTGAAACTGGTTTGTCATTTCAGCATCGCTGCTTCAAGTGCATTGATACTAAAAGAGCGGTATGTTGAAAGATAATAAAAATAAAATACTTGAGATAATAATTTATACTAATCATGGTCGCATCAAATCATCCTCGTATAACACATATCTATAGGGAAAGCCAAACTAAGTTGCGTGCACGTCATCAGCGTTTGATGACGTTTACATTTACAGTATTGTCACAGTGATCAGGAAATATTTAATGTCCCAGCAAATATTTCTTATTCAACCACAAATAAATATTAATTACTATTACAAATTGTTGACGACAAAAATTAATTAAATATGCCTGTCAGAATACTACTGTCATCCGTAACCTCAAAATATCGATGAATAAAAGATGGCAACACAGCACCATTCCCTGACAGTGGCTAGGTTTACGTCGTTACTTACTGGTCTGTTGATTAAAATTTTATCACAACATTTTACATTGAGAGGCGTCTAAACCCAACAAAAACAAGTTTGTGCACATACATTTTCATCTCAAAAGTCTTATATTAATTGCATTGCTTTTAGAGTTGTTTTTTTTTTACAAATTTTATGATACGCTTAGCGATGGAAACTTTGCCACAAAAGATATGGAAATACGTCATTGATGACGTGCACGCAAGTTTGTTTGGCTTTCAGTACTAAAATTTTGCTATGCAAACTGTACTTGTATATAGGATATAATCTTCATTTCGTCAAGGAAGTAACTACTCTTGTATTAATAAAAGAAACACTAAGACGTTTTAGAAAATTCATCGATAAACGAGTATCACAGCCAGTAAGCTGATGGTAAAAATAAACGGCGAATCTTACCGCGTAATGCTGTATGAGCTCTTCCTCAACTACAATATTACTAATATCTACACTTTATAAAGTTAGTTTGGACTCTACTTACCATACAACCGCTGAAAATGTGATTAAATAAAAATCTACCAGAATCAAGACGTGGGAGTAAAAATATGGAGGCTTTGTGATTGTAATTCTTCTATATAAAGGAAGGAGACGTTAACATAGAGAAATGAACGTCTTTAGAAGTTTGAAACAAAGAAACTGCTTGAAATGTTCTTATTTTACAAATGTAAAAGTTATGCAAAGAAATTATGTAGTAACAGCGTCGTATAAGTAAAGTAACACATCCTAGTTGTTAATTTATTTGAAAATTAAAACCTTTTGGGAACACAATCTATCATAAATTAGAGGGTTGGCACTTCGGTATTTATTATTAAGCCGGTTACTTGGTACAAGGTATCGGTTAAGCTCTGGAGTATTTCTCTTCCAGTTTTATCCATATTCAATTTTATCAAGAAAAGTTTTGGCAGTTTTCTCCTTCGGGGCTTCTGTTGGCTCTGGCAGCTTACAGCACTGATATCTTGAGTTGACACTAAAATTGCTACAAATAAACAGATCGTACACATCAACTAAATTACTAATCTATTATAATGTGGCATTTCTTATAATTATGTTAGTGACTGAAGCATTTCGATAATATTTTCTATTAAGTTTTACGAAACGAACAAGTAAAGGACCTAAGTAAAGCTTTAAGTTCGATGCCCGCATGCACATTTCACGTGAATCGAGGCGCAAAGGCAAACACCGGCAACTTTCCCAAGTTTCTAAGTTGTGCCCATATCAGCAGGGCTCAACAGTCCGGCTGAACTTGCAAAGAACACCTTCCGGTCTTTCTGGTCCCTAACGAATACGTTGATGCCTAATATCCTTTTCTACAACGAAGACGATTATTTCAGTATACATCAACGATACAACATACGAGTAATTTAATAAATCAATAAATATAAATTCCCTAAAAATAGTTGGCAATTCGAGGTTACATGAATCATAAATTAATTATAATAATGTGTAGGAACAAATTATTTTGTTTTGAATACAGAAACAAAGTCTTTCGCTCTTCTTTGCCAACAATGCTGCGCACTACCTGAAAACAATGAGGCAAACATCGGTTTCCTGAAAAGGGAAAGTCCAATGCAGTTTTCACCTTATTTGATTTTTGAAAAAAATGGGAATTATTCTGTTTAATTAGTAATCTTAATGAAAAACGGCACATAAAATATAATTGCCGATTGATCCATAGCTTAGCACAGCGTAAGCAATGCTACATTAATATCTTTCTAATGGACTGATTAAATGATTATGCAGTATGCTTGCCAAAACTTTTTTCGAATATTTATCTATTATAGTTATTAAGCGATCTGTGGTCATACGATGTTGAAATAAGTTTTCTCACCTTAGTAAATCAACGTTACTTTGACAAAAACACGACAGTAATGGAAAGTAAAACTTTTACCTGGATACAGATGGTATCCAAGGAGTGAAAAAACGATTTACCACGGGGGGACACTTTCCGCCGAGGACGCTCGAGCTGCACTAGCACTACTTTCGATTTCAAAAAATCTTCAATCTCGTCCGAATCACTCATTGTACCGATTACAAAGTGGATTTCTGATCAAAATTTTTCTACTGAATTTGTTTGTTTTCAAGCGTCGGCGTTGTAACCGCAGCAACTAATCAATACTCGATTATGGCAGTAAATTTTTTAATATAGGTAATTATATTTAGCTCATATTATTACAGTTAATCCCTGTGGTAGTGGGAGAAAAACGTAATGCACAACGCGTAGGTAAGTTTCTTTTGTATTCTCAGAGACCTCGATTAAAAAAGTTCATTTACTACCACTTGTAGTGCAAATATAACTATTCCTTTTAATAGGAAACACGATATTTACAATATTCTCATTATATCTCGTCACGAACTTTATTTACAGCGTATTTTTTGGATTTTTTTGGATGGAAGTTACTTTAGAAATAAATTTCTAATTTTAGATAACAATGCTGTAATTTCTGATGCATGTGTTGGTCTCTTTGGAAACTTCTTCAAGGAATCATCTTATGAGTCCACCAAGCTGAAAAATGTCAAAGGTCAAAGGTAAAGTTATACTGCGTTCATTTTCCATGTCTAAAGTAGTACCTGAAAATATGATCTTCAAGCACATTGCACATTGCTACAGCAATGCCAGCATTTACAGAATTCTATATTTTACAATATTTACAGTTTATTTGAGATTATATCAATATGAATAATGAAATTTAATCCTTCATTTTATTTGCACAGGAACTATAAACAGAAGCCTCAATTCTCATTAGTAAATAATCATTTTGCCCCCACCCCCTCCCACTTCAGTTCTTTCTAAAGGAAAGGTGCAGTTATTTTCTGTCCCTTTTCTTACATCATCTGTTATTTTCCACGGTTACGTGGTTTAAATGATTTGTGAGAGGATTTGGGGTCAGGTTGTACGAAAAAGAAAGGGGTGTGATTTACTTTATGGTTGCTGTCTTTATTCCCAAGACAGAGAACTGTTACGGTGGGCCTGTTTGGTGATAACTTTGAATAGATTCCAGTTGACTAGTGAAACGGGTACTGTGAGTTACACAGATACTGTAGCAATAGTATATTTGATACTTTGATTTTAGATCGGAAATCATGGGTGTCAGGACTGTAATTTTCGCCTTGCAGGTGAGGTCCGACGGAATTGGTTTGCGGTCAATACTTAACATTCTTTAATAGATTCGAATGATTTTGATTTTCAACAAAAATTCTATAAATGTCATTTTGTATGTAATGGTTAATATTTTGGGTGATGCGACGAGTATCTCCCACTGCCACGAACTGAAGCGAGGCAGTTGAAGGGGCAGTATAGCTGGCCATCGTTTTGTAGGTAGCGTACCATCTTTTAATTTCTTCATTGCTCAACATTAATTCTCGATGCAGGAATAGTTGATGCGATCGTATTTTGCGTATGAGTAGGTTTGAAGAGTAAATTCAGGTTGAACCTTTCACAAGTTGATATTGATGCTACTGTTTGAAGAAATTTGGCAGAAATCGGCAATTTTTTTAAGTATGTTGGTGGTTAGATTGTTGTATGACTGTTGCTGGAAACACGACTGAGATTCTTGAGCGACTATAGTATACATTTCTCGTAAATTCTATTGTTCAAAATACATACTTTGTTTCTCTAAAATTTTTAATACGCGGTATTTATCAAATAAAAATACATGAATTAATTAGTTCAAAACAAAAATTTCATGTAAAAATTGCTTTTCATAATTTTCGTTCAAGTAATCATTCGTCCAATTACTGTTCCTCACACGTGTGATAACTTTAAAAGCCAAATTATTCAAAAATGGTTCACTTTATCGCCTTTAATTTACCTTAGTTGTGGAAAACTATGGAAACGTGAACGATTTTTCTAAAAAGATAAAAATACAGGGTGTCCCACGACGTGAGGTCACAACTTCGTATACGTAATCTCTAGACCAAATAATATCCTCGCCAGGAGTGTTTACCGCTACGTCATTAATGTATGAATCTAGCTATCCAATTTATTAATACTGTCATCTCATATAAAACAGTGAATTCAATAAGGATGGTGAACATTCGCAGTGCATTTGACGAAATCGACATACGGTATTGAATAAGCAAATGTTATAGAAAGAATAAACCTATAAACGCGAATTTAATTTCTTTTATATGCATAAGAATTTAATTCTCATTTGACTAATATAGTGCAATTTTGATTCGTGTTTTTCATATTACACCATATGATTGTATGTGATGACGTAGCGGTAAACACTCCTGGCGAGGATAGTATAGTTAAAAAGTCTAATAAAGTTATGTTCTAAAATAAAGCGTTTTCAAATTACAAAGTGTTTAATTATTATTTATTAAATAATTACAGTTACAGAAAAATCAATTATAAATATTGCTCAAAATGGCCACCGTTGCTGTCTAGACACATTCTAGCTCTTCTTAATAGAGACCTAGTTGCTCTACGTAACACATCTCTGTCAACCCGAATTATTTCTGCTGCCTCAAAAATGCGTCTCCTAAGATCTTCAACAGTCTCGGATGGTGTTTGGTATACCAGCGCTTTCATACGGCCCCACAAAAAATAATCTAAACAGGTTAAGTCCGGAGATCTTGGGGGCCAGGGGTGCTGTTCCCCTCTACCAATTACACGTCCTTCAAACCGCTGATTCAAAAATTGCCTTACACGTAACGCATAGTGCGTTACTACACTATCACTTGATATTATTATTTCGGCTGCTTCAGTGTATAACTAAAGAAGGCCATAACTTCTTTAATAGTCGCTTTAGAGAAATTGACCACACTTTAGTTTCAACTCCTTTTCACCTCTCCTATACGTACGTGAAGTGATGACCTCACGTCGTGGGACACCCTGTAGAACAATTAGGGGTAAGAATGCAAGACCCACCCCTATATCTTCCTTATTTCAGAATTTCGGACACCAGTTCATATAACAAACTAGACAGTTCTATCACCTCTTAAAATATTTGATTCCTATTGTAATACTACCTAAGTACCAAATGGCAAACAAAGAATGTTTGAAGAATGTCAGCGGAAATACAGTAAGCTCCGATGTTGTGGAAGATGTCATAGTAATTTTGGCTGGCGATTTTCAACAATTTTTCTCCATGAACAAGTGATGAAGGTGAAGTGTGCATCCACTCTATCTAGTCCTAAATATTGAACAAAAGTTGCAATGGTAATGGTATCTAACTGGCTCTACTCGACGAAAATTTGTGTTATTGTTAATATTTATACCTCGAATATCGTCTTTTCAGAATTCAAAACGCTACAGCTTCCCCTGAAAGTTGAAAGTATCGCATGGACAGGTCGCAGTAACTTGCTTAGGAAAGACTGGTTCACACATGGACAAAAATGGGCAAAACTAAAAATGTATATAAATACATTAGGCATTTTTAAACTTACTAACTTATTTTTCTATCTGGTATCTGCTAGTGTACTGATGGTGTACATATTATTATAATTGGGGCGAGAGTTCGTTAGATACCTAATACACATAGATCCGCATAATAATATAATAGAAATGAACTAATTGCCTTTGTAACCAGACATAGTTGCATAACTTTTTGCCTTCGTCTGCCTCTCGGTGGTTAAACGGTTTATATTTCAAAGCACGACGTGTGAAAAATTATTCACAACAAACGTCAACCGAAATTATTTTTTTAACAGTGCAAGTCCTTGGAAATACTAAATTTTATAAATCAGCTTTAATGTTAGCCAAAAGTTTTTGATGCGGATAAATTTGGTTTAAGCTAGCGTCATAAAAAATATTATGGAGACAATTACTGCTACAATAAAATAACGTTTATAGAACAACTTGACAATAAATAAAGACGTTCTCACACAAATTTTAACATAAAACACAAATGTGCGTGTCTACCGTAAATTTATTTATATAAACTAATGTTTGCTCAGTTTGAGAACTCTATTACAATTTATAAATCATATTATGTGTAATCTTACAAAAATGTAAACGAACATCAAGCACGTTATCATAAGAGTATAGTAAATTTTCAGCTGCTATATAGAAATACCAACTGTCATGTATGTACTAGGTCAACTAGTCATTTTATTTTTCACGATAATAATCTCGCATCACGTTATTTTTTCATTTTATGTAAAAATGCTCGCAAACAAAACGATTGCCGCTTAATGGGGAGCTATTTCAAGCAACCATAAATTTCATCTTCTTTAGGGTTAAAAGTAATCGAAAAAATAACATATTCAGAAGAAATAACATTTCAATATAATTAAAGATCAACAAATTCTCTTGGAATCCAGATGTAGCGTGACAAGTCCATTTTGATCCCCTCGTGTTTATTTTCGGATTTTTCACTTTGATTAAGTGAGATGTTTTACCTCTTTTTTTCAACTTTGTGACAAATGAAACAATTCCTACCCCCTTTTTACAAGTCATATTATTAATTATATTCATTAGTATCGTTTATACTTTTTTATTGTTCTAACAGATTGCTGTCTGCATTTGCATCTTCGTTGTTTGAAAATCAAGAATCTTTTATTCATTACAGATGCATTTGTATGTGACAAAGTCACACGTAAGTTTAACTATAGTAGCTTGAATTAATGATAAATATGTGACTAAAGGTTGAATTATATTCAATTGATTTAATGTCGGTATAAACAGAAATTTATTTTAGGATAGGAGTGAAGTGTTTTATGAAGGATAATTCAAAGCATCGTTATCTCTGGGTTCTCCCATCCTAGGTTATGGGCCGTAGGGGTGAAGTGAGTGTGTGCGGGTGTGTGCGGGTGTGTGTGTGCGGGTGTGTATATATGTGTGTGGGGGGGGGGGGGGGGGGGGGGAGTAAATAAAGCTCCCCCCCTTCCCTTTTACAAAGATTTAACATTTTTGATTGTCACTTAACAAAACTGACATCAAATTAGCATAGGTAATCGGAAAAACTTCTTTCGGCGATCATAGCGCCATCTGTCACGAACTTCAAAAAATGTTTGAAACAAAAAGTTCCTATTTGTTAACGCAGAATTCAAATCTGCATAATAAACTGGGGGTGCTATTTAAGATTACGAAGTTACCCTCTCCCCACCCCCAGGGGGTGGGAGTGGGGACATCCTATTACTATCAAACAATAGTCTTAAAAAATGTTTAGACGTATTTTTTCTTTTTTCAATGCGTTTTGTACTTCGCGAGATATTTGGGCGGTACGGGGGGTCTGAAACACCCGGTATATTGAATTTCTTCGGTGGGCTAAAACATAGATACATTTCCTCATTGACATATACACAAATTACGCGGTTTCAAACTTTGAACTAGCAGTATTTCCTTTCAATCCTTAATTGGGGGATACTTTTGACAGATGATAACCGTTTCAATAAAGTTCTGTTCACTTTTCAACTTGCCGAGGGACCAGATTGCATTTGATAACAATTAAAATTATACCATGTGAATCCATATTCAATAATAAGTCAATTTCCGGTTTGAATCCAACTATTCTATTCCATTACCATTTATATGGTAATTAGACAGAGAAAGTCTACCAATAAAAAAATTCACGATAACAGAATGTAAGATCGCTAATTAACTCTGAACTAAATCCCAAGAAAGCACCAGTGTATGATATGATTACAGGGGAGGTCTTGAAATAATTGCCAAAGAAAGTAAGCTAATAACGGCCATCTTAAGACTAATCATTTCCCGAACCAATGGAAAGTGGCCCAAATAATACTTATTCCTAAACCAGGAAAGCCGTCTGAAGAATTGTCATCTTATCCTCCTATCAGCTTGCTACCAATATCGTCTAAAGTCGTTGAAAAACCCTTACTCAGAAAGATTAAACCAATCCACGTAGACAACGACCAGATCATCAATTTGGCTTTAGAGAAGAACATGCCACCAACGAACAAGTCCATAGGATAGTAAGCAAAATCCACAAGGCCTTCGAAGAGAAAAAATATTGTTCCACTACATTCCTTGATATAGCTCAGGAGTCAGGCCTTCGGTAAGGTTCGCCATGCGGGACTACTGTTTAAGATTGTCACCGTTTCTCTATTGAGTCTATGGTAAATAGATTCTACACCGTGTCCAAGATAAGAATGCACAGCATGGGGATCTTGAAAACGGTAGAAGATACAGGGTGGCTTAAATTAGAAAAAAGTTGCGCTATTTAGAGTATGTTCACATGCTGGCCGCAAAAGTTCATTATTGTATATCGTTTTCAAAATTCTCAAAAAAATGTGATTTTTTGGATTTTCGTTTCTTTTCATTTTTTTATTTATTTTAACTGATATTAAAAAACTACCGGCACTTTCTCATTGCCACTTTTTAAGCTCTACAAGATGGCGTGTTCAAATTTTTAATCCGACGTTTCGTATCCGAGAAACCATCATCAACTTTATTTTTTTATATGGCCTCAAACAAAGAGACACTCTGTATTCGGTAGCATTATTCATTACAAATTCAACGATGTATCACACATTATGGTTTTGAAGCCAAAAAATGGGAAAAACGGTAGTTATAAGGTTTTTTATTTTTTAAATTAGTAGGTATTGGAATAATCGCAATATTTATGTTTTATCTGTCACATTATTGTTGAAAACGTAATTTGGTGTTGTGTAAGTTGATTTTACGGGAATTTGAAGTGTTTTAATTTTTGTTCTTGTTAAAGTTACTTATTCGTTAGTTTGTTGCTTCGTGCCTTTAATTTATTTACAAGTGTTACCATGGAAAGAGAACGTTTCACAAACGAAGAAAAATTTGATATGTTGACGTGTTACATCTTGTGCCGCAAAAATTGTGTAGCTGCTGAACATATGTACTCTGATAATTATCCTGAACGAAGACAACCTGAAAAATCCATTTTTAGACGTTTGGTATCTAATTTAAAGGAATTTGGCTCATTTAAAAAACCTGTTGTATCTCGTAAAAAACAATCCAACGAAGAAAAGGCGACTACTGTTTTACAAATGGTTGTTGAAAATCCTGAAATATCAACAAGACTAATTGAACGTCGAACTGGAGTAGCTAGATCTACAGCCCATTTCGTTTTACAAAAGAATAAATTTCATCCCTATAAATTTAGAATTTGCCAAGGTCTTAGACCTGGTGACGAGAGAAGGCGAGCGAGTTTTTGTGAATGGTATACCAGAAAATGTGAAGATCAAAATTTTCCTTTTAAAGTAATTTGGTCTGATGAGAGCATGATAACCAACAATGGCATTTTCAACCGGCGTAACAAACATTGTTGGGCAACAGACAATCCTCATTTAATAAAAGAAGCAAGGCATCAACATCGATTTGGATTTAATCTGTGGGTAGGCATTTTGGGTGGCAGAATAATAGGACCTTTTATTTATCACAACAATTTAAATTCCGAACGATATCTCGACCTACTGCAGATTGATTTGGAGAATGCCTTGGATGAATTACCATTACTTATGGTTAACAACTGCTGGTTTCAGCAAGATGGTGCCCCAGCGCATAATTCAAGAAATGTGCGAGAATATTTGTCCCAGAGGTTTCCTGGAAAATGCATTGGAACTCACAGTGAAGTAGCCTGGCCAGCCCGATCACCGGACTTAACCCCATTGGATTTTTTCCTGTGGGGTTATTTAAAAAACCAAGTGGATGACGCCATTTTTGAAAATGAAGAACAGTTATTGGCATTGGTTTTAGCAGCAGTTAATACAATCACACCAGAAATGTTAGACCATGTTTTGAATTCTTCTGTAGACAGAGCATACTTGTGTCTAGAAAATAATGGCAACCTATTTGAGCAATTATTATAATTTTTTGACATTGTGTTTCTGTTATTGTACCAGCGCCTACTAATTTAAAAAATAAAAAACCTTATAACTCACGTTTTTCCCATTTTTTGGCTTCAAAACCATAATGTGTGATACATCGTTGAATTTGTAATGAATAATGCTACCGAATACAGAGTGTCTCTTTGTTTGAGGCCATATAAAAAAATAAAGTTGATGATGGTTTCTAGGATACGAAACGTCGGATTAAAAATTTGAACACGCCATTTTGTAGAGCTTAAAAAGTGGCAATGAGAAAGTGCCGGTAGTTTTTAGATATCAGTTAAAATAAATAAAAAAATGAAAAGAAACGAAAATCCAAAAAATCACATTTTTTTGAGAATTTTGAAAACGATAAACAATAATGAACTTTTGCGGCCAGCATGTGAACATACTCTAAATAGCGCAATTTTTTTCTAATTTAAGCCACCCTGTATCTTCTACCGTTTTCAAGATCCCCATGCTGTGCATTCTTATCTTGGACACGGTGTATAGTCGGTGTTTACAATTTTATGCTATCGGAGCTTCAGGAGTAGCCCCGCCGACAAGTACGACGTTTCTAACAAATATTGGAAACCGGTGAACTACTAAGCTAGGTGCTTGATGAGCCCCGTCTGTTAATAGTTAACATGTTAATTACGGTTAATAATTATAATGATACGGATAAGTACGGTTAATTAATATCGGTGACTAACAAACAGGCAGGAAACGGAATACGGAACTGGACAGGAACTCAAGTTGTTATTTTGGTGTCGGTCATTCGGTTTTATATGTTTTGTAGCTGTAGAGGGGCAATCTGGTGGGAGGTAGCTGCGCACCCCACTTGCCCAGGTACCCCATCTATGGCCATATTTATTAGCCATTTTTGGAGCCTTACAGGCACCTATTTAAAATTATAAATTGGTCTCTTACAAGATACAAAAAAAACTTGGCACGCTCCTACTTCTAACTGTTCAAATCCTATTTAAGCAACAGACACTTCCAGAAGATGACCTAACGAAACTACACGTTATTAACTCTGGTGTACCACAGGGAAGTGTTTTAGGACCTGTACTCTACCTCCTGTACACGGCAGGCATTCCTACCACCGACCACACGACCACGACCACAATTGCAGATGATATTGCAATTCTTGCAACTCACGAAAACTGCATCACAAAACCTCTCTCAGCCAACTGTTTCCGACTTTGGCGTGTAAAAGCAAATAGAACCAAATCCACACAAGTGACCTTCACACTCAGAAAGGAAACGTGTCCACCAGTATCCCTTAACAACACTCCACTTCCACAAGCAGAAGACGTCAGATACCTCGACTCACGACCAGAGACTAACTTGTTGGAGAAAACATTTATTCAGTAAACGAAAACAACTGGGCGTAAGTTCATCCAATTACACTGTCTATTAGGGCGATACTTCAAGTTAACATTACACAATAAGGTCCTACTTAACAAAAGCATACTCAAGCCCATCTGGACATATGGACTACAACTATGGGCAACCACAAGCAGCTCCAATTTAGAGATTTTGGAGAGATTCCAGCCTAAAACGTTGCGGATAACAGCAGATGCTCCGTGGTACATTAGAAACGAGATCATCCATCGAGATCTCCGAGTGAAATTAGTGAAAGAAGTGAAGTGCGTGAGTGCAAGGTATATCTCACAATTAGAAAACCATATATACTTTCTTGTTGTGAACCTGCTGGATAACAGCAATGCAGTGCACAGACCGAGGAGACCCAGGCCTCCTGGATTTTCCGGACCGACATCGGGGGAGCCCTCCAATGGGACGGCATTGTAACTCTGCTTGTAAATTCACCTAACTTAGAGAAATAGCCATAGAAATTGAGCAGATTGTAAATATAAAGTTAAAAAAAAACTTTTCAACTTGCCGAAGGACCAAATTGCAATTGATTACAATCAAAATTATACCATGTGAATCCATATTCAATAAGTCAATTTCCGGTTGAACTATTCTATTCAATTAGAATTACCATTTATGGCAATTAGAGAGTACGTGCAATATTATACATGTGAACAGCACTTTTCAAAAAGGTATTAATAAATTGTGAAGCGAAGGAAAGTTTTAATATAACTTTGTAGATATGTCACGTAAGAATTCGGATAATATTCAACAGATTGTACAACAAACAACCATTCAAAGCAGATGTTAATTACTCCAACTTAGTCGTGATCCCCTTCAAATTTAAATATGATTAGACATTTTAGTCTAATATATCTTTGAAACATGATTTAAATTATCCCAATAAAATGTAACAAAAATATAAAACTGACAAATAAAACGCGATGGGAAAGTTTGAAAATTTAATATTTCCTTCCAACCAAACGGCAACCAAATAAAATGCAGCAAATATAAAAGCCGCAAAATCAATCGCAGCTTGTGGACAGTGCAAACAGATATTAATATTTAACGATGGTCTCTCCCTATAGAATGCGAACATCCACCCCTATTTAGTAAACACTTTACATATTGAATAAATTCGTCTTTTATTTAAAAAGTTTACTAGGAAACAAATAGACAAATGACCGAGTTCGTCGTGCTACAAATACGAGTAATAATTACCAGTTGACGTTAATAAAACTTTAAATGCGTAACTTGTATTAATAGCGTTAATAATGAATGAAAAAAGTAACGTATCTAACAGTCTCTTCATAAAATATTACGCTAACTTACTATTTGTCTTTAAAAAAAAGTTTCGGAAAATTACTTTGGTAAACTAAATTTTCTTATTGCATATCACGAGAATGGATAATAACACAAATTTAACAAGATTCGTGTTAGTCGCACATCATCAAATCAAGTTTTCACATCTAATAAAATGAAAACAACTGTAATAAAGTAACCAATAAGAAATTAAATTGCACTTACATTGTTTTCTTAATTCAATACTTTGGCAACTTTATTATAATAGACAACGCGAGCTTTTAAAGGATCCATCTACATTCTACATTCTTCCAGATGCGGTATGGGCAGTTAAGGGCTTAGTATCTTTCACCAACGCCTATTTATAAACCAAACGAGCCTTGGGCCACACAGATCTTGTTTAGCAGATTTCTGCCTGCGACTGTGACAGGTTTTTTTAAATTTTTATTTGACGCGCCATCGACTTGATGATACCTGTTCTGGTGGACCATCTAGTGTTTTGTATGTTATCGAATATTTCAAACAACAATCCGCCGTACTGTTACTTAGTAAATTTAACGAATATCTGGAACCAGACACGATATGAGCACTATCTTTGTCTTGGCCTGTAATGTAATCCATTACGCCTCTTAGCGTTATCTACAATAATTTATGTCGATGTCAAGATTACAATGATGATTTTCCAATGCGCGTAAAGGAATTTGTACGAAATCTAAAACCGTTCGACTGGTTTTTACCCGCAGTTTCGCCCGCAATTTTTCTACTTCTCGACCATATTGTGCCAAACCATTCACTAAGGTCAAGTTAACACACATATAAAAAATGTTCAGCTCGTGGAGCTCTATGAAATAGACCTTATTTGTATATCCTCTCCCCAAGTTTGTGTTTTAACATGGTGACCTTTAACCCCTTGAAAACCGGTAGGGAGTCAGTGGGTCATAAACCATGATACTCATGCAGAACTTCAGCCCTCCGGCTCTTACGGTTTTCGAATCTGTTCGCGTCATAGAAAAGTAACGGATGGACATGAACGTGCGCAATTTTCATTATAACCAAAAGTTTTACTTTGAACCAAGGGTTTATAATCCGTAAAATACCGATTTGTGACATTCAACTTTATATATTAGAAGAAGCTTACCCGCAGCTTCGCCCGCAGTCTCTCGACCTCTCGGCCATATTGTTGGCAAACTATTCACTGAGACAAGTTGACACTTAAAATATAAAATATAAAATATAAAATATAAAATATAAAATATAAAATATAAAATATAAAATATAAAATATAAAATATAAAATATAAAATATAAAATATAAAATATAAAATATAAAATATAAAATATAAAATATAAAATATAAAATATAAAATATAAAATATAAAATATAAAATATAAAATATAAAATATAAAATATAAAATATAAAATATAAAATATAAAATATAAAATATAAAATATAAAATATAAAATATAAAATATAAAATATAAAATATAAAATATAAAATATAAAATAAAATATAAAAAATGTTCAGTTCGTAGAGCTCTATCAAATAGGTCCTATTTGTATATCCCTCAAGTACATGCTTTAACGTGGTGACCTTTCACCCCTTGGGTACCGGTAGTGACCTTGACCTGGTCAATTATCATTAGCCACCTTAGAGTGATGTGTGATACTCATGCAACATTTCAGCCATCCAGCTCTTACGGTTTTTGAGTCTGTTCGGGTCATAGAAAAGTGACGGACGGACATGCACGTGCACACTTTTCATTATAACCAAAAATCTTACTTTGAACCAAACAAGGATTCATAATCCGCAAAAAACCGATTTGCGATATTCAACTTTATGTATTAGTCAGGGGTCTCCAAACTACGGCTCGCGGGCCAACACCGGCCCGCGAACATCACCAATCCGGCCCGCGACAGTGGGCCTGACGTGCCTGGTATCCGGCCCATTTATTTTGATAAATCAAATCAAACAAAGTAATTATACAAAATAATAATCAGGTGTTTTATTTACCGACTAAAATTACAATAATCCACTAATTAAATTATTAAACATTATAATTACAGTAAAGCTCGGATGTTTAGGCACTAAAAAATGTTAAAATAAGGCATCTTGGCGCTTTAAAGTGTGTATTTAGGCATTTATCTAGGTATAGTTTGTCCCACGAGAGCTCGAGTGTGACTCATTAGTTATTGGTGTGTGAATTAACGCAAATAATTAGGTTGTCTTTCTCATACTTACAAAAAGTACCTAATGGAAAAGAGAGAGAATATAAAAAATATATCTTCTAACATTATCATTGTAAATTACGTAAACGTACGTTGAGTTTGTATCGTAGTGTCAGCTGTTAGCTGTCAAATTGATTGTTATTATTAACCTATATTTGCTTTATGATGTCGCTTACCAATAAATCGTTAAAAATTCAATCGCAGATTATGCTATGAACGTACTCAAGTATTTTGAAAACGAACGCGATCGTGGTGGATCAAATTTACCGTTAACATGGATAGTTCAGGTAAATAAGAGGACACTAAATTTATATTTTGGTACATTTGGGGTTAGAAGATTAAAATGCCCTATAGAAGATAGCTAAGACAAACGTTTTAATTTATATCGTTCGGATAGTTTTTAGGTATGACTCACACTCGAGCTCTCGTGGGACAAACTATAGAATAGGCAGTCAAATATGCATTTTAGACACTCATATAGGCAGTGTACAGGATTAAATTCAATAACTTGGGGTCTATTAATTGGGTGATTTCTAATTAACCATAACATATTTGTTACAGCAATCCATCAAATTTTTGTGGCATATCCTACTCCCGAAATGGGAATATGGGCAAAATTTAATACTCAATATATTTACTTCAAATTTCAAAACTGTAGTCATATGTTAATCTCATGATCTAGCCCGATCTTGGCCCTTGGGGCGTTGTGGAGCAATCAGTCTGGCCCTTAGGCTAAAAAGTTTGGAGACCCCTGTATTAGATTGTAAAATAATATAATATATTATAAAAAACTTTCAACAATTCAGAAACATAAAACAATATAGAAATGAACAACATGAATAACGTTACTTTTCAACGGTGAAAGATAAAGATAGTACTAGATCCGTCAAGGATTAGCCATAGGGTCTGTACGCTAAAGGGGCCGGACTCGCCAAAATAAGAGAATCTATAAAAACTATTTTGTGAAACGGATAAAAGAATATTTACCTAATCGTATGGAATAAAGCATAAAGCACCAAATATTTGGATATTTATTTTTGAAATAAAAGTTTAAATTTAAGGTGTGCATAGAAGAAGCGCTGAACAAGTTCACAGAAAAAAACCTTGGAATTTCAACAGTTACTGTGAAAACGTAGGCATCTAATAAGGTTGTTTAGAAAATTCACTCCTATTAGGAGTAAAATGGGGTGTCAAAGCTTGTTCATTTCTTGGGGTTATTGAAATTTGGTACAAACATTCTTCAAAATAAATAATGAAAGAAAGACATAACGGAGGTTAAAATTTTGTAGGTTGCTCCATTACATAGAAAATACTACAAATAATCTTTGTAGCAAATAATAAATTAGGTGCCTTTTTAACAGGCTGCAAATAGACGTCGGAAAAATTATACAGCAAAACCTGTGGTTGTAATGTGGAATATTGGCAGAAATAAAGCCCTAAGTAAATAAGCGATGTTATATTTATCAATTCTTCAAAATTACTCCTAAAAGAGAGTGCAATGGAGTGTTACAATAGGAAAAATTTACTCAACGACTAATTAATTCTATAAACTCTGTGCTAAATAGAAATGATTCGAAATAGTTCTTGTGCCGTGTATTCCGTTGATACCGAATGATCTGCCTTTTGAGTTTAAGTTAAGAGACTATAGTTCGCTTTGAAACTGTGTCTCACGATGAAAATTAATTAAAATTAATGAACTCTATTAACAATAACAACAACAAAATAACACAAAAGCAAGATAATAGAAAGTTTATAAAGGTTCTTTGGACACCAAATAACGTAACGCGCACTTAATAGTAGGGGAGCCCAAGCGGGGATTTTGCGCGTTACTCGAGCGCGTCAGAAAATGATATGGGCAGAAACCTTGTACCCTGTAATGAACCATATATGAACCTTTAATATAGGGGCGTGCGTTGAGGGCACCCGACCATATTAGTAAAAAAAATTGATACTCAGAACTGGAGCGCATCAGATTAAGACAAGATAAGTTAAGTACATCCAGAACAGTGCTTGTCAATAATCTGAACAGAAAAAACAGAAAAAAACAAAAAAAATAATTTTGTTTTCAAATTGTCAGATTATTTAACAATATTCCTTCATATTGTCAGATTATTATTTAGAACGACTAGGACATCAAGCTGAACCGTATAAAAATCTGACGCGCTCTAGTATTTCAAGGTCAAGTTTTTTTCCATTTTCAAAAATCGGTCATGACTTTTTGTCGCGTCCAAATCGTCAATCATTTGAATAGGACATTTTTTTAAGTTAACTTTACATTCCTTTTGAATATCTGACACGCTCGAATAACTTTTTTTTTGTTTTTTTCTACTTACCCCTCTTTCAGTCAGTCAGTATGAAATAAAATAAATTAACATAGAAAATGAACATAATGATTACATTGCGTCAATTTTTCTTGATGGACCTAAGTGCTTAATAAGGTATTGGTTCCTCAATCTAATAGATTTGTATCAAGGGAAAATGAATGAATTTCCTGAGGATTTTTTCATAATACTTAGAAAGCAAATCCGGGGGCGGATGCTAGCAAAATTCGCTCGATGGAGCACATACGCGAAGATCTGAAATGGAGAAGGTAACTTAAGTTACTCCTATATACATACCGTGCGATTTAAATTTTCGTTAAGTTATAGATATGACGAAAACCGCTCAAACGATTCGATGGTTTTGGGCGAATCCATCATAATGTAAATGACTGATTTGAAGAAATCTTACATTCTATAAAAATTTGTCTCACATTTTGTACTTTTTTTATGGTGTCTAGTTACTATACCTGATCTTCTGTTCGTAACATTACATTTTGTTTCACATGGAAAGATTTAGCGATATGTCCGATCTCAATTTGTACCAAAATGTGAAAGTCCAGACTTTCTCCACCCTACGATATACATGATCGGTTATCTTTCATACAAAAGATAGAAGGAACTGAACAACAAACGAAGTAAACTTATTCAAGAACATATAGGAGTTTGTATTAACGACGATCGATCCGCGACCGACTTGAGAAACTTTCGATTGGATAAAATGAACAGGAAACGGCATGAAGTATGTGTTTAATGTAGCGGAAAATAATGACGAATCGACGCTGTCTGTTGCTTATAACAGCTAATATAGAGTCGTTTATTAATTTGGAGAACTCGGAAGTTCCCGGCTTCGTTCATTAATAACAGCCTCACCTTCCTCTCGCATTTCAAAAACAGACTACCGTAAATAACTACTCGCATTGCTTGAAGGCAATGATGATATGCTGCTTTTCTGTGTCTTTCAACCTTCTAAAACTTTAGAATTTAAGTGTAATTTAGCACGTTGCTATTACCATTCCAGTAAAAGCTAGTCAAAAGGCATTTGAGAGAATTACAAAATATTTTCTAGTAAAGGCATTTAATTAAATGTTTACGTCTCGAATTAAAACTTTACGAAAGAAAAAGAAGTAGAATGAGGTAGTTACTTTGCTAATTTCAATTATCGTTGTCGTCTATTATTAAAACATTAGGTACTCAAAGAAAATAGATCAACATATGCGTACATTTTCGATACATTAAACTCGTCAGTTTCTTATTCATCGAACTCAGGACTTGACTCGATCAATAAGAAAAAGTTGCGCAACTTCGAAGTTCTCGCTCCAGAACTTTATTCCCTCTCAGTCTGTTGCTGTAATCAATTAAATATATCTTTTTTATACTCAATATATCATTTAGTTTACGGTATTATACGTAGAGGAAAATTCGATCACATTAAACGCGTGCCAATGAAGTACACGAGAAAGTTCTAAAATTTGATATCTGCAAATGTGTTCTGAAAATCGCTTATCTGGAGTATCTGCAGCTGTAAGTATCGGATAACATACTAATTTTAATTAAAAAACTCAACGGCAGGATCTAACTTTTGACTTAACATTGAAAGCCACGAGAAGTCCTACACGCGCATTAATTAAATTTGGATAAAATTTTTCATGTGTAATTAACTGTAAATAAAAACAAAAATAACCTTTTTTTTTATTAAAATTACACTTTCAAAGTGTCATTTCAATTGTACCGGTACAAATTTTCAACGTTTCGTTTCATTTAAGCAACTTTCCCCACAAATTTCAATGTTGAAAAAGTTTGGCAAACTTTTCGAGGGGTCGATTAACTTGGAGTAAACCCAACAGAAACTGTACCAAACAGTTTCCCGCTTAAAATTTGAACTTTGAAATCGTGAATGGAGGTTCAAATATGTTATATTTTTTTTTATTCGCGTTAAAAATGATTAAAGCAACTAGAAAAATGCGTGTATGACTAGTAAGGAAGGCGGTATCTTCATCAGATTCACTCCCACGGTTATGTTGAGAAATATTTGCTGGTCCGGCGTCTCGGAGGCGGGCTGCGCGACGCCAATGGCGCTACCGACGCTTCAAGACCTGGGCGTTTCACGTCGACGCACGCGACTTTTTGGACTAGAAAAAAACCAACGCTGACCTCGTTTCGATGGACAGGTGAGAGGTGTTTGCATAATAGCAGAATTTCAACTTATACGAACGCAGAAAAGCTTTACGGCATGGGTTTATGGACCATTCTCGTAATTACACTTTAATGTTTTTCATTCTTTTCAAATTTACCTTTACTCTCAAAGTGGGTAGACGAAAATGATAATTAAATGGTTAAGACATTTAACCCCGACGATATTAAATTACACTTTGTGTTTACACCTACGGTTTTGAGGGAATATTTCGACGGCCCTTTTCTAATGACAAACACGTATTGAAATATTGCCAAACGTTTATTGTTAACCTGTTTGTGTGGGCCAATCTATTTTATTTTGTGGAACGTTTTATTGTTTTTCGCTTGTCTTTTTCAGACGTAAATTTATTCGCCATATACATTTTTATAGCGATCGATTTCTTTATTCCAGAATTCTATCAAAAAATACTTTACACGACCTACTTCGGTATACACATTGTGTAATAAGACGTAATTTAGCTTACAATGAATTCTGAATATACCTACATACTCCTCTATTGCAAAGTACGTTTGTAAATAGAAATTTCAGAAAGAGAATAATATGCAAGTAGTATGAACGATTTACAAGTATTTATAAGTTAAAATGAGTTAATTTGTTAGTTTGGAAGATAAATCAAATCAAAAACTTTTTATTTGTTTTATTAATCAGGTTAAGTTGCTGCAAAAGAGTGTAAAAGTACTTTCTATTATACCTCCACATAGTTTTTCAACTCTTAGCCCTATTTGTTATACTTTCAGCAACAGTTTAAAACTTTTACAGATCGTAACTTCTGGACTTGGAATAATTTAGGTTTTTGATACTTTGAAGACTTACTTTGTTAACTATTTCTGTAACTTTGTCAGACGTTGAAAATGTTTTCGTTTTCTTTCCGTTTTTAAACGAGAATTTTGTTTGTGTATCTACTTGTAAATTGCCGTGATAATTGGCAAACAAAAACAAAACTGAAAGTAACGGTATACGTGA
The DNA here is from genome assembly GCA_036250285.1 of Pyrocoelia pectoralis. Taxonomy (NCBI): domain Eukaryota; kingdom Metazoa; phylum Arthropoda; class Insecta; order Coleoptera; family Lampyridae; genus Pyrocoelia; species Pyrocoelia pectoralis. The sequence goes on from CM070077.1 coordinate 16,735,002, forward strand.
ACATTAGCGATAAGATTGATATTGATTTTATACTTCCTACAAACAAAAAGTAGGTTACCTATACGTAGAACTACAAAAGAAAGTTTTATCAACTTTTCATATATCGATACATACATTCAATACATGGAACGAAAGTGTTGTCGAATTTGGTCATTGACCATCTCTGAAGTGTAGATATAAGGAATTTCTTGGTAATGCGACACAATTCTTTGATTATCCAATAACTGCAAGTCTGCAACTAAACTTTCCTCGATCAGAGGGTTAAAATTAGTTATAGCAAGAGAAATGCTGGATATCGTTCTGCTTATAAATTACCCCACAGTACAAACTACGCAGTCGAAAACATGTTTTTTTTTTCAAAATTTATTCACTAAATAGTAACTCCAAAAATACTTATTGACAAACGATCAATATCGTTTAACCATCATTTAAAATGGAGGTGAAGGTGCCAGTTTATATGAGTGTTTGATAGCAATGGTTTCGAAAAAAAGTTTGAAAACAAAAGACTATTTACATGCATGCAGTTATCCTTGCTGAAAATTGTACAGAGGACTTTTCAACTTTGTCGGGTTGCAAAAATGGTGTTACATGGTGTTACATCTCTTATTCAATTTGTCACTCGGTAGTCAAATTGCCTCCAATGGATCCTTTTGGGGATCTATTCTCATGAGCAATAATAGTTCATATCATAACTACTACGGTTTGATGCACAAATCACTTCGCAACGAACTGAGCCCTTCCTTCGGATCTGCTTGCGATCACAGGCTATTCCTAAACATAATTTGGATTCATCACTACATCAAACGAAGAATAACTGTATTTATGTAGTTTCCTAAGCCACAAAAATAATTTCTCAAGAGTCACAAGAATACCATAGAAGAGTTTGACAGTAGGGTAAGTCACACAGTATTTGATCTAAATGGAGCCCAATGCCATAGTAATATATCCTGTTTCGAGATATCTAGAGAAGATATGTCGTTATAAATAGTGAACCGTTTCTCACTGAATCCAGATATAACTGAAAATGGCTTTAGTCCTCTTAATTACGACAAGATATCCAACATGTTTTTGAAACAAAAAAATTCCCATAAATATGGTGATTTGGTGAACGCATATGCATGTTCACAGTGAGAAAACCGCCCAAAATCTCGCTCCTGATGTCACCATTTTCAGAAACATCGTTAAAATAATCATTTCATTGTCTTCCATCATCAGACTTGGAATCTCTAAAAAAGAATTAGAACAACTTAGACATCACGTCATCAGTACATGGAACATCAAACACCGAGTTATGAAAACTCTCTTATCTATGTACTTTATTGATCTGCAAACAAAGGACAATAATAAGGAAATATACGATGTTAAACTCCTACGAATAAACTGTGTGGTGCAATTTGAAGCAACGCATGTGAAAAGAGGAATACCGCAATGTGCGAAGTGGCAGAGATACGGTCACACTAAAAAAAAGACCATCGCAACTATAAACTGAAAAATCAATACTGATTTGGAAACGTTTAAAACGAGCCTGGAAAGTTAGTCAACCTTCAAATCTCGAGAAGAAGTAGATACAGCAGTCCATAAAATAATAAATACCATCTAAGAAGCAGCCTGGAACGCAACTTCCGAGGCACATAAAGTGCAAATTCAAGAAGTCTATCCAATCATAGTGAAGGAAAAAATCGCAAAAAACGAAAATTACGTAAACGTTACCAATTAACCCGATCGGTGGAAGATAAAAGAATACCTACTTAATATGGATACGCAAAAATTCAAACACCGACTTTTGGATATTACAAATCAAAACAATCAGGAATATCTCCGCACCCTCACAGCGCTAGAAGCCACGAACTATTCCCTGTAGAAAACCACCAGAAAATTGAAAAGAATATAGCAAGCATCATCACCTGTGAATGATGAAAATAGAAGATGGGCACGAACTGACAAGGAAAAAGCTTCTGCTTTCGTCAAACAGCTAGAAACAGTATTCACACCTTTTCCTTCACAGATCAGTCCAGATGAAGAATGCGAAATCTACAGTTCAAGAAATAAATCCGTAAAAGGTACCAGGCTGGGGCCTAATTACAGGAAAAATACTGCAAAAATATTGATCTTTCTATTCAGTGCCATCCTTCGACTGAAACACTTTCCCAAACAGTGGAAAATACCCGAAATTATACTAATCCAAAAACCGTGAAAAGTTTTAACTAGCGTATAATCGTAGCGACGCGACGCCCAAGTATAAGATAATTGCCAGTGATGTCGAAGGTTTTTGAAGAGTTCCCTTTGAAAAGAATCACCACGGTATTGAAGGAAATAGGAATTATACCCACCCATCAATTTGGGTTTAGACGTCATGTCACCACAAGTACATCGAATCGTTTATATAATCAACAACGCCTTTGAATCTAAAAGAATATTGCTCCGGTGTGTGGTGCATGAAGTCATAATCTATAAATTGAAGATCACACTGGCATATTATCACTACTACGAAATCCTCAACTCCTATCTGGAAGGCAGATGGTTCATGATCAATCTAAAGGATGAGGTAAACTTTACTCCGTTGCTTCTAGAGTGCCCCAGAGCAGCGTACTTGACCTAGTTCTATACACAATATGCACAGCTGATCTACCAACAACAAATACAACAACCATAGCCCCTATGCTGATGACACAGCAATATTAATTTCAGGTAGTAACCCGAATGTCGCAACTAAAACCTCCAAACACCCTACGTCTAATCTAGAGAACTGGATGAGAAAGTGGAAAATTCATTTAATACCACAAAATCATCGTTTACAACGAGAAGACGTTAAATACCTGGGTATGCATCTAACCGACGTTTCACATGGCGAAAACACATATTTATAAAGCGAAAGCAACTTGGCGGCACATTCAGTCCGATGTACCGACTACTAGGCAGATAATCTCAACTGAAACTAGAATTTTCCGACCCATCTGGGCGTACGGTGTACAGTTATGGGGTACTGCCGGTACCACCTCTAACATTTAAATATTATAACGATTTCAAGTCCAAAACTAGACTTACAGTTCATCTCATCACCACCCAGGTAGCACAAAACAATGTCACTCGATGGTTGAAGGGGTTCAAGCCCTCGGACCTGCCCATCAGGTTACACAGTTATAGAGGACTGAAGTCCTGATTTACAAATTAACGCAATTAGTTAGATAATTATATGATAAGAACCATTACTGGATTGTTCTAAGCAAGTTTATGTGGTTAGTTATTTGGGTTAAGCCAAATATCACAGCATTTACTTATTGCTCATAAGCCACAGATTGTAAGTATGCTAAGTAAACAAAAATATTTTTTTTTTGATCAGTGATTAGGGAAATTGATAATAATGCATTAGACAGGAATTTACATAACATGTTTCTTTATAAGACATTGTTACGGGATAAACATATTCAAGCAAGTATAAATTTTACTAAACATGCATAATTAAATTCGAAGTAAATAAATAAGGAACGCTATTCGAATGAAAATCTTGATTTTAGCAATGTACTTTTTTTCCACGTTATCCACATTTTCACCCTCCCTCTACCCGGTGAAGAGATTCTGCTTTCGTCCACGAAATTTCTTTAATCTTCATAAGACTGACTTTTCAATTACATTTATAAACAATAAAAACGATCTTAACTTCGAAAGAAGGCATCTCCGGACCAGATCACACGAATTCCATAACGTTCTTATTTTGTTCCGTCACCTTTGCACTAGTGACCCTCACTTTATTGATGCCTTTTCTTTGTGTATAGTCCGATGTATGTTTTCATTATTATAAATGCGCCTTGTAAAGGACGTTATATTGTGTCTTTGACTAACAAAGGTGACGTATCCACAGATATAACAGAAAATATCAACTTCTACAAGAAAAACTTCTGCGAACAGTGTATTCAAGCTGATGGAACTAGAGCATTTAACCGTTTTCAGATTTGGGCTCAACATATGTGGGAAAAATTTAGATTGAGTTGTGAAAACGTTTGATCCAAGTGAATTCGCACAAAAATATATTGGGGAGGTTATTCCCGTATCCAAATTCGTTGAAGAAGTGTATGATGACAGTCATGATTCTTATTTTACGTACATACCTACATACAATAAATACATCAGGAAAGGTGATAGTAGTGGTTTTCATTACGTGTTAAGTAAAATACTGAAAACTGTGTTTGCTACTGTGTATGCATACTATTGAAATTATTTAGGCGAATTTTGGGAAGTAAGAAATATAGAATTAATAAACTGACAGTATCCGATTCGTAACATACTTATAGAACCACCCGCTTTGGGAATTTTTTTTTCTTTGCTTATAACAGAATATGTGTAAGGTTCCCGTACTCGTACGTTATTTAAAGGACATATAAGAAAATTGTAACCAAACCACTTTTTCACCGACTAATGTTTAGTTTATAGTACACCCTATTTTTACAAATTTAGGTTACATATTTGCCGCCTCAGGTAAGGACGCTGCAAAGAAGTTATCGTCGAGATAAAGCTACGGCATCAGCTCCCTTCCTGGTCGCCAGGGAGTCGAATCCAGAACGTACAACATATCTACAGAGATATGTAAACCGCATTTCCTATAAATTTCCGCCGGATATTTTATATTTTCGTCCAATTTTATTTATTCCTTTATATATATATCGGCAGTTTTTCTGATCGCTGGAAAGACAGGCAACGATGCTTTTTGATCCGTCTCGACGGAAATGCACTAAGATGAGCATTAGTATGTGACAATAGTGTCTAACCCTGACAAACGTGAACAACGTTTGTCAATCTGTTTGTTTCCGCATCGATAAATACCGTTTCGGTTACACTTACTGACTCCCATTGTAAGTAAACGGAGTTTGTTTTTCTATTAGAAAAGTCTTGTTGTACTTTGTTATAATTTTTCCCTTAATATAAATTAAGTGTAAATACTTCATCTTAAAACAACGCCGAATTTGCGAATTTAGCTTGCATTAATTATCTCGATAATTAGCAAATTTTATATTTTGCATTGTCGAATATTGCAGATCGGCAGTGTGTAAGAAGCGTGCGGTTTAAACTAGCATTGGTTAAGGGTTTAGACTTTCAAGAAACACCCTGCCAAGCAGGGAGTTTTCAAGTTTAATGAATGACCGCCGCACACAACAAAGTTTAGAGCTGCTGATTTAGTAATTAGACAGCGCAGGTAAGCAGCTTCGGGCTGCTAAGATCACTAACTCAAAAATAAACTACTCCCTCATTATTTATAAGAAAATCTCTTTCTCTTTTCACAACTTGCGCCTCTTTTGTAAAATTTGTAAAGCACGCCGCATTATTTAATACCTCGTTTGTGAAGCATTTTTTACGTGCCCACGTTAAAGGTTCTTCTAAATATATTCTAAAACCATTAAAGAAACAAAATTACCTAAATCTGAGACAGTAATATGTTTACGCACTGCAGTGTTCCCTTTACTTCTCTTGGTTGTTCGTGAATTTCAAGTAACTTAACAGTTGCTAAAAGTTATGGTTGCTTAAATAGGAAAACAAATCCCTGATATCTACTAACATTGTGGCAACTTCAACAACCAACAAAGTATGTTGGGTTGGAAATCAGGAAATACTAATAGGTAGATATAACCCACTTTATATTGGGTTTATTGTCTTTCTATGACGGCTCCTTATCCAGCAAAGTAAGCGTCTTATAGTTAAGACGTCAAAGAATATTGACCTAATGCCTTCGAATTTAGAGAATAATCGAACACCTCCTTAAAACTATTATTATTATTTATTTCGAAAAGCAGAGACATCTTATCGCCATATGGGTAAACCTACTTTTAGTCTCGCGGTTTCAAATGAAATACCCCATAATAGAACCTAATACATATCTATTATATAATTTAGGGAAGTGTCCAAGGGACGATTTAGGAACTAATGATGAAAGCTGATCGAGGTTCCTAAGAGTAAGAGCGATAGAACAGAACATCCTAATGGAAAAACATTGAATCGTGTAGGAATAAAGCTCACGATTGTTTTGCATTTTGGAGTTGACTGACAGTTATTGTGTATCGACTGATGCAAGAAAAATCTCAGCAAGTGAATAGATGATTAGATTACCCTAATTTTAATCAGGGAGACAACACAGAAAGGTGAAGTCGTTCTGCATTAGATTTCGAAAGAACATGGCATGATGCTTTTTTTCCAATGATTAAAGTAGAATTTAATTAGAAAAGTAAGAGACATTCATCCTACCTGCTGAATGTAGCTACCGCCAAGAATCACGTGTCTTGGAATGGAAGGAATAAGAATAGAGAAAGGGACAAATGTAAAAACTGTGAAGGTTGTCTTTGAGGTACGAAAGGAGAAAGCTTCGTTACAAGTAAACGTACACCATGATACACATTGTGGGAGAAAAATCTGGATACACCTCATAATTTTTGAAAGATACCTATAGAAAGTTGAAATTTGGGAAAGAACTACTTATTGAGCATGTTGGCACCCACTCAAATCTGTTAGAGAGGAGAGGGGCTACGTCAAAACATTAAAACATTGAATGAGACAACTCTGACCTACTTCTAGAAGTTGTGTTTCCTTTTCCTCATGCACATTATCTGCCTTTTATTTATCCACCCCAGCACAAACGTACTTGCTCATTCACCAATGAACATACTATGCATGTAATAAATATTATGTTATGAAAAAAAAGTAATCGATAACTATGATTCCGCAGATGTAACTGCAGATATTCTTAATAATATTACCATATTCCTTCACAACCCCTTCAACATATTATTAATGCCAGAGTGAGTAAAGGTGACTTGCTGGATAAATTTAAACTTGTCATAGTTATCCCATCCCATTATACAAAGAGGGGCCAAGGGACGTTTTAATCAGTAACTATTGCCCGATGTGAATACTCGATGTTTTGTCGAAAATTTAGGAAAAATGTGTCAAATCAATTAAATACTTATCGAAAAAGTAATTAATATAATTAGTGACGAATAGTATGGGTGTAGGGAAAATTTCGGATGACCTTTTTGAACTGATTTCGTTTATTAGCTAAGGGGTAGATTATGATGAGAAAGTTCTTGGGGTCTTTCTAGACCTATCGAAGATTCAATTCAATTCAATTCAAAAACGTTTGTTGTTATAAGAAGTATTTACAATTCATTTTGGGTTAGTAAGTTGTGTTTGGGTTGCTCAGGATTATTATCCTCTTCAGCCCTCGTCGGTTGTTTAATGTTAGTAGTTAGACGTTCGATACAGTCCATAGAGAAAGGATTTTGGATAAAATGGGGCAGTAGGGCATTGTGGGAGGGACCCGGGCTAAAAAGAAATAATTTTTCCAACATCGCTTATGAAAATGACACTTTCATCCTCAATGTAGTGAGGAAAATAGGCGTTTGCATCACTAGTGAGGAAAGTTCATTTCCGTAGCAACGTTAGAATACAAAATGAGCGACTAAATTCTTGAAAAAATAGGAGAGTAAATTAATTATAAATAAATTTAAAATTGAGACTCATTTTTGCGATGTTGGAAAAAATAGCATACACAATTCGTGATGAAAGTGCGATTTTTCAACTCGCAATACTATCCTCACTCGTTATCGCTCGTGAATACATAATGTATTGCTCGTTGAAAAATCAGTCACTTTCATCACTTGTATTGTAATGTACTATTACACTATCCCATTGTAACTAAACTCTTGCACAAGGTGCCACCTGACCTTCCATGACTCCGATGTAAACGCCCCCAGACATTTCCAGCCTTCGCCATTGAGCCATAGCTTCACCTTCCCTACAGAGAGGTCATCGTCACCCAGCCACCACCTCCTCGCCTCTCCCCGGACACGACTTGTCTGACGTTACAGAGGGAGCACGCGCCCCATAACCCACGGTTTATTATTCAAATCAACAGCTTCTCCACGTAACTTGATGGCCCACCTGTGATTCCTCAGATTGAGTCTGTCCCTCAGGTAGCTATCCGGTCCCAGGTCGAGGTTCAGTTGCTTATACATTCAATACCTGACTGACGATGCCACCCCCCTCTACCCCATTACCTCCACATCAATGACTTTATCTTTCAAATTCTCCTATATTATCTCCCCATCCCCTCAGTCTTTCCCACAATGGCGGTAAACTACTGACTGACTCCCCTTGACCACGACCATAATACCCGGAGAACCAGTGTGGCGAGCTCCCTCATCACTAGACTGCATGACTCCTGGACAACCAGGACAGTCATGTTACGCCATAACTACCCTCTATGATAGCCTGCCCCCGGACCGACGGCCACAGGCCATGAGAATGCCATCTGTGGCATACTTTGGGCGGATTAAAGATTGACTACTAATCCTCTCTTACTCCCAGGTAGAGAACCTTTTTGTTCCCTACTACTTAAATGTAACAACTGAGCGGTAAAACTTTCATCTTATTTTTATCTATTTTTCTTCAATTTGTACATCAATATCGTCATCTTATTGTGTTGTTTAGAGCAAAAGTAAAGAAAAAAATTATGTTACTATTGAAGTATAAATAGTAGAAATATTTAAGCATAATTAATTGCGGTAATGTAGAATATTTTAGTTTACTATATAAATAACAATTAACGGACTGTAGTGTAAAGATTAGAACCTCACCTCTGCCACGCACAGTTTTTACTATGTGACAGAGTAACCTTTTGCCAAATTGTTTATCATGTATTTTCATAAATTAATGGTCAAAAACTTGTCACAGTTCAGTTTGAACTAGGCAGTTTGAAATTGTGTCGCAAACAAGATCGATTGGCGTAATTAATATGTAAAATTAAAATATGAAGTTCAATATAGAAGAAAGTTGAACTGCATTACGTTTTTCAAGTGCCCAACAGAGTTTAATATCGTATTACAAATTTCAACGATTCAACCAACCGTTCTTTCCGCATGATGCGCTTCGCTTGCATATTAAGGGCACCCTTGCTCTTAAGACCTCGTAATTAGCGGGCCGAAAATAAACAGAAGCACTGCCAGAGTTCGGACAGGGGTGGTAGCAATGAAATTGTGGGCAGGAATTTCGACCACCGGAATACTAAAGGAACGTTAGCGTGACTGTAAGCATCGTCCACTAATCACTTCTCTAATCACCGGAGTAATATTGTCAGATAACAATCCAGAACAATTCCTAATATGCGCAAGATATGCGATAAAAATAATCGGGACGATATTACCTGCCAATATGGAGGATTAATGGGAACATTGTTTCAATAAGCGGGCGCTTAAGTACCTCTCGCTCATTGTTGACCGTCTTAGAATTGCCCGTTGTGTTCTAATTACTTCCGGCTTAATTTCACTTGTTCGAGATTTGTTTAATTTCCTCTAGCTCGAGGCAATTTTTCTTCTGTGATGGAAAACCCCCGTGCCGTTCGTTTTTTTTTCTCTGGTCGTTTTGCGAGCACCTTACCTACGCTAAGCCAATTTTCAGACAAAAATAAACTGACTGAATTCTAATTTAGTTAAATAAATGAAACATGACGTAAGTAAAGTTCCCCTTATATATACATACAGCTAGAGGCAACATATTAACATGCAAATATAACTTATGCAGTAAATTCCGTTCTCGACCTCTTCAGCGAGGAATGTGGAAGTCCAGTGAGGGATCAGATTTCAGTAGTCCAGTCAGTTTAAATAGCATAATCGAGTTATGTGGGCAAAGTGACGGGGCTTGTACGTCTCGTCTGCCGGCAAATTAAATCGTTCTTTTCTTTTACATAATTACCTCTTAACTTTGCACTTCTGGCGGTCCACCGTATGTGAATTAACCCGACTCGACTCCACTTGATCTAATTATTCCATCCGCAGTCGAGCTCTAAGCTAAAGGCTAAATAACGCGTCTTTAATCTCGTCGTGCAGAGACATTAGCAGAGCTTTCCCTGAGCGCACAACTATACGACAACCCTTTGCAGAGGGGTATCATTTGCCTACTTACTATTTTACGAAATTCGATCGATTCGAGCCAAACTTTTACCATCACATATTTGAGTATTTTCATCAAATTGCGTGGATTCATAAAATCAAATTTCCGACAACTATTGTGGTTACATAAATCTTATAAATAACTCTTGACTTCAAACAATTGCTTATGCTAAATTAATAGGGTGATTAAGGAGTGATTTCGATTATTGTTACTTCAACTAGTATTACACCTACATTGTTTATGTAGCAGAAAATTAACCGTTAACAAAAAGTTGATGAACGAAATGTCATAGACTAGGGGCCTACTAACGGGTTCAAGTATTTATCACCCCTTTATGTTTTAACATACCTAATATAAAACGTTCTATGTCCTTATACTACATCCAGTTTTCCAGCGTTGCATATGTATAATTCTCTATTGAACATATAGTATTAGTACCTAATAATAATGAATCAGAAATATTAGAATACGGAGCAAAACAGATAACTTGCACAAGTTTCTATCAGAAATCCATTCTTAAGACACTAGTGCGTAAATATGGTCTAAAATTAGGTCTTCCTTAGGAAAATTGTTTACAGGAACTCTCCCCCTTCCAGTATATAAACGGAAATAATGCCACTGACAAAGTAGAAATTGTAACCGAAAGCGAGTTTCGTAGAAAGAAACTATCCTGAATTTTTCCTGCGAGACAGAGTTCGAAATCAGAATCTTCAAGACAATAGAATACCTCAGGGATCAACTTTGAGCGTCGTATAATTTTGGATTGTACAGGGTGTACAACTAAGAAAGAAGGCCGGCCATAACTCGGAAACTATTTGAGATAGAAGAGTGAAATAAAAAATCTTATAATAAATGTGGCCAAGAGAAAATGCTGGAAATTATTTTCAATTTCCTACCATTGTCGCCAGATGGCGTTTCACTGATTTCAATTTGAAATTCTCATTTTTTGGGCAATTTTCCTCAGTAAGGTATTTAAAAAAATATATTCATTGTAAACTAGTGATCAATATGTAAAACTTTGTTTAATGAATTTTTACGATTGCTGTCAAAATAAAGGGAGGGGGAACTAAATTACGTGTTACTAGAAAAATCGTGTAACTCCGAAACGGGGTGCTTGAATCAATATTGGTCTCGATGAAAAGAGAATACTTGATATTACCAAAAAAATTCAAAACCATAACAATTTCTTATCTCCGTCTACCAATAGAGGGCGCAACTTGTTGAAGGAACAAAACGGTCGACTTTTCTAAAAAAATTCAAATGGTACCAAATATTTTTTTCACTGCTATTGGAAGGAAAATTAATAAGGGAGTAATTTACAAAAAAAAATTATGTCAATAGCTCTTATAGTAGCGAATATATAGTCAAAAATGTGTAATATAAGAGGCAATTTGAGGTATAAACAAATCGTAAGCTTAACATAAATAAAGTAGGGTATGAGAACTTTCATTTCTTTCAAAATTTCAGTGGTACTGCAACAGTTGCATTTTGCATGCAATGAAAATATGCTGTAATGCTTCTCCATGGGAAATTAGCATTTTTGCTTATAATACAACAACCGAAATAGACATAATGTCACTTTGTTATCTAGTTTGCAGCTTTGGCATAAAGTTTTCATTTTAAGCGTTTTAATTTGTTTATGCCTCAAATTGCCTCTTATATTACCACATTTTTGACTATATCTTCGGTACTATAAGAGCTATTGAGATAATTTTTTTTGTAAATTACTTCCTTATTAATTTTCCTTCCAATAGCAGTGAAAAAATATTTGGTACCATTTGAATTTTTTTAGAAAAGTCGACCGTTTTGTTCCTTCAACAAGTTGCGCCCTCTATTGATAGACGGAAATAAGAAATTGTTGTGGTTTTGGATTTTTTTGGTAATATCAAGTATTCTATTTACATCGAGACCAATCTTGACAAATTCAAGCAACCCGTTTCGAAGTTACACGATTTTTTCCAGTAACACGTAATTTACTCCCCTCTCCCCCCCTTTATTTTGACAGCAATCGTAAAAATTGATTAAACAAAGTTTTACATATTGATCACTAGTTTACAATGAATATATTTTTTTAAATACCTTACTGAGGAAAATTGCCCAAAAAATGGGAATTTCAAATTGAAATCAGTGAAACGCCCTCTGGCGGCAATGGTAGGCAATTGAAAATAATTTCCAGCATTTTCTCTTGGCCACATTTATTATAAGATTTTTATTTCACTGTTCTATCCGAGTTATGGCCGGTCTCCTTTCTTAGTTGTACACCCTGTACAGCCTAACTCTATATGAAATCGATGTGCCATAAAGCTGATGTCTGCTTATAAAATGCTGTAGTCAACAATGATTGTGGAAGTTTTGTCCCTGATATGGTCAGGATCCTCCCGTGGACACTTCCCAAAATGCCCAGTATTTTGACATCTACGCTTTAAGCAATGTGGTGGACTCTAAAATATAGAGATTAGAATGCGTATTCCAAAAATGTAATAATATGTGACTTATTAAACGCATCCCAATCTATTAAAAGTATGTCACATACTCGTATACTTGTTGGCAGAATTCTAGCCAATATAGCTTGGTTAAATAAAGGGATGAAGAGATTTCATTCCTGTGGGAACTACAGGCAATGAGAAAGCAGATGAAGCAGCAAACACTGCAACTATTATAAACGTGGAACAAATTTAGACAAAAGTGACGTTACACGTAACATTAACCAAATAATTTGCTACAGCTGGCAATAGGAATAGCAAACGTTTCATACTCACACTCACAGGGCTTTCACTATGACTTTTACCATAATCAACTCCGAAAAACCGAATGACATGAATCATTTGAACTTTGTTTTAAAGGGACTGTCGTCAATTTTGAAAGTAACTTGAATTATTGACGCTAACTTTGTTCTGGTGGCAGGCTACGACAAAGAAGGGATCAGTAAAACTGTAGGCGAAAGCTAGCGTATGAAAATCTAAAATCTGTATGAAAATCCCACAGATATTTAGGATATGAGCGGTAGACATGTTAGAACTCATCCAATGATAGTATCCCTAATGTTGAATGAAAATGAGAAAATATTCCACAGTGATTATACCTATAATGCGACATATAAGGTTGCTATTTATCTCCCTCGTTACATGTTACTATCGGTTGCAAAACGCAAATATCCACCATAGTTTAAACAAGACACAAGGGAATGATAGGAAATAATAGTAAGGTGTGGAGGCTTGTTTTCTTCAAAGTATATTTAGATTTCAGAAAGTAAACGCGTAATCATAAAATATTCACACTGTCAAGATGTGTATGTACATACGAAATTCACTTGAACAACATTCCTCTCACGAACCGAACGTCGAAATCTGATGATAATGGTAACCTTACATTGATAACGAAGGGGTCTGTTGACTAACAGTCCACCGACTCTGTCGTGATCAAGGCGAACAGTCAAGCGATTGCCTATCCTGACTCGAGTGTTCCTCCATTTATCATCGGGAAGAACTACCTTTTGATGCGGAAAAGGTATTGTCTCTTGCTCTTGGTCTTCAGGAGAGCATCTCCCATACTGGCGCAGTTTCAGTTAGGATATCAAGGAAGAACCTGAGCTTGCTCATGGTCATACTTTCTTGGTCGAATCACAACTTTTAGGGGATGCTGAGACAGCAAAATAGTGTGTCATCATATTATTTATGAAAGCCCTCAAGTTCCACGAGGATCTAACTAAAGGGAATCATGGCGGGCAAAGGTCGCAATTAGATCCGCTCCCTCCGTAAGGTACGACATATCTCACGTGTGGTGAGTGCGGAGTCGGACGAGCTGAAGGAACTACAGAACAGTCACTTCTCTATAATTTATTGCCGTCATATATCTACAGTTGTTGGGCATTTCCTCCTCCCCAATAGTTTTTAGCCAAAAGGGTTTAAACATAGTCAGAACCTAGTATCTGGCGTATTTTAAACCAAGTGACGCATCGAGATCCGTGAATGTTTCTTTGATCTCGGTGTCCTGAATATTTCTGTGTCTACTCATTGTTTATACATCTCATTTTGATTCCTATCATAATGTGTCTTCTCAGTTGGTTCATTTCGAAATTAAAAATTCCCACCTATGTTTGAAAATAGGGAATGAATATCGAAAGTACTTCTTACATTCATGTAACTATCTCATTATCTCTTCTAATATTTCCACATCTCATTCTTTTTCCTTTTCTCGTGACATCCATCTTTTTGATTGAAATATTTAGTTGGTAGTTAATGTAGTAAGTAATTCTTAAGTAGCGTAGACTTACGGCATTTTCTAAGATTGCGCTGTCCGTCCGTCCGTCTGTCCGATCATAATCACTCATAGATGTTCGAAAAGACCTAGCGGATAGACTTGGTTTGAGTTTTGTTACGGTTTAAGTGCATCGTAGGTTTGTGTGTTGCCTATCTTCTGAAAAATGTTGTGACCTTGTTTCTAGTTTATTTGTTTATTGCAATTTTTCCATTTCCTATTTGTGATAAGGGACTTATCTGGTATCCGTCTTGTTTTTCGTTTCCTGTGGGGAACCATTTTGCATTTCGTCTTAGAAAGTCGTTTAGAGCACGTGGTGGTACAATTTTGCCGGTGATTAATAATCCCTTCTAAATTTTAAGGATCTTGGCAAGTTGTGAATTGTGCAAATTCCATTATTAAGTACTCACCCATTTTGTGTGACGAAGTGAGGGCGGTGAAGATTTTTTCGCTTACGCGGATTTGAAGGGCCCGTGCTCCGAGTCTACCTATCAGCTCGCCTAACATAGTAGAGGTTTGTACTGCAGATTGATTTGTATTAGAAGTCCGACATTTCCTCTTATTTTCAGCTTTTAGTTTTAATTCCTCAATTCCATACTTACTTTTCCAAGTTTGTAATCTGTGGAACTACGTAGGGAATCGTTAATTGTGTCCTTGTGGGTTTGGTTTGGAACTGCCCGTCCGTTACCTGGAGCCTGCCGTCACGATACGGTCAAGGCATCAGCCATCTGGAGTAATAGTCGGGTCAGCACCAGGTCAGATGGTCAGATGTGCAGTCACGATTTTGACACATGCATACGAAAACTTTATTTTCATTTAAACTTAGTGAAAAATCGTTATTTTCATGGTTTTTACTCAATTTTACAGCCTTTCTGGCACGCAGTGGAAATGTCCAGAGTGGTTAATCTTATGGTTTCCATCGAAAAACTGAAATTTTACCATTTGTTAGGATTGGGTAGTGTTTTTGACTATATTGGAAGAATTGATGTTTTCAGTCAAATATTGCGGGAAAAAAATGGTCGGATCCATTGTCGTTTCCTTTCCGAAACCATTCTATAACTATCGTTGTTCCTTTGTGTACGTTTTTAGGAATTTGATTTCTATTCGCGCCCCTTCGTATGACAGCTAGGTTTTGCCGTTATCTCCTAGTCGCTTTATGAAGTAAGTACCTCATGACTCCATTTGACAGTTTCTGTCCATGGTCCTTTTAATAATTTTTTTCTAATTATACGTTTTTGGTGATGTTGCATGGCGTTCTTTGGTCTTTCATTCTTATTTCTCATTGTGATATTCTCTGTTAGTAGTAGAAAGCATGGTGCAATCAAGCAGTCCTCTACAATGATTTGAAGATGAACCTTTCCCAATGAGAAAGACGTTAATACAATTATACTATATTTGAATCAAGAATTTGAACTAGAACGATTGAAAATCTTGTTGCTGTTGAGATAAAGTACAACAAACCAACTCAGACTTGCAGCTGTTACAGTTACATGTGAACATTGACAGCTTATATATATATCGAAATCCGTACATTTGAATAAAATACTCAAAGAATCTGAAAATGTAATAATTTATAACTGGGTAGATACATTTGAAAAGATAAAACTTTACTCATTGTAATAAAAGTAAGTAAACATTAAAATCTCTGCGGGAATTGATAATGTTCCTGCTGAAGGCCACTTACGACACAACTTTACTTAATTTCTTATGCTCCTCAGCAAAATCAGCAAAATCACGGATATTTTATCGAAATAATTTAGGCTTCCACCAAAGAAAACTTTTATGCCATTATTCTATATACTGTGTTCGACCTTCATCAAAATATAACTGAAATTACAAGTTAATAAATGTTTACTTATTGTTGTGTAAGAATACCTTAGAATTTATGGATGGAGGAAGTTTCGATACAATTATAGAACCAGTAAATAACTCGGACAAGAGTTTTGCAAACATGTACCCGACACTAAGTATTGTCTGAAATTTAAGTTGTTCCCCGGCATCTTCTTCAAAGTTCTCAAGTGAAGGGTTTCAAGTTCTCAGGTCACGTGTTTGCTCAACTTCTGGTCCGATGAAATTATTACTAATGCTATGCATATTCGCATGCTCTATACATAGTACGGTGAGATCTATTATATTAACAAAGAATTTTTCAAAATTTGTTAGGACGTGATAAAAATCATTCTCTTTTGTCGTCAATGAATTGAACGCGGGTGCTAGAAGTGAGAATAAATAGAAGCGAGTGTGTAGGTGTTAAAAACATAAAAGAGGCGAATGTTGCAAATTCGTGGGGTTATTTCATTGCAGATGATGTTTTCTGGTCACGATCTGAACTGTCGCCGCAGATTACGGGGGTAGACGTGTTAACTCACTGTATCTGTTTTGCTTCACTCAGTCTAGAAATGTCATCATCCAATTTATTGTAATGTAATTTGATACTGAATAGATATTTATCGTAACGCTTTCAATTGCAAAAAAAATGCGAGAATCTTCTATCTTATATGTACCGTAAAATTTACGTTTTTCTATTCGTATAGATACACTCAAGAGTGTGGCACTTCGAATTTGTCTTTACAGAGATATAGAGCTCTAAAAGAATATATCTATGAGTATTGTAAACGTATAATATTAACTGTTTTTAACGATGATGTTAAAAGTTCTACATCTACAGCACATAAATTTATTACGTACAACGTACTCCTTTTTAATGTGAAGTTAACGAATGCTTAAAAAGGGGTTTTAGACATTCTTTTCAATACATTTTGTATTATTTTTAAAACGTTCCCGGAACTAAAGTGTGACTTAACTAAATTTTGAAAGAGGCGCGTCCCTTGTTCAGAAGTGGTTGTAGAAAATAAGGCTGACTAAACTACCCACTGTACTTTTTCGCATTTTAAATCGTTTGTTACGTCAACTTTTGGCTTGTAATAAAATTTATTTTAAAATGCAAAAGCCACGGTCGCTCAGTTATAGGGGCTCGGTGGGTGTGGGTTAAGTACAATAATTAAGAATAAGGGAGTTTAGTTAATATTTACAATAAAAGGGAAAAAGGGCGCCACGTAGTTCTGAACGTACACAAAATTGAAGGTTAGAACTGCGAAGATAAGTTCAATATGATACTGAATAATAACTACAGAAATGAGTAGTCAATAAATAAGAGCGATGAAAAGAATTATCGTGGGTATAATGAATAATATTTAAATCGGAATTCCACAGATAGGTAGGGCAAAATTATTAACTATGTAAATAATGAAATACAAAATCAAATGAACAATATATTTTATGATAAACTAATTTACTTTGAAACTAAAACTCGCTGTTGATTGAATTTTTAAGTTAGTGAAACAAATTGGCAGTATAAAATTGGTTACTGATGTACAAGAAAGTAAATGAGATAATAAATAAAGTATATGTTACCTTTTTATAGTCTTGCCCAGATGTGGATGCTATTCATAGTTTCCAATTCTGATTAAATACCTCTAAATAAAAGTCAAAAGGGACCTCAACAGTTTATAGTCCGGATTATGATAGTTTAACAATTACTTTCGAACAAGAAATAAGCAATTGTTACTGGTGTCAACTTATATTCAAAGTACTTCAGTACGATGTCAAATCAAGTGTAATCCTCAGGTAAGTTAAGGTGGTAGAAGAAATCCAACAAACATCAAACGTTGGAATGATGTCTATAACGGCTATAACTCTCAAAAAATCATTAGACCTTTAACGTAAGGTAGGGTATCTTGTTCAACAACTACCACAGTTGAGTGTGCAGGAGCTAGAGAAAGTGCAGTGCTTATAACGAGAGTATTCGCATCTTCCTTGCCTGGGAACTATGTGTGTTTTAGCCAATTTGTCCATTAACATTAATATTAAGCGGTTTTTGTTTGATGAATTACATAGGAACTTTATCCTAAGAATCTTAAGCAGGCACTGAAGAGTAGTTCAACTGAGCTATTTTCGCAAGACCTCATTTTGACCGCTTAACATGCTTTATGCTTGCGTTAGAGTCTTCAAAGACGACAGTGATTTGAATTCTTTTATTTTTTCCACTTACATCTTATACAATTATTATTAGCTATACCAGAAAACACTTAAACACTATAAAAATAAACACAATATATACAAGGTGTCAATTTGACAACTTGCAAGACTTAGCATCTTACTATAACAGATACTTAAGTAAAATTTCTCGAAACTATTTCTAGAAGATGGAGGTGGAACCACTATGACCCGCAAGGCAATCTTCTGCATACCTTAGGAACCAACCACCTCACTGCAAATTGCACTACCACATGTGTAATACATCATTGGAAAGCTCTTTAAAAATACACTATACATCAGTATCAAAAAAAATGTTAAATAAATAATTATTTTTTAATTAATACGAGAAACAGTATTTATTAGTTATTTACTCAAATTTATTGTTTTTAAATCTCAAATTAGGTACCTACTATTTTCCAAAAACAGATTATCTTTACAAATAGGTAGTCAAATGAACAGAAAAACTCAACAAGAAAATTATACATTCAGGTTAAAAAGATAGTGCGGTAGTTCAATTTAAAAAATTCTGGCAAGTTGCCACGAGACTTCCCTCGTATTAACACTTTTTTCAAAAAAAAAAATACTACTGAATTCAGAAAAAAATACTCTTAAACTACATAAAAAACTGCAATTTTATCTTATAAAAAAATGAGTGCCGCCATTTTAGCTTACACCGGAAGTGACGTAATCAAAGGTAATATCAGCATTTTCGTTCTTGGCCCGAATGCAATCGATTGGCGAAAACCGCATTTCGATAACTTTAATAGTTTCTGAGTATAGAGCGTTGCAGTCATTTTTTAAAAATGATTTTTTTAACACATTTTTCAAAAAATAAGTATAGCACAATTGTATATTGCTGAATTCAGAAAAAAATACTCTTTTAAACTACATAAAAAAACTGCAACTTTATCGGGGGTAAATACATAAGATGTTGATTTTTTATCGATAAAATTGCTTTTTACACGAAAATTTTATTACCATGGTTACAAACTCGAGAATCAACACCTTAGATAAATTCACGAGCGCGTAGCGCCAGTGAATTTATCTAAGGTGTTGGATTCGAGAGTTTTTACCAAATGGTAATCAAATTTGAGTTCCTTAAAAAGCAATTTTATCGAAAGAAAAAATTAACATCGAATGTATTTTAGGGAGATTAATGCACTACTTGTAGTATTTCAAAAAAATTTTTGACGTTTGACGAATTGCGCCAAAGCCTGCTAAATTTCGAGTTTATAGTTAAATAAAAAGCAATGAAAGTATGTTCTAAAATGTACGTAAGAGAGAAATGATGAAACAAGGTGAAAATTTTTATCACTTATTAAAAATGTACCTAGCTTTTTATCGATTATTGGTAATTCATATGTGATTGGTCGTTTTAAACGAAATTCATTAATTTCATTGGTTTATTTTTCTGGAGTGTATTAATCTTATAAAAAAAATGAGTGCCGCCATTTTAGCTTACACCGGAAGTGACGTCATCAAAGGTAATATCAGCATTTTCGTCCTTGGCCCAAATGTAATTCATTAGCGAAAACCGCATTTCGATAACTTTAATAGTTTCTGAGTATCGAGCGTTGCAGTCGATTTTTAATAATTATTTTTTTTAACACTTTTTTAAAAAAATAAGTAAGCACAATATATATTGCTGAATTCAGAAAAAAATTCTCTTTTAAACTACATAAAAAACTGCAACTTTATCTTATAAAAAAAATGAGTGCCGCCATTTTAGCTTACACCGGAAGTGACGTCATCAAAGGTAATATCAGCATTTTCGTCCTTGGCCCAAATGTAATTCATTAGCGAAAACCGCATTTCGATAACTTTAATAGTTTCTGAGTATCGAGCGTTGCAGTCATTTTTTAATAATTATTTTTTTAACACTTTTTTCAAAAAATAAGTGTAGCACAATATATATTGCTGAATTCAAAAAAAAATTCTCTTTTAAACTACATAAAAAAAACTGCAACTTTATCTTATAAAAAAGATGAGTGCCGCCATTTTAGCTTATACCGGAAGTGACGTCATCAAAGGTAATAACAGCATTTTCGTCCTTGGCCCGAATGTAATCGATTGGCGAAAACCGCATTTCGATAACTTTAATAGTTTCTGAGTTTAGAGCGTTGCAAGGAATGTGTACGTACAGACTACAGACTACAGACTACAGACTACAGACTACAGACTACAGACGACAGACGGAAAATTTTTTTTTGCATATTTTGAATCTACGTATTCGGAAACGCAAAGATATGTAAAAATTTCCATAGGTCAAATTTTTTTTTTTGGAAAACTAATACAATACTTCCCTTTTACTTCGTACTCGGGAAGTAAAAATAGGGGTGATAAATGGCGGGAACCTAAGGGGTAGTTGCAGAAGATTGCCCTGCAGGTCATAGTGGTTCCTCTTCCATGTTCTAGAAACGGTTTCGACAAATTGTTATAGTTTCCAAGATATGAGGTCTCGCAAGTTTTCAAATTGACACCTGGAGTACGAGCAGGCCGCAGTTAGCAATGTCTCCACACGCCAGGTCCCATACCTGCAGATGTGGGGAATCTCAGCTGGATTGAGAGAAAGAAGGCTGTCTCCCAAAGTACTATCAGTTCAAAAAATATCTGAGGGCTTGCGGGGGTGGCGTGGTTAAAACGTTTTCATTCATTTATGCGCTATGCTGCTTAATTAACGATTTGTTGTGCGGTCTACAGAATAATAGGTAGCTAAGTGTAATTTGAGGGAATGCCATCCTTCTCAGGAAGATAAGACGAAATATCAAAAAGTCTTGGGAAAATTTGCTCTCCCATCATATTGCAAATTCCACTATTTCTATTATCTTATTAATGTTCGGGAACCGAATTTTTGAGGGGTCCAAATTTTATTTAGAACACCATGTAATACAGGGTGTCTCACGGTGACCGTCGGTTAGAAGTATATCAAGAACTGTAAAAGCTAGAAATTTGAAATTTTGCACATGCGACATGGAGTGTTTAATCTACTAAATGTATTAAATAAAAAAATTTTCCAAATGGCAGCACTTCCGGAAATACCGGAAGTGACCATCAACTTCTTTATTTTAAATACAAACCAGGCCATTTTTTTTCACATTCTGATGTGTCATAAAATGTTTAGTAAGTATGCTTAAAATAATCGACGTATCAATTTTGATTGTTGAGAAAAAAAATTTTTTTCACTGAAAAATGTCAAAATCTTGTTTAGGAAATAAAATTGAAAGATGAAAGTGGTAAAAGTTAGGGAAATAGGATTTTAGGTTCTCAATGTCAAAAGATTGAGACACAATTGTCTGTCATGGATTATAAAAAATTGCCCGCGGTTACGTTTCTATTTGACGTTATTTCCAGACTTAAGAAAAACTTTAAAAAGTCTTTTTTTTAAATGGAATGCCTATTTAATTATCAGTCCATTCGATGCAGAAATAAATTTCCTTTAAATTGATATACCATGTTCCTATACCTAAAATCAATGATTACAGAATTATTTACATTTTTCTAATTAAATTTATTATTACATACTTTACAAAACATGGTTGGCTTTGAAAATTTTCAAAAAATTTGTATTCAATTGTTTCTTATGATGACAGTTATCAGTTATCAGTTATCAGTTTGAAAGTTTACGCTACATTTACGTTTGTTATCAGTGTTATCTGTTTGAATTTTGATTTTTGCGCTTAATATTTGTTTTTAATTGGGAAATATGGAATACACAAACGCTGATATTCTAAATTTGTTTTACATTCATGGCGAGTCTGCTCGTATTACTTTTCGGACCTGCAGAACCTTTAACCATTGAATAAAGAATCACTCAACACTTTAACGAAAGATATCCGCATTTACCTACAATGACAGAACAAAAAATCAGGATGATTGAAAAGAATATTCTAAATTTGGGCGAAATAAATGCGCCACTAAATTTGGCAAAGCCAATTGTCCCCAATCACGCTGCAGAAACCAATGTATTGGGATATTTTAATGTTTTCGCTGAAAGTTCTGTCCGTTCGGCGGAAAGAGACCTTGGATAGTCAAGAAGTTGCATAGATAGAATTTTAAATAATCATAAAAGCATAAGAAACATTTGAATAAAAATTTTTTGAAAATTTTCAAAGCCAACCATGTTTTGTAAAGTATGTAATTAATAATTTTATTAGAAAAATGTAAATAACTCTGTAGTCATTGATTTTAGGTATAGGAACATGGTATATCAATTTAAAGGAAATTTATTTCTGCATCGAATGGGCCGATAATTAAATAGGCATTCCATTTAAAAAAAGAGACTTTTTAAAGTTTTTCTTAAGTCTGGAAATAATGTCAAATAGACGTAACCGCGGGCAATTTTTTATTATCCATGGCAGACAATTGTGTCTCAATCTTTTGACATTGAGAATCTAAAATCCCATTTCCCTAACTTTTACCACTTTCGACTTTCAATTTTATTTCCTAAACAAGATTTTGTCATTTTTCAGTGAAAAAAATTTTTTTTCTCAACAATCAAAATTGATACGCCGATTATTTTAAGCATACTTACTAAACATTTTATGATACATCAGAATGTGAAAAAAAATTGCCTGGTTTGTATTTAAAATAAAGAAGTTGATGCTCACTTCCGGTATTTCCGGAAGTGCTGCCATTTGGAAAATATTTTTATTTAATAGATTAAACACTCCATGTCGCATGTGCAAATTTTCAAATTTCTAGCTTTTACAGTTCTTGATATACTTCTAACCGACGGTCACCGTGAGACACCCTGTATATAAATGTTATAATAAGTTACGGCTAAAACCCCCTGCCAGTATCAAATTAGGGAATGAAGATGGAAATTCGACTTAAGACACTTGTCTAGTTATCCCCCTTTCATTACAATAAACTAAAGATTCGTTCACAATAATATTCAATTTTTGACACTACATTACGATGCTGTGAACAATCCGTTTTTGGCAAATGGAGAATTCCGTAAATTTTTCGAATTTTTCAGAGCGTGGATACAGTTTGTAAAAGGACTACAATTTGCGTAAACTTTTATTATTATCATCTATTTAATTGTAAGCGGCGAAACTTTCAAATTGAATACATTAAGCAACAATATTCTAACTATTTATATTTGGTTTTTTATAATAAAAGTGTAAACCTTTTCTCGTATAACTTTGCGTTCAATATCTAAAGTATTTTTCTAATAAAAACAGAACTATAACGTTTATTGTTATCGGAGGTCGGCTATTTGTAGATAACATTACAGCTCGAGACGTTGAATCGTATTTCTTCTTGACCACTTGGATTTTCCAAGTTTTCCGTCATTATTTTTATAGATATTGGTATTATCTTTGTGGCGTAAACATAGTCCAAACGTCACCCTACCAACCATTATAAAATTCTTAATAACAATTATCGGCGCATCGTATGAAAGGAATTAATTTTTATATGAAAGTACTTGAAAGTTTTCCCTCTAAGTGCTTGTGGAGTAAAACTCCTTGAACACTTGTCACTTATGTTATTGTTTGCTCAGTCTGTTATTTAATATCTTTCTTTTAATCAGAAGCTTTCGGTTACAACGCGTTAGATAAGCACGATAGATTGTATCTCAAAAACAAAACTTTCGTGGGGTAAGGATATTATATTTATTTGCACTAAGTAGATATCACGTTTATTTCTTTCTAATTCTACATTCGTGCAGCGTTTTACTCTTGATTATATGTGCTTATCATATGCGAGGATGAGTTCAAACGTTTTAGCTTCACTTCATTCCATGTTCTGTAATGGATATCTATCTAGTTTATAGAAGTGGGTGGGGAAGACATTTACGTAACGACGTAACAGCAAAGGGAAGTATTAAAAAAAAATAAGAAGCACTTTACTCCACAGTATTATTGTTTATATGAAACGTTTTGATTACTTTCGTGTTACTTTCATTTTGTTCAAAAACTTCACTTTATCACCTGTTAGAGCCTTAAAAGCTTTTAAACGGTTTTATGTACTACATCTATACATATAATTACTTTTATACTTATGTAATACACGAATTCTTGGAATGCACATTGCACTGTCCTTTAAAAATGATTGAGATACTTTTAATCACTTCATACCTTTTTGAGGTTAGTTAAGCAATATATGTATACGTTATTATGGACAATATTGTATGCTTCGTGTTAACGAAAGATTCGTTCGAAGAAATAAGGCACAAAACCTCCCCCCTGATGATTTGTTTAATTTATTAAATTTTGTTAATAAGTACTAACTGTAGATGTACGGCCTGAAAAGTTGAATGAGATTAAATGGAATTAGTTGCAGCATAGCCACATGTTTCGACTTAAAGGCGTCTTCAGGCTGATAAAATATATGAACATAGCTTTAAATGATGATAGTAAAACTTAATAAGAAAAATAGATGAATTTTTTTACATTAAATAGGTGAAGCACGGTGAGCTAAAAATGTTTGGTTAGGTGTAGCTAACATTAGTTACTTACGAGGGAATAGTATATTATACTATACACCAAGGTTTTACATAAGTTTTACTAGTGGAAATGTCAATAAGCAGCAGACTACTTGATTTTTGTTTTATTAGTGGGAAGGCGAATTTGCATTCCTCTGCTACTTGATTTTTACAAGAAAAATTTTTGTTTTTAATTTTTGTCTTAAATTTGGCTAGTAGTGGGAAAAATTGTATATACACCACGGTGGTGAAAACATTTATACACCACGCACCTTATTCTGCTCGGGGCAAAACCCCACGCGAAATAATCTTGGTTCTCGGTCAATAATAACAGTCTTTCACCACCTTGATGTATAATATACTATTCAAACAACATTTGTAAGTAGCGTGTTTGAGTGCTTTTTTGAATATGGATATGTTAGAAATTAATTGTACACCGCCTGAAACGCGGGAAGCTGCACAGCAGTTAAACGACGAACTACTGCGCAAAAATCTAAAAGCGTGTAATATTTGAAAACTTATTATTATTATTATTATTGGTTCTGGGGGTGGTACCAATAGGTTCCCGCACTGCGACCTTTTGGTCTATTGTGCTCCCCGGTGTTGTCTACCCTTCAAGAATACCTGTATCTTTTACAAAGTCCAGGATTTTAGTAGGGTGAATCTTCGTTACTTCCTCTTGTGTAATTTTTTTCATTTCCAAGTAGGAGTTCCCTTGCCTTTATGAATGCCTCACATTGGCAAATGACGTGATAGGGCGTTTCATCTGCCTCACCACAACCCCTGCATGTCGGGGTTTCAGTCAGTCCCATGTTGTGCAGGTGTTTGTTCATGCGACAGTGGCCCGTGACCATTTCTGTCGCAAGTTTAATCTTCGTCCTGCTTAACTTTAAGATGGACGTAGCTAGGTCCCCGTTTGGGGTTTCCAGGAAGATCTTGGAATGACTCTGTCCTGGGATTTTCGACCAATGTCTGCAATGCTCTTTCGTGAGTATTGCTTGAATCTCCTTTTTGACTGTGTTATAAGTAATCCCACAAGCCGGTTCGGGTCCTATGAATGGTTTAGCGCTTGCCATTCTCGCAAGCTCGTCAGCAACCTGGTTACCTGCGATTCCCGCATGCCCAGGTGTCCACACTAGTGTGACTGAGTTGCACTTACCTAGTGCGTTTAGCATTTGTGTGCATTCAAGGACTAGCCCTGAATTTACCACATTGCTGCAATCGCTGCTTTGCTGTCCGTCACTATAAAGATTTTCCTTTTGATAAGGTTCTCTTTTAATAGTTGAGCAGCCGCCGTCAGGATTGCATATACCTCGGCTTGGAATACGGTCGCTTGTTGTCCTAGGCTTACAGAAATTCTGCAACTCCGTCCATTGCTCCCGTATACTGCAGAGCCAGTGCCCTTTGTGGTTTTCGAGCCGTCTGTGTAATACACGATTCCATTCAGCTTCGCTTTACTGGAATTGCTCTCCCAGTCTTGCCGAGTGGGGATTGTTGTCTTAAGCAGTTTGATGGGACAAACTGTTTTGGGTATCCTCTCAGTGTTCATACTTGGGTTTTGTCTTTGGAGATTTCGTCAAAAATGAGCGAGTGCCTCGCCCTTGACGATCCCTCCTCGCCGTTAACTCTCAGCCGGTATGCCCCTCTGAGCGCCTCTGCCCTAATTGCTAGGTTTAGTGGCGGTAAGTTCAAGAGGGTCTCCATAGCTGCCGTAGGAGTGGTTATCATTGCCCCCGTGATTCCAAGGCAAGCCCTACGCTGCACCTTGCTAAGTTTCTGTATGTTCGTCTGGGTGGAGGTTTGGATTTGAAAACGAAACCTTATTATTTCTACGTTAATAATTCAAAAAATTATTGACCACCACTAGAGAAATTCAACTTCTCAGTTGGCTAGGATACACAATAATTGTCAACTTCATAGCTAGTAGTGGAAAAAATAAATTATGACAGTTAGGTATGAAAACATTTAAAAAATATCTTGATCTGAGTGTAACGATGGTGAAAATAAATAAATAAATTTTCATATTGAAGTGATAATAAAAAGATAATGCACGCGCGTTTAAAACATGGTCACGTGTGGTTTTACGGGTTGGTGAGAAATTTAAATTAAGTCAAACAATAGAAGATTTAAAAGTAAAGATGTTAAATAAAATGTAGGGATACTAAAAACGGAACATTTTAAGAGGGGTTTGTGTAAAGTAGCTTGCACGGGTTATTGTTATTTAGAGGTTTCTTAAATTTGTTATTGTCGACCATCTTCGACTCGCTGTGGAAGGCAATCGTAATCAAAAACTGGTTAGTAAAATTATGGAGTGAAAAAAAATGGAGGTGGTAAATGGGTGAAAGCTTGGTCAGGCGATTTGGAGTGTTGATCTTAATGAGGTTCGGCCCGTTAACATCTATTAAAGAAGAACGTAAAAGTGGCCATTTTGTGATAGAAAGGGTGGAAGGAATGCTAAGGAATAATTCGTGGTTGATGGTGAAGGGTTTTCTATAGATGTCTATATCAATATGTGAGCCAGATATGGTGTGGGTGAGGTCGTGGAAATTAATTGACATGTTTGTTTCGATCTCCGTGGTGAATTTAATATTTTTATGTAAGGAGTTAAGGAGTTGAAAACATTCTAACAGTTGGGAAGGGTTTCCCCTGAAAATAACTAACATATATCTCCTGGGAACGTTTGTAATATAGGAAGTTGGCATCAAAGGCAGCTTTCAAATCATCTGATTTTTAAGAAGTCCCCAACCCCATTAAGATAGTCGATTTTGCTAAGTATGACCACCTTTGTCCACTTTGGTTAATTTTCTGTGTAAGATGTTTGGTGATTTAAATGTTGAAATTACCTTTAATGGGATGAATGTTTTTGAGTTTTCTTTGACTGCTGGCCCCTTAAAATTGTCGTTCTGTATTTTATGGATGACACATTCTAATTCAATTTTGAAGTATCGATTAAATTTGAAACCTTGGTTTAAAACTTTTAGCTCTTCCTTGCTGAAATCATAACTTGTTTTTGGTAGTCTTCCGTGAATACCGAAAGGAGAGTTTTTCTGACGGTAAACCCTCTTGGAATAAGACAGACGGACCTTTTCTAGGTTATTTTAATTTCTTACGAAGTTTTAAAAATAGATTAACACATATTTGCAATGAGGGAATCTAATTCTAAGTTATGAAGACAAGTGACAAGTGTACGTATGTTATACAGTTTTAACTTGATTCGATTTCTCTCTTAAAACATATTACTTTACCCAGAGACTTAACTTTACCATTATCGATGTCGTGACGGGCGATAGATCTGGTGCAGTTGGCGTTGAGGTTGATGTAATTTTTTTTAAGACCTTAGGGAAAACTTCATGAAAGAATGAATCAGTTCAGCTTGGTGGGTTAATAACTTGGTGAAATTGTGTTATACAGTAGAGCTCAAAAAAAGAGTAGCAGGAACTTTCAACCAAATAAAACACGTTGATGAAATTTGGGTTTTTAAAAGTACTTTGGAGCTTTATTTCAATCAAATCACTGGGTGTTGTGTTGTGTCATATAGAAACTACTTTCGTTACTGCTCACAATTAGGCAAGGAACGGGTAACCATTGTTGCGAGAAAGACGAGACTTCTAAGAGACAATTTCTTTGTTTCTCGTATGTTATTTTTTCGATTAATTTAATTTAATTTAATTTTTTTCAAGTGATGAGCAACTGGTGACCGATTAACATTCAGTGCATGGTAAACTTCGACGTTTATAGAGGTATTTCAATGTTTTTTCAGAAAGTGAGAAAAACTTGAACACACCTATTTTTCAGATTCTCAGTCCAGGTTTGGCTCTTGGTGGGGTTGAAATTTTCTCAGTTCACGAACAATTATAGTAAGGGTACTACTAATAAAGTAAGAATTTGTATTTCGAAACGGGTAAAATATTTATAAAATACACTTATTCATATACCAAAACGTTTTTATGGGCATATGACACTACGCCGACGGACACTACGCCGACAGTGCCCACATCGTCGACAAGTGTACAAGGGACAGTTCGCCGAATTTTTCTCTGTGGACACAACGCCGGCAATTTTAATTGCAATTACCTAACGTAATATCATTATTTTTAAACTTATTTGCGTAATTAAATGTTGCACTTAACTATGAAAAAGTATCAATTGAAAAAAAAAATACTAAACCTGCAAATAACCTAGGCGCTTTAGTGGCAATCAACGTTTAAGTTTTGAATTTTGCATTCTGCAATTAAAATAAACATTCGGCGAAGTGTCCCTTGTATACTTGTCGACGATGTGGGCACTGTCGGCGTAGTGTCCGTCGGCGATGTGGGCATGGTCGGTGATGTGTCCCTTGTACACTTGTCGACGATGTGG
The DNA here is from genome assembly GCA_036250285.1 of Pyrocoelia pectoralis. Classification (NCBI taxonomy): domain Eukaryota; kingdom Metazoa; phylum Arthropoda; class Insecta; order Coleoptera; family Lampyridae; genus Pyrocoelia; species Pyrocoelia pectoralis. The sequence goes on from CM070077.1 coordinate 16,764,016, forward strand.
GCACAGTCGGTGTAGTGTCCGTCGGCGTAGTGTCCCTAGTCGGCGATATGGGCCATCACAAAATCGTGTCGGCGTCGGCGTTGTGGGCATTCGGCGTAGTGTCCCGGCCCCGTTTTTACAAAGCATTTGTGAAATACCAAACATAAATTTAAGCTGTATGTAAAACATATTTATAATAAGCACCAAATTTTGTATTAGTCTCGACTATATAAACCGAAAGTTAATTTCGTAATTAAAACCTATTTAAATGGTATTTAAAAAGAGTTTTGAAAAGAAAAACCGGAACGAATTTGAAAGACTTAAAGACGCCCTAAACATAATACCGATAGACGTTAAAATTCTTGACCTGGCTTTTCGAAATGTTTACATCTGCATTCAAGACGGCCACAGAACTTCACCAAAAGTCTGCAAGAATGTGCGCTTCTATAGTTTCCCAATCAGCTACACGTGATGAGAATATTGTTAAAATTAAAACGGAAACGTCTTTTATTCAAAATTCATCCCCATCGAATAAGAAGAACAAAATAAATCATCTGTTAAACGACCGCCTTAATAAAAACATAAAATTGAATAAATTACCAATATTGGCCATTACAATTTCACGCCATTGCTTACGAAAACAATATTTTAAAATTTCCGTAATACAATTATCAATCTACCGCGGCAAGACACGGCATCATTTGTTTTATGTTTTCATTTGTTCTTTCACGCCCCACTAGACTCCGGTAATTATTCTTCCCTTTTCAGAAAACTTTTGCCGAGAGTTTTTTATTTCGTAAAGCCCTTGAATGTCTTAATTGAAGGTGCACTACACCATGTTCTACTCCTTCTTCATTGTCTCGATAATTTTTCATTTCCCTCGAGTTTGAGAACAATATTTAATGAAAATTAGCGCCGGTATCAATTCCACTAACGTGGTTAGCACAACTCACTCCAGTAGAAGGTGGTAATTATTTTTAAAAGTTGCTTAAAAGTTTTTAAAGACGCAATTGCGTCACATCCGGCGCGAACATTATTTTCACTTTAACAAAGAAATGCACAATGTACCTACCTGCTACAATAGCCATTAATTAAAAGTTAGAACGTTGTTTTAATTTTTTAAATAAATTTCGTAGTACGTACACGACACTTTTAAATGTGATTGCTAAGTTCGATATTTCCGTCTTGTCAAATGTCACGAAACGACAAAAAAAGAATAGATTAATATATAACACAAATTCTTTCAATCGTTTCAACTTATTTTAATAACAGTTTGAAAGTTAAATAATTGATTTCTCCAAAGCGGATCGTCTGTTCAAAACAAAAGCCCTCTTTTAAGACGAATGATTGAATTCGATGTGACTTTTGTTACCTTTCAAGAAGTTTATTCTTCTTCGGATTTGTAATCAGGTATATAGATACCCTATTCTTGTCATTTCTTTTACATTTATTAAATTAAGTTTTCTTTCCAACTTTCCTGTTTACTGAAACAAAATCTTTCAGCTTATGCTTTCGTTTTAGTTAATGTCTTCTTTTTTGCTAACAAGAAAAGAAAACAGTCGACCCCCACTTACTAATCTTTTGGCTTTACATGAGATTCCGTCATACTGTTACTTTCCCAAAGGAAGAATAATACTTTTGCTTATTTATTATGCTAAAACTGCAAATAAGAAAGTTTTCATAATGTAAAAAGGTGTTCAAGCGGTTTTGTTGTGTGTTTGGATTTAACAGTCACAGCTCACAGTCACTTGATATAAGAATCACTTTCGAGATAATAATGCACAAAACATTCACGTTCGTCTTCGATCATTTTATGAGGATTCTGGATAGCTCACTCTCGGCTATGCTGTTGAATTTGCTACTTGTGGGAAACGGCCCACTCACAATACTCATAACCACACATAACTGTGTACCCATAGATGATCTGCAAACTGGTTAATGTCTCTCTGACATTGCTAATGTTCAATTCACTGATCCTAGGACGCCAAATTTTTGTTTCAAGATTCATGCAGATATTATCCATAAATTTATTTTGCCGTATATCTTTCCGCTTGGTACTTCTTTGTAGTATTTTATTCTGAAATTACTTTGCACATCTGTAGTACTCTGGAATCTGGATTACAATGGGAGAGTAGTCAGAAGTCCACGCGCACGTCGGCCACCTATTCGGGTCCTTTGTGCTGCCTCCCTGATTAGAGTCGTTAGGCTCCGTCCGGGTATCTTGAGTTATTAAGTTGTTTATAGTTGATGCTGTAAATGGAAGAGCCGGCGCTGGACCATAAAACAGTTGTTTTGAGGCCAGTCGGGCTAACTTATCGGCTTTTTCGTTTCCTGTTGTTCCAGCATGCCCTTTAACCGATACGAGCTGAAGGGTATTGCTGTTTGTCACTTGCTCTAGTACTTGGTGACACTCGGAAACCAGCCTAGAGGAGATTTTGTATTGATCTAGTACCTGCAGCCTGTAGTACTCTAATTCTTATTCAAAGAAAACACGCTCTACCACAAAAGTCGGCATCTGTAAATGTTCTCCATTGCCCTGATAACGATCACGCAGATTTTGAAACATAGTCTGGAACATAGGTTGCTTCACAGTCCTGAAAAGCGAGACGATCCTCTGATGTAGGTAATGCAGACACGGTTTTGGGTGGATCTGGACAGCTATAACGATAAACGGCAAAATTGTGTTGCTTGGTACCGGTTTATTAAAGTGTACATGACATTCTTCCGCTAGTAAATTTAAGCTCGGCCCGTCTTAATAACCATTTCCGTACGAGCGAAAATAATATTTCACTATGAACACTTTTTCCTCCGTCGCGAGACCCACTGTCACATCCAACCACAGAGCACAACTTCGCAACAAGCGTGCGGATACGGGCTGCGCGAAAGCCAGTACTGTATATTTTGGCGCATACTGTACGTATGAAACGAGTACCATTTGTAGTTTTGTGTAATTAATATAAAAAAGATGTTAGTTCACTTTTTGGACGCGGTGTGTAGTAACACTATAGTAGTAGGCAGAGTCAGTAGATTAATAGAGTACCGCAACCTCCGCCATGTTTAGTCCTTTCCGCGCTTCACTCACTACACGCTCAGTAAAGTGGATGATGTTTTGACTAAATTTTTCGGAATATAATAAAACAAATACACTTAACGGCACAACAACACGGCATTTTATTAAAAATTACGCACTTTCGTAAGTCTATCTTATGTAAATTTTTCAAAAAGAACACTCAAATTTCAAAAAAGCAATTTTATTTCAGTAACTAAGTAATCAGACGTATTATAAGTCAGCTAATGCGTTCCAAAAAGGGAAAAAGTGTCGCCTGAAAAGGTCGCCATTTTGTTATAGGTATCTTAATCGATTGTTTTCAAATTTGGGATTTGAATTCTCATTGTTAAGAGCTTTCAAACGATGTGCCACATGACCCCCTTTTTCATTTAAAGTTTTTTTACAAAACGGCGCGCGGGCGCCATGTTGACTTTTTGGTAAAAAAATTTTTTGCTAAAATGTGCCCAACAAAAAAAAATCGACATATTTCAGGATTTTTATCTGAAATAAATTATTTGCAAAATAATGAAATTGTTCCATAATTTAGCCGCTCACTGTAGTACTAACCTAATAACTCTAGATCTAGACAATCAATCTCAGTGCTAGGCTAGTTGGAACTTGATGTTAGACTGTCTGTCTGGGAGGGAGAAAAATAGACCTTTAAGATTACACAGTTTCACGCATTTCTGTACAGGGTTATCAAGAAAGACCCTGCGCTTATACTTGTTGTCTTTCTTTCTGGGCACTAAACAAAACAAGCAGAACATGCACTGTATGGGTTTCCGGGCTACTAAGAAGGTTGATTGAAGGCTTTGACATTGAGGCAATGTAAAGAGATTATTGTGTGCGCAAGTATACGTATTCTAAATCACCAGATCAGCCTATACTAGTAATGAACGTCTATTAATTGTGATTCATTTATATAAAAAAGTGACAGAAATTTGTATTTATTAATAGAACAATTGGTTTCCAAAAATATGCAGCTTGGATTAACGTAAATTGAACACACTGTATAAGGGTCAACTTCGTGATTACCAAATGATAAAACCGCAAATTTGGGTTATATCAATTTGGCAGACAGTTTTACTGAAGGAGGGCAAGAAACAGTCGCTAAATGCATTTAATATAGCATGCATAAAATTAAAAAAATTTGGTGAAACGGGTACGTTAATTTATTAACTCGTTTACAAAATTAATATTCCCATTTGTGTAAAGTCTTTTGTGGCGGTGTTTAGAATCTTGAATAGATACTTAACAATGCACGTCGGGTCTTTTAATGTACAAGCATAAAGGGCATGTTTGTGAAACAGGTAAACATACAATGACTAATTATAGGACGAAAGAGTCCACAAGCTCCTAATTTAAAATTAATGAAGGCTAGTTGGCACACTACCCCTAATGAAAATTATATGAGACAGTTTATCTACGACCGTAACTATTTCGAAAGTAGAAGTACATCAAAAATAAACGAGACACTTTTTGACTTCATTATACTTTCAAGGAAGGTGCCCGAAGTGGCTTAGTGGTAAGCAAAACTACAGCGAGAACACATTAGAGTTGTAATTTGTTGCCGTTCGATATTCCGTAACATCATTAGTCGCTTAGGCCTGAAAGTACCGGAGAAGTGTGGACGCGCCGGACAAGACATTAGCGGCCCTAATTGCTTTAAGGGTAGAACTGGTGACACGGGTCCCTCTAGTCTATGCAAAAGGCTTTCGAATAACCTAGTAAATTATGAGCGATACTGAAGTGCTTTGAAACGGTCTCAGAAGAACCACGGTAGATGTTTGTACAAGAATTGGATTACCTTTTCGTATCGAAATCAACCCTTTTGAAATTGTTTAAATCTTGACCGCTTTATCGGCGTTTAACTTGCGATCCTTTAAACGATTTACCTTCTACCTAATATTAATTACTTTACTTGCGATATTAAATATTCCCTTTTGCCGTATGTACTTTTTAATCATAAAGTCTAATTTTGAAATAGAAATCGTTCTGTGTAACAAACCTTAACTAAACCATAAGTATGGTTTGTTTAATGTTATATATAAATAGTGACAAACTTCATTCTAGTTTAACAATATGTACCGAAACTATCTGCACATTGTTATTTGAATTTGGCATCGGCAACATGCTAGTATGAGAAAAGTGTAGGTACAAAGATTACTATTATACATTTTAGCTGATGTCGATTTACAAACAAATGAAGTATGTAATACAAACATTTAGCAAAAGATGGCTTTCCAAAAGTGACAGTTTGAACAACTTCAAATTGTATGTACAACGAGAGAGTATCTTCTATGAATCTATGTAGTCAATGAAGAGATTGGATCGGGGTTAACAATATTCCAATCGGATGGACTTAAACAGGGGGTAAAAATGGATACCACTACTATAGGTTTATGAAAAGCAAAGCTACTTCTGTTGATGGTGAAAGATATGAAAGTAAAATTAGAAAGCTTTAGTAATTGTGGTACCTATAAGAGAAAATAGAGACAGACCACACTACTATGAATAGCGAATATAGTTTAACAAAATATAACGTGCACTTCATGCAATCTTGGTGTTTTTTTAGACCCTTGTTATATTTTTACTTAACACTCATTTCTTTTAGGTTATATGAAGATATCTTTTTATTTAGTATTATTCTTTTCTTTTTCATAATTATTATTATTATCTTATTATGTCCTATGCACCTCATCTTTAGCATGTAATGCAGGCTAATGCGCATCATAAAGCTTTCAATATTGATATGGAAGCAAGAGAGCTAAATGGGGAAGGGAGACAAAATAGAAACCTATTTATCGCACAGGTAGCGGAAAAATTTAAACCAAATCGTTTTCAATTATGTAAACAAGAGAGTTGAAATAGAAAAATCTGAAGTAGATTCGCAACAACTGTTGACACGTAAGTAGAACACCGACACTATCCCCTCCACTTTTTTCTGACGTCACAAGCCCCGCCCCTTTTTCAGCCACGTAGATGGCGCTGTTTTGACCTTGGGTATTTGCATGACCACGTAGAGGGGGCTGTTTTCACCTTGGGTATTTCCAAGGTAGATGGCGCAATTTTGACCTTGGGTATTTCCAAGGCCACGTAGATGGCGCTATTTTGACCTTGAGATTTGGTTCTGAACTTTGCTAAGGTAGATTTGGTTCTGAACTTCGCTATCATTGGGATTTGCAGGACTGATTACGTCATCCAGGGATGATTCTGGATGCTGGATGGCTTTTCTGGGCCTCTTTGGTTTTTCTTGGATGATTTCCTGAATGCCTTTTTGCCTTTTCTGGATACTTTTCTTAACGCCTTTTTGCCTTTCCCGGATGATTTTCTGAATGCCCTTTTGGTTTTTCTGTTCTCTTAATGCCTTTTTGGCTTTTCTGGATGAGTTTCTGAATGTCTTTTTGGCTTTTCTGGATACCCTTCTGTTGCAAAACATTTTATGCTTTTGTATACACTTTGTCATTTTTGAAACAAAAACATCTTATCTCCTGAATTAGTTTTCTTAGAAGTATGTCCACAAATCAAAACTAAGAAACAAAAATACTTAAGTCGGAATCTATTTCTATTTTCACCTTAAATTGCGAAATGTTTGGAATTCTTTATGTTGTTGCATACTCACCTTTTCTGAAAATGTTGTGAGAAAACAATTTTTTAAAGTGTTTTGATCAGCCATTTTTTGTAAACAATGTTCGGTGCGCACGACAATATTTACGGTGCGCACAACATATTTTATGGTGCGCACAACATAATTTACGGTGCGCACAGCAATATTTTCGGTGCGCACAACAATATTTACGATGCGCACAACATAATTTATGGTGCGCACGACAATATTTTCGGTGCGCACAACACCATTTACGGTGCGCAACACCAAATTTTCGGTGCGCACGATTAGCCATTTTACTTTTGGTGGGAATTTTGATTTTTGCAGCCATTTTGGTTTTGTCGGTCATATTTAATGGGCAAGCAAGCTGCATACGTGAACTTTGGAAAGAAATACAAGATTTAAACTATAAACAATTGTTGTATCAATCAATCAATTGAAGGAGGCACATTATGGTAAGCGCGTGTGGCCAATACAAATTTCCGATGTTCGTTTTCTAATAGTGGTATTGGTAAAATTTCGTACGAATTTCGTAAAGTTTCGTACGAATTTTGTAAAATTTCGTACGAATTTCGTAAAGTTTAGCTGCTTTTTTGATTTGTACAATGTGAAAAATATAAACTAAATCATATGTTTGAAGCATGTTAGGTACATTTTGCCTTTTTGGCTTTATGAATGCCCTTTCGGCTTTTTCGGATAACTTCCATAAAGACTTTTTGGGTTTCCTGGATGACGTAATCCGTTACTAGATTATAGATTAGATTAAATAAATCGTGTAGTACCTTTTTTTTTGGGGTTTGAGGAAGAGTCATCCAGGAAACCCAAAAAGTCTTTATGGAAGTTATCCGAAAAAGCCGAAAGGGCATTCATAAAGCCAAAAAGGCAAAATGTACCTAACATGCTTCAAACATATGATTTAGTTTATATTTTTCACATTGTACATATCAAAAAAGCAGCTAACCTTTACGAAATTCGTACGAAATTTTACAAAATTCGTACGAAACTTTACGAAATTCGTACGAAATTTTACCAATACCACTATTAGAAAACGAACATCGGAAATTTGTATTGGCCACACGCGCTTACCATAATGTGCCTCCTTCAATTGATTGATTGATACAACAATTGTTTATAGTTTAAATCTTGTATTTCTTTCCAAAGTTCACGTATGCAGCTTGCTTGCCCATTAAATATGACCGACAAAACCAAAATGGCTGCAAAAATCAAAATTCCCACCAAAAGTAAAATGGCTAATCGTGCGCACCGAAAATTTGGTGTTGCGCACCGTAAATGGTGTTGTGCGCACCGAAAATATTGTCGTGCGCACCATAAATTATGTTGTGCGCATCGTAAATATTGTTGTGTGCACCGAAAATATTGCTGTGCGCACCGTAAATTATGTTGTGCGCACCATAAATTATGTTGTGCGCAACGTAAATATTGCTGTGCGCACCGTAAATTATGTTGTGCGCACCATAAATTATGTTGTGCGCACCGTAAATATTGTCGTGCGCACCGAACATTGTTTACAAAAAATGGCTGATCAAGACACTTTAAAAAATTGTTTTCTCACAACATTTTCAGAAAAAGTGAGTATGCAACAACATAAAGAATTCGAAACATTTCGCAATTTAAGGTGAAAATAGAAATAGATTCCGACTTAAGTATTTTTGTTTCTTAGTTTTGATTCGCGGACATACTTCTAAGAAAACTAATTCAGGAGATAAGATGTTTTTGTTTCAAAAATGACAAAGTGTATACAAAAGCATAAAATGTTTTGCAACAGAAGGGCATCCAGAAAAGCCAAAAAGACATTCAGAAACTCATCCAGAAAACCCAAAAAGGCATTAAGAAAACAGAAAAACCAAAAGGGCATTCAGAAAATCATCCGGGAAAGACAAAAAGGCGTTAAGAAAAATATCCAGAAAAGCCAAAAAGGCATTCAGAAACTCATCCAGAAAAGCCAAAAAGGCATTAAGAAAACAGAAAAACCAAAAGGGCATTCAGGAAATCATCCGGGAAAGGCAAAAAGGCGTTAAGAAAAATTCCAGAAAAGGCAAAAAGGCATTCAGGAAATCATCCAAGAAAAACCAAAAAGGCCCAGAAAAGCCATCCAGCATCCAGAATAATCCCTGGATGACGTAATCAGTCCTGCAAATTCCAATGATAGCGAAGTTCAGAACCAAATCTACCTTAGCAAAGTTCAGAACCAAATCTCAAGGTCAAAATAGCGCCGTCTACGTGGCCTTGGAAATACCCAAGGTCAAAATTGCGCCATCTACCTTGGAAATACCCAAGGTCAAAACAGTGCCCTCTACGTGGTCATGGAAATATCCAAGGTGAAAACAGTGCCATCTACGTGGCTGAAAAAGGGGCGGGGCTTGTGACGTCAGAAAAAAGTGGAATGGATAGTGTCGGTGTTCTACTCACGTATACTGAAAAAGATCAACTAATTACAAATGTAGAATTTTTCGAAACTCCTTAAGGAACTGCGGGATTTTTCAAGAATCTGTGTAGATGACGTCGAACTCTTCACAAAATAATTGAAGTATATAAAGAAAACAAGACCGTTTTAGTATTACATGTCCATATGAATCACAAGAAGCAGGTAATATTACTGTTAATAGAGCGAGAGCTGGCTGCAAAAAAGCTAGCCTATCGAGTAACAGCATGAAATGATTTTTAAAAGCTAGTACTTATACAGACCATCCATAAAATCTTTGGCTGCCTGGGCGCTACTTGTGCAGAAATTCGCCATGTCCTCTCTCCTGAATATTTTTTGGATACGAACTGTACCCATCGAGAAACAGCTTGAAATTATTTTTAAAATGTAGCTTTTATATAGTTAAAGAAGAAAAAAAATGTCTGCCTTGTTAAATCTTGTGCGATACCTAGACAGACAACTTTTTTTATTTTTTTGTTGGCACCGATCGAGTAACAGCGTCAAATTATAACCAAATTAAAGTTTGAACATAACTCTATAAGAAAAATCATTTCTGCCTCGTTAAATCCTGTGCTAATGCCTTGGCAGAAAAGATTATCTTTCTCAAAGTCTTATGGTACCACTAATACAACTTATCATAGAAGTACTTAGGGATAAACAAAGAATCGTCCAATGAACAATTATAATACGAAACAATTGAATATAAAATTTTTGAACATTTTCAAAGCCAACCATGTTTTATAAAGTATGTAATTATAAATTTAAATAGAAAAGTGTAAATAACTCTGTAATCATTGATTTTAAGTATAGGAACATGGTATATCAATTTAAAGCAAATTTATCTCTGCATCGAACGAACTGATAATTAAATAGGCATTCTATTTGAAAAAAGAGACTTTTTAAAGTTTTTCTTAAGTCTGGAAATAACGTCAAATAGATACGTAACCGCGGGCAATTTTTTATTATCCATTACAGACAATTGTGTATCAATCTTTTAACATTGAGAACCTAAAATCCCATTTCCCTAACTTTTACCACTTTCGACTTTCAATTTTATTTCCTAAACAAGATTTTGAAATTTTTCAGTGAAAAAAATTTTTTTCCTCAACAATCAAAATTGATACGCCGATTATTTTAAGCATACTTACTAAACATTTTATGACACATCAGAATGTGAAAAAAATTTTCCTGGTTTGTATTTAAAATAAAGACGTTGATGCTCACTTCCGGTATTTCCGGAAGTGCTGCCATTTGGAAAATATTTTTATTTAATAGATTAAACACGGCATGTCGCATGTGCAAAATTTCAAATTTCTAGCTTTTACAGTTCTTGATATACTTCTAACCGACGGTCACCGTGAGACACCCTGTATATACTATTACTAAATATTTTATATTATAAAATTATTTTGTCGTAATCATTATAATTGTTCAATGGACGATTCTTTGTTTTTCCCTAAGTACTTCTATGATAAGTTGTATTAGTGGTACCATAAGACTTTGAGAAAGATAATCTTTTCTGCCAAGGCATTAGCACAGGATTGAACGAGGCAGAAATGATTTTTCTTATAGAGTTATGTTCAAACTTTAATTTGGTTATAGTTTGAAGCTGTTACTCGATCGGTACAGGAACGTACCAAAAAAAAATAAAAAAAGTTGTCTGCCTTAGGCCTTTTTTAACTATATAAAAGCTACATTTTAAAAATAATTTCAAGCTGTTACTCGATGGGTACAGTTCGTATCCAAAAAATATTCAGGAGAAAGGACATGGCGAATTTCTGCACAAGTTGCGCCCAGGCAGCCAAAGATTTTATGGATGGTCTGTATAAGTACTAGCTTTTAAAAATCATTTCATGCTGTTACTCGATAGGCCAGCTTTTTTGCAGCCAGCTCTTGGACTATAAGGAAAATGCGATTATCCTTTTATCTTTGCCTACGCACTGCATATACCGTGAGCAGCTAAATTATGGAACAAATTCATTATTTTGCAAACAATTGATTTCAGATAAAAGTCCTGAAATAGGTCGATTTTTAATTTTAAATGCCGATTTTTTAAATAAGATGCGAACATGGTGACGTCACCAGTTTTGAAGTGGTGACCAAGTTGTTAATTTTTTTGAATTGAAATGTGGGTCTTGTAATACCTCATTTGAAAGGTCTTTTAATACTCTATTCAGTAATGGCATAGTTGCTCAATTATTATTTTATTTTATCTTTTTTTTTTATTTTTTTTTCACTTTAAGACTGCTACTACTGTTAAAAATTATTAACAATAAGCTGTTCGCATATTATTTAAAAAATCGGTATTGAAAATTAAAAATCGACCTATTTCAGGATTTTTATCTGAAATATACCTCAAAACATTCAACTTTGAGCAGTTCACTTAATCAGGATATATTTAAAAAAATGATAGCGACAACAGAAAATAGGATGGAGAACATGAGGTAAAACCGTATCACACGAAGGAAAGAAGAGGGAGAAGGAAAGTACAAAATTCATGGTATTGACTGGTTCTCCAAATATTGATCAGAGGATAAAAACAGAAAAGTCGGGAACGCAACTATTTGAAAAGCGAACAAGAGGGTCCCGAAATATTGGAAACAGCACTCAATAATCAAAGGATGAAAATGTGAATCCGTATCAGTGGGAGTCTGATGAGTGATGCTGAATGGTGTGCAATAAATGGTCGTATAAAGATTGCACCGATGTGATGTATCGCCAAAAGTGGAGACGTCTCCTTTTCTACAGTTTTTGAAAAGGTTTATGTTGCAACTGTGATTAACTATTCTTTCGGGAACTAAATTTTAAAATTGATCTGTGCTATGATTTCAACCATTATGAACTCTATTCCATCTTGGATACCTAAGCTGTTGCATCCACTGGGTCTGTTGGGATAGAGTAGGATTTGGTTGCTTTAATTTTAATTATTATTGACTTCAGTAAAATTAAAGGTTTTTTTTCAATGAGATGACTTAGATCTATATATAACTACGTTTTTTGTTTGTTTACGCGTGGTGCACAAGAAACATAGTTTAAGCAAGGAAGAGAACCGCGATCTGAGTTGTCCATCAGTACGAGTCCACAAAGTCAAATATTTGGCAGTGAAAGAAAGTTTCACCTTGTAAAGAAATGGTTGGTGTATCCTGTACTACCATCTCAGTATAAAAACGGTCAAGGCTACTTGCGCCATCGCAAAAACAACAGCGTTCTGCATGTTCGCCTAAGTTTTTGTACTCCTATAGAAACACGGAGTGTTGGTCGGATTGTTATTGGGGATGAGAAGAGTCCAAACAACACTTCAAGTAGCGGCACCAAAGAATGTGTCTCAATTGTCTTCACTGTAAGCATCTTTGGGATATTCATTACAAGGAATAGATTACTTTCATATCGGGCTAATACTACTTTCGATAATCCGTTAAGGAGAGCGGAAGGAATACTAACCAAATCAACTCAACCCTCTGCTATATGACAACGGTGACAGAGGTGCTAGGAAAGAAATTAGCAGTGGTGAAGAAACCGGGGTTTCAATTCTTGCCTATTTTGAAAACAAGAAGGAACCATTTTTTTCCGACGGTAACTAATTCAATGGTGAAAAAAAAGTGTTAGGGTTAAGGGTGATCTTGTTGACAAATTCATTTACCCTATTCTCCTCAATCACTGATACTTTAAAATAATCCATAATTTTATCAATTTAAAAGATAATTTAATTTTATGGTTGGTACAATATTATTGACATTTTAGAAGGGAATATTTTTGAGCTTTAAATTTGCAAATGTATTTCCATCAAATTGTGTGTGAGGTAAATTCATATTATACTTTAATACAGTCATTATGTTCAGTATCACAAGGAAAAATGATTTCGGGCTTCTGAATATTTCAAGTATTAGAATAAACAATACATTGAAAAGTTGTATTGACCAGTAAGTAAAAAAGAAACTTCAAATTTAATTGGAGCAGCAACCCTCAATTAAAAGGTTAGCATTAATAATTTTGAAGTTTCATGTTGGAAATGTTTCCCCGTCCAGAACTCCTACACAAGATGTACGTTAACTTTATGTATAGGTCTCCGGACTACACATTTCAATACAAGTACATTATGAGGAGATGGCATTAACTCTTTGTTGTTGTAAACTTAGGCCGTTGGTCACTCGGAAGAGCTGTTTGTGTCGACCCAACGCTAATGGTCCTGCCGCGTCCGCAAAGTGATCGCATGTGGTTCCATTTTTAGTCATATAAAGACGTCGTACGATGACTATCTCTATCCTTATTGCGACAATTTAAATATTTTACGTTGAAGTTAGATGAGAATATGAAACAGGAGTTAGTTTGCAGAAGTGAGAAGCGGTCTCTGCCCAAGCAGCATAGTTTTGTACCTCTCGGCCCTAAGTTGTGCGAACCTCTTAAGATAATGGCTGTATTATAGCTTGGCCTCAGCCTTGTTGTGGCTACTACCCGCACCTGTGTCATATTGGATTGCGATTATGATTAAATTGTTTATTATTTAATAGCTACTGCCCTGCTTTATAATACATTGCTTTCGAATTACACCACGGAGATTAGAAATTACCAATTAACGTTTCATTTTGCATTTTTATTATCACATTCGGTGTTGTTAATTTCGGTGTCTTGTCTTTTATGTACTTACCTGAAATATACGCGAAAATTTTAGATTTATATACAACAAAATCGGTATTCTAATTTCACGTGAAATAAGGACGACAGGAGGAATTATGTGGTAGATTAAACATAATGCGAATAATTCGCTTTTGCTGATGAATATTCTATCAGTTCTGCTAACACAAGCAGCCCATATGAAAGCGAATTTATAGAATTTAGATATTATGACTAATATGTTCGAGATTTATTAACCCTTTTTGTCTTAGCTATCTTACGACTAATTTGGCGTCTATCAACCCATTATCATCGTACACAGTTTTATGAAATGCGTTCTTATTTAATTAGCGCGATTTTAAAAACTGTATCGTATCATTATGTATTCAAACTTCAAAGCATATATTTAAATGGCGACTACACTAGGATTTGGATTAGAAATCTAATTAGCCACACGATGTTGATATTCGTAAGTAAATGTCCAAAATGATCGGATTGATCTGAAGAGTTATTGCAAAAACAGTGTATAGTTTATTAGTGTATTTGTAATAATATTCATTTTAGGGTTTATCTTGTGTAGTAAATTATTAAATTCTACGTTTCGAAAACCACCTCTGTTTTCTTTTTCAAGACAAATTGTCACTGGTGAAACATCCCATCTATTTCAATTTTGTAACGTAATCTACTGCGTGTCATGGGTCCGTTGGAGGTAGATGCTTGAACATTTTGAACATTTTGTTTCTATATGACGACTTTTAAAACATTACTTGTAATTTGTTGATCTGAATCTTCATTAGTGTTAATTTCTCGTAAAGGTGTTTCATGCTTTCTTATGACAAGCTTCCAAACAGGAGGAATTCTAGATGTATCGTCTCTTTTATTAAGCGCCAAAGGTCTTTTTTCAATTTCAATGGCTTCTCGTATAATCCTTTCTTGCAAAGTATATGCCGGAGCTAGTAATTTTATTTTTCCAGTGTCTATATGATGGCCAGTGTCCAAACGATGAGTTGCCAAGGAGGAGGAGGTATTATGTTGTTTTATAGCTAGTTGATGCTCTTGTGCCCTGACATTTAACCGTCTATTTGTCTGTCCGATATAAGACCTTATGCATCCGTCACAGGGAACTTCGTATATTCCCTGGCTTTCACCAAGTATTTGGTCTTTAGCGTTTCTGTGAAATTGTCGAAGAGAATTATTAGGCTTATATACTACTCTGAATTGGTTTTTGGGAAATTTGTTACCAATTCTGTCCGTGACACCTTTTATGTAAGGTAAAACAACCCACTGAACACAGTACATCCATGAAACGTTTCTAAATGTTGCATAAGGGTTACAAATGAAACATTCCTAAGAAACATCTAAGACACATTACTGGTACATTCCTGTCGAAAGCGAAAAAATGGTAATGTCTAATAAACGTTTCAATTGATATGTTACATACACATTACAACACGAACGTTTTAGATATGTATCCAAAAATACATCTTTGTGATGTATTTTTTGGAATGTGATAACTTATTATAACATTTTAGAAACGTTACAAATGTGATGTTTCGTTTGAAACAAAATAGTCATATCTCAAAGTTAACGTTACGGAGTTGTGTTTAGTAGTGTTGTACCAGAAACCTTACCAGTTGAAACATATTGTAAGAAACACATCATACACGTTTCGGTGTGAACGTTTTAGATATGTATCCAAAAATATATCTCTGTGATATATTTTTTGGAATGTGATAACTAAAGCTAGGATGCCTTTTTTTATAAATGGACAAACATAAGGCAGACCCTATTTAAAATCCGTTTTAGAATACGCACTTTCCAAAAATGCAAACTTTATTCTGCCTTTTTTGGTTTCTGTTAGTTTTATTGCGTTTTTTACCTTTTTTTTTTTGATATTTTCGCGTAAGTACTTAGTACCTTTTCTGTAAATTTTTTTTAGTTTTTTGAAATGTAAGTAAGTATTTTTTAATTTTTAGATTTTATATAGGTATATTTTTCTGGGTAATTTCTAAGAAAGCAAATTGTTTGAAAGGGAAAGGAATTTGGTATACAAACTGAATACAAACTTTGTCTATAATATTTAAGCCTCTTACAATAATAACACGGATGAGTCATTTTCCTTACTTTGAAATATTTCCCATTGTATTATTTCTACCTGCAAGCTGCACCTACATACAGTCTTTGTTGAAATTGCATCCCTTTATCATTATGCCGAGTTAAGCGTATTTTAATTAGCCAGAAAACTTTATTGAAAAAGAATACCAGCAGATAACATCTATCAACTCTAGGTAATTACTTTTTCAAATAAATATTTGTTTGTCTATACTTAAATTGAATATGTATGTGTTGATTTTATCTCGACAGTTTTCGCTTTTCCGTGCCATTTTTCTCCTTTTTTGTCTTTTTAGATGCTTTTTTAAAATTATTTTTTATGCCTTTTGCCTGCCTTTTTTAAACTTTCATTTTGTCTAACTATCCCAGCTTTAATGATAACGTATAACATTTTAGAAACTTCATTAAAAATGTGATGTTTCGTTTGAAGTCATCTTTCAAAGTTAATGTTACTTGTATTTAGTAGCGTCGTACCTACTAGAAACCTAATCACTTGAAACATATCGTAAGAAACTAAAAATACACGTTTCAATGTGAGTGTTTTACATATTTATCCAAAATTAACAATTTAGTGTTTAATTGGAACGAAAAATATCCGTTTCCAAAAATAGATTTATTCATCATAAGTAGGTGGGTAATATTGCACATCTAAATGGCTTATTTGCCAGCGAGTCGGTAGCTCAGGTAGTTTGCGTAGCTGTTTTCTGAATTCCTAAACAAGCGACCGATGTTCGAATCCCACTTGAAGCAAAACGATTTTTCAGCATCACCGATCTCCTTCGAGTCTACACTAAGAGAATTTTGGGGGCCCTGGAGAACAAGCCCCCGGAGTACATGGGGCCCTGCGAGCCTGCCACTGGGAAAAGAGCCCCTCAGAGCAGTTGGGGCTCTCGGTACCCTAGTTTCTGCCACATCTCAATTTTTTTATACTCAGGTATGTTTCAAATGAAACATATGAGACATTTCAAATATTCACGTATGAAACATTTATAAGGACACATTTCTCCTACATATCAATAAATTACTCTCCGACATGTTTCTTGAAACATATATAAAATGTTTCGATGTAACGTTTCTGTGTTGTTTCAAATCTAGGTTTCTGAAGGCGGACATTAAACATCTATGTTATGTGTATGATACGTTTCTGTCGCTGTTTCGGAGATGTTTCATGTTTCAGAGATACGTTTCTAAAACATTTCAGAAACGTTTTTTTGCACTGTGGGAACCAATTTTTGGGCTCATCAACGGTTTTTGTAGATTTTTGTGCTACGTTTATGTATTTCTTGATGATACTTTTAATTTTTGTTAAAGGATAACCGTTCTGTTGCAACATTTTGGTTAATTTTTCCAGTTCGTCACTTTTCGATTCTTCGTCCGATAGACGGATGGATCTGATTGTTAACGATTTGATTATACCATAAAGTTGACATGGATGGTGGTGTGATTGGGCGTTTAGGTATCGGTTGGAGTGTGTTATTTTTCTATATAATTTGTGTTTGAATGTTCCATTATCTAGTCTTTCTATCAACATGTCTAAAAAAGCTAGTTTTTTATCCGATTCTACTTCCATTGTAAATTGGATGTTTGGATGTATGTTGTTGATATGTTGAAGGAACTTATTCAAATTATCCAAACCGTGAGGCCAAACAACAAATGTGTCATCTACGTACCTGTACCAACATTTAGGTTTAAGATTACTAGAACTTAAAGCTTTCTGTTCAAAATTTAATTAATATAATTAAATTATTATTGTACTTCGGTTCCTATCGATACTCAGGCCAAGCCTGGATAACTAACCGCACGGATCGAAATCAAGTAACGATTAGTTCTAGTAATACATATACCTATATAAAATA
The DNA here is from genome assembly GCA_036250285.1 of Pyrocoelia pectoralis. Taxonomy (NCBI): domain Eukaryota; kingdom Metazoa; phylum Arthropoda; class Insecta; order Coleoptera; family Lampyridae; genus Pyrocoelia; species Pyrocoelia pectoralis. The sequence goes on from CM070077.1 coordinate 16,781,673, forward strand.
AATTTAAAGTAGCTGTAAAAAAAAACATAATATATTATGTGTTTTGAAATAGTATTATGTTTATTGTGTAAATGTTTGTTGCTTAACTCGGCGCATAGGTTGCACTCGAGTGGGTAATGTGTTGTTCGTGTTTTGTGCTAATTGTGAGTTCTGATATTAAGTGAGTGTATTGTGTGTTTGCGTTTGAGTGTATGTGCACGAGTTAAAGGTGTCACATGAGTGGTTATTGACGTATTATGTGTTTGTAATGGACTTTCTGTAATGCTATGTTGTGTATGGGACATAGTTTGAGTTTGTGAAGGTAGAGGTGTCACATGAGTGGTTGTTGAAGTGTTGCCTGTTGGTAATGGACTTTCTATAATGTTATGTTGTGTATGCAACAGAGTTTCAATTTGTGAAGGGAGGATTGAGTGTTGTGTTTCATTTTGTGTTTGAATGATATTAGTTGAAAGCGTGTGATGTGGTTCTGAATGATGTGCGGTATCTTCCGTTATGTTTAGAAATTTTCTAACTATGTGGCAAGTGTTGATAATGACTGCCTTTTGTAATTGTATGTATATATTCTTATCTAACCCTAAAATGTGTAAACTGTGATGTATTGTTTTTGGTATAACTCCGGTTGCACTAAGAACAATGGGTACTGTAAGAGCAGTTCCCATTCTCCATTGCGCTTTAAGTTCCTGAGCTATATCAGTGTATTTGCGATGTTTCTCTGCATGTGTATTGTCTAAATTATTTGTGTTGGGAACGGCAATATCTATTATGTATATGATTTTTTGTGTTTTATCTATAAGTGTTATATCTGGCCTATTGTTATATACAGTTTTGTCTGTGAGTAGTGTCCTATCCCAGTAAAGTTTGTGTTATTATATATTATTATTATTATTATTATTATAATTAGTGTATTATGTATAGAATCCCTTTTGTCCAATACTCGCTTTTAAGTACAGTAGGGTCTGGTCAAATTTGTCAAAATTCAGCCGGTTGGCAAAAATTGTCTTTGCTAAAGTTGCTCCTTTGAAACCTTTTTAGCACTTATTTGATACGTATGCTTGAATACATTCTATTAAAAAACAGCTTTTATGGATAAATAAGAGATCATGGCACTGGCACTGTTGAAATAGCTTGCAAAATACATTTTGTTAAGGTTGTTATCTACATCAAAATGTGTACAGTTCTATGAGACACAATTTGTAATAAACACCTGAACAATTCTTATCAACACGTGTTGTCTCACGTCAGCCTTAGCATTGGAACGGGAGATCGGGAAAACCGGAATGGGAGGGACATACGTTTATATTAAACTGTACTTGATATTATTACAAATTTAGTTAAATGATCGTAACAAGTGTGAAAGTGTAAAAAAATGCGGTATCGTATCTTTTAATTTGAAAGTGTAGTGTTGGACGATGGTGGCCAGGACTAATGCAGAGTCCTATCGCGGTAAGTCCATCTTTCCTTACGAGAATTGTAGTTTGAACTTCCTCTAATAATTTACGAAATGTAAATCAACATTTTCGTAAAAAGTACATAATATAATATTCAGGTGTCAATGGGGCTGGTTAACAGGTTCTATCGAACTTACGCCAAATTGTTCCACTGTTTGTTTTACTTACACCAAATCAGGACTCAAAATGTGTCTAAAAATTGTCTGAGATGCTGCTTACCCCTGTGTTACAATTTTCATTTAGAAACTCAAAAACCTTGCTATAAGATTCCTACCTTTTTTGAACTCCGATGGAAATGCCTTATCATGTCTTGTGACAAAAGAGTTTCAGTGTCCTTGTCATTTCTGATACCAAAAATGATACTGAAGGTTGTTTTTTAATTCAAAAAATTTATAGAAATAAACTCCAATCCTGTTTGTATGTTGTTGAACATATGGTTTTTGAAAAATGTTTTTAAATGTAAAAATGAAATTATTTTGCCAAGTACAAATATTGATAACTGCTTATGAGAACATAATATGACGATATCAAAAGTCGCCAACTCACGTCTGTGAATTACCGGATGTACAAAGATTTCCAGTTGTTCATTTTCCGGACTAATAACTTATAACATTTTTAATTGAATTTACGATGATATTTTGCTGTTTCCAACGTTTATTTAAAATTTAGTGTTGTGGTGAAGTATCTACTTAAAAGTGCAGCCCTATGCAATGGATTTATCAGGCAGAGCAAATAAATTATTTTGCATGAATATCTGAAAAATGTTGATTTAAAACCTAGCTTCTTTTTCTTCTGGTAATTAACAGATGGGACGCCACATTTAATATACTAGGTGTTAATTAGAAAACTTGCCAAACCTCATATTTTTCAAACTGTAACAGGTTAGCAAAATTTTTCGAAAACGTTTGTAGAACATTGAGGGGGGACCAATATGATTCCTATAGAAATCTTCTACAACTCACCCCTTAGACAGATAAGTAACATTTCTCGGAACCGTTTCTAGAAGATGGAGGGGAACCACTATGACCCATAGGGCAATCTTAGGGTTCAGCCATCTCCCCCTATTTTTTTTTAATTGCACTACTCCATGTTTAATACATTGGTGGAAACCTATTTAAAAAATGCTATTCATCAGTACCAAGCAAAATGATAATTAATCGATTATTTTTTAAATAATACTAAAAATTGTATTTAAACCAATTTAATCAAATTTATTGCTTTAAATGTTAAATTAGGCATTATTTTCCAAAAACAGCTTATCTTTGAATTGGCTTAGATGCCGCCTTGTTTACACTAAGGAAATTTCTAAATTGACAATTTTAACTGTCAGTTGCACTCATGATGTTGCACTTGCGTTGTCTACTATTTTATGTTTTCGTATTTCAATCTTGCTTTTTTGTATTTTATGTCTATTTGCCTAAATTTCAACTAAACAAATCAAAACTTGCAGGTAATTCATAAATGTAAATGTGATACATTACATACAGACATTGAAAAACATATAACTTTGGCAGTTATGTCATCAGTCTGTCAATCTGACATTGACTTACAGATAATGTTTACGTATGCTTAAAATTTAAAAATTAGGGCCAAATAGTTTTGGTTTAGTGATATTTTATATTGTAAATCAGTCTTCTGAGTTCACTCCTCCTACTTAAAAAAATGAACAATAGTAAGAAATCGTATGATAAATAAACAATATTTTGTGTTTTTTGGCTTACAGATGGTAATTTTTACGACCTTTTTGAAGTAGTAATTTGATTTGATGTTAGTAACGATAAACACGAAGAAAACATACAATTAAAGTTACTGAAACCTTTTTTTTGTATTTCAACAAAATAATCGATTAATTAACATTTAGTTTAGTACTAATGAATTGCATTTTTAAAGGGCTTTTCAATGATATGTCACACATGGGGTAGCGCAATTTAAAAAATAGGGGTGAAATGGTTGAAACCTAAGGAGTGGGTTGCAGAAGATTGTCCTGCGGCTCAATTTTACTTATCTGTTATAGTTTCGAAAATATGAGGTTTGGCAAGTTTTCAAATTGATACCTGGTATATGTACCCATACAATGTGTCTCAATTTCGATGCACAACATTGGCATCTCCGTTAACTATTAGCTTAGAACGGAACCGCTCAGTTTCGCATAATTTTTCGTTGATTCCAAATATTCCTTTCTTTCTTTGGTTCTTCTTGAAATCTTTGAAAAGCAATTACAATTGCTCCAGTTCTTAAGGTCACCTTTGTTTTTCGATAATTTCATTGTAGTTGAATGTCCCTAAAACGAGCTTTCAAATGATGTATGACATGCCGCCAAGAAATTTAACAAAAACTGTTTCATTTTGACTGCAAATATAGTAGGCCAAAGATGAATGAGTTTTATCCTATGATCTTAATAGTCATAAAAATCGAGAAAAATAGCTTTTGAAGTTCACAATCATTTTTGTGAGACAGTTGCAAATGATCACCATCCATACGAGGGATGGTCCAAAGAAACTGGCATTACAAAATCAGTTATTCAACAAACACTGAAGATTACTAAATACCATCCTGCAAAGACCATAGAATAAAGTTCATGCCTTCATGGATTAGCTATTCTTGACCGTTACAAAAGGAAAAATCATTTTTTTTAAATCCTCGTTAAACTAAAGAATTTTGAAACATGAGGGTGAAATTACATCATTGGAAAGTTGTTTTTAATAAAAAAAATAAGGTGTACATCATAAGAAAGATTGATTATATTCAGGGGCGTACGCAGGATTTTCGTTCGGGGGGGGGGGGGGGGGGGGGGGGGGTAAAAACAACATAAAAAGAAACATTTTTTATAAATAATAATAATCGAAATAACAAAGTTAAGACGTCTAGATGAACGCGCAAGACGATTGATTATTTCTTCGGGATGACAGCTGTAATATCAAAATTAACATTATTATTCTTATTTTTTGTGTTTAGAAACAGTGATTGAGCCTTTGAATGAACATTTCGGGGGGGGGGGGGTTAACCCAAGAACCCCCCCCCCCCCCTTCGGTACGCGCCTGATTATATTATAACTTGCGCCGTTTTCAGTTTTCTGATTAGAATCCGGTGATGTTCTCACCCTACTCTCTTTTGTAGTTTATCACTATTTTCTACTTTCCTTTTTACACATAATAGATCATGGGCTCACTTTGTTTTTTGTTGTTCTATACTCTGTTGTTACGGTTTTCACATCAACTCTATATTTGTTCAAAGGTAGTTTTCGATAAATCTAAAATTTGTGCATTTTTCCAGAACACTACTATCGGAGTAAAAATGCAAGGCCTCTGACTTTAGAAGCTTCTATCTCAGTAATTAGCAATCATAATTTAATGAAATAAAGTGCATTTAAAAGATCATTTATTCCTACAAAAAGGTGTACAGTTTTAGATTTTTGCAACACATCGTTAATTTTCTGTATCAATTTATGTGCGAAAAAGCGCTAATTATGACTGAAATCGCACAAGCGCTCTACTTTGAAAATTAATTACGGCTATATTATTGAAACTGAGTGGTAGATACTTATATATTTGACAAGTGTATACTTTTTTGTCGGTGTGAGATGCTTTTGAGACCAATTGGTTTATTAGTCTTAAAACTATAATGAAAAAACGACATCTTGTGTAACTCAGTACCTGAACGTTCGATATTAATAATATTGACAGTAACATAATAAGGTTAAAGCAATTATATTGTGGTCTAACACGATTCACAAAAATAATGCCATGTATACATGTTTTGTTTAAAAGAAATTTGGAAAAAAGGATGGATGATTGGATTTGCGGGGCGAAGTGCGGTACGAGCTGGACGATGGTGTCGTACACTATTGCTATGAAGCGCATGGTTTTGTACAATGCTAAGGAATAATCACATTGTTGTGGTTTGCCGCTCACGATTTACGATGTGGTAGATTACCTCTCGCGGGAGTATGTGCGCCTTTCTTTCGCGATAATTATAACATTTAACTTTGAATTACAAGAAAACAAATTTTGTTTTCAATAAAGCAATAATGCAGTTCGATTTGAGTAATACAAATTTAGCATTTAAAACAAGAATTTTTTCTTTAGTTACCGTATATTGCAAAATAATCAAATTTTCGGTTAGGGCTTATAAAACTAGTTAATTATATGAATAATCAATATTTATTGGCTGCCAACTTTTCAGAAGTATGTGTGTTATAACATTTGTAAATTTGGTAACAATTTATGAAACAATAACAATTTTATGAAAAGTTAAAACTGACCGTCAGCCAGGAAAATACTAAATACAGCGTTTTTATTGCTGTTAATTAAAATAAAAGTTAAACAACTGATTCTACCATTTTGATTTTTACACATGTTAAACATATATAAATGACTAATCTACTGCCCAAAAATGAAAAATTTCACCCCTCAGTTTTTTCGTTATGACCACTTAAAGTCGGAGGCCTTGCATTTTTACTCCGATAGTAGTCGGTTATATTCTTCTTATAGATGTTGTTATCTACGATTTTATTCATTTTTTGATCGAATTACCCTAGTCCTACAAGGGTTCTCGTCTAGTTGAAGGGAATTGGAGATATTTTATCGCAATAGTACCTAACAAATGTTGTGTCATTTTCTCCGCATGATGTTACCTTTGGATTAGTATTAGAAGGATAATCATTCAGAATTTGGCCCAGTTACTACTTTTTTTAAGTTGTCTTAATCCATAAAGCGTACTTTCTGACAAAATGTTTCCAATTTTTGGTTTCGTACGTTTTTTCATATCTATTACTTTCGAGTTCATTATACAAACAACACTATTTGCATATGACAAAGTAAGAGTAATTTAGTAGTTAACTTTTCTAACTCCTGTGTAAAATAATGTTCGAATCAAACGCTATAATAAAAAAAGAGTATTGTTTATAAATATTATGGAGAATTCGAACTTCACGAAGGGGTTTATGATGATAACGAGGAAAATAAACACTCAACCTCCCCCTTTTTTTTGTAAATATATTAAATTTTAGTTAAATGTTGGCGGCGACATGTTTCGGGTGAACCCCATTTTCAAGCCGATATAACAATCGTCTAATTATATAAAAATTATTTTCTTAGAAGATTACAGGATGATTAATAAATACTAACAGTAAAGTTAACACATTAAAATGGAAACTCGAAAAATGCGATATTTCCAAAAATCACAAAAAGTTTTATAATAAAATAACGAGATCCCCTACAAAGGGGATCCAGGATGTGCCAGAAGGGCCATGATAAACGAAGATGAATAAAATTATGAAAATTGACGATGATAACAAGTCTAAATATAATAAATAAATATTATAAATAAATTGGCTTCTACTTCAGAATTGTATATTGGTGCACCCCCTTATTTGACTATTTTGTCAGATTAAGCTTAAATATTTTACACCCATTGTTATGGTGATATCCCATACAGTATGTTGTTTGGGTCGCCGTTTATTTTATACCAAACGATGGAGTATGTATTTCGTAATAGATTCAGATTTTAAAGTTTGCAGGACACGAGTTAACTGAAAGTTTCGAAAAAAAATGTGAGCAGCTTACACTAGATTTTCCGAATATCTACATGAATAGTGTAATAATTTATACTGATTGTATGTACAAATATTTATCTGACCAATACGTGATTCGTGTAAGGCGGTATTCTTTCCTATATGCACGTTCGTTTACCCCTATACTATCCTTTGTAAGGATAACAAGCCTGCGAATGAAGAACTCAAATCGAATTTCAGTTATTCACAATTCTAGGGCCGCCTCTACCAAATCTACATACATTTGTTGAGGTGATAAGGTGCTCGGACCGAAAGACCAGGCTTGCATTTTATACTTTATGAAGTTATAGGTTCTGAAACTATATTCAAACGAAAGAAGACCTATATTCTTTCCCAAAGATACTTTGTCGAACGCATTATATGAATATAAATCCATGATATTTGCCTATAAAATTTATTGTGTACTTAAAAACGTGATTCTCAAGTTTACGACTAGTTTTACACGTTAGTTATAGATATATATTCAAGTTGTAAATAACTTTCATGTCAACAAATTTATGGTTAACTCGCATAAACTATTTTAGATCTTTGATATTGTCAAAATCACGATACAAACATCTTTTATTTTGGGATTAATTAATATGAATGTGTTTTAAATATATCCCTTCTACTCTTTGTGTGGAAAGAATAAGAAACGTAGGTAACGGAAAGTGTTCCAACATTTTTAAATTACGCTAGAAAATTAGTCGTATTGTCACTATTTTTACACTCGCCCATATATTGTAATATTAGCAAGTAACCGTATCCAAATTTTTCAATTTTTTAGTATGTGTCAGGCTTTCGTTAAATATTAAAAGTTGTCGTGCCATTTTATACAAAAACTTACTACAAACATCAGTTTTATCAAAATATTTTGAAAAGACCACAATTCATGTCTTCTGATGAAAGGTGCTCGAATAGTATGGGATTGGAGCTTAATTTTCTTAAAGGATAGTATATCCGAATTTGTTTGCTAAATACTGAAACAGCACCAACAAATGTGGTGTGTTAACTGAAAGAATCCGGTGGATTGAGGGTGGAAAGCTTCTTTCGTTGCTCGATATCAATTTACTGTAAATGCGATAAGGTTTGTAACAAGCTTACAGATGTAAATTTGTGGATTCCCCCCACTTTCGCCTAATGTATTTTCGCCAATCCACATTCGCCAATGTCAATTTGGTCTAATCTACCTTCGCCAAAGGTAATCTTGCCAATACCACATTCGCCAAGGGTAGTTTTGCCAAGTGTGCAAAATTAATATAACGCTTTTCGAGCTTGCAATAAAGATTTGTAAACAGATTTAGCAAAGTCAAAATAGTAGTTTACGTAACAAGTCCCGAAAGTGATGTTTTACTGGATAAGTAGGCAAATTACAGGGCGAGCCGCAGGCGAGTCCTGCAAGCCTGCGAGTCCAGTAAAAGCACTTTTGGGACGTATTACGTACAATATTTTTTTTAAAACGGGCAGAACAATTGACCGTTCTAGGCCGGAAAGTAAAAATGAGTCCGGTAAAACCTTTTACCGGACTATCACAATAACTTTCTGGCTCGGGTCGACAAAATGAGATTTTCTGACCTAAAAATAAACCGGAAAGTACTACTTTCTGGCCGATTTAAAAAAAATGATTTTATTTGTCACTGAGTGATAGAATAGTATAACCGCCGCACTTGTATCGTTCTTCCACTCATCTCTCAAACAGCGTTGTCGGTATTGAATCAAAGCATGAGGTTTATGCACTGCTTTTTCGCTCACTGATGGGTTGACGTGTTTGAATCATTTTGGCTATCTCAGTTAAAAATGTCAGTTTTGGCGCTTATACTGTTCTTTCATTCACCGATTCAATTGCATTTTTAACATTGGCGAAAGTCGATTTGGCGAAAATGCAAAGGGCGAAAATAGTTTTGGCGAGAGTGTTCTTGGCGAAAATGGATTAGGCGAAATAAGGGGTGGCGAATTTGATTTTGGCGAATTTACATTTGGCCAGATTGGAATTGGCGAAGGAGTATTAGGCGAATGTCCATTGGCGAAATTCCATTAGGCGTAAGTGGCCCGAAAAGATTGGTCATAAATTATACCACATATTCTGGGGTAAAAAATAGGTTAACTTACCTACATACAAAAGTGCACACAAAAAAGTTACTGCGTGATTTAGTTAAAAATTGAAATAAATTTTTTTAACATTGCCCTAAAACGGTTTAACATTAATTTATGAAAATTTATACGAAATACTAGTAGACGATAACCAATAAATTGGAAACAGTCGCATTCAATTATTTTTATTTATTATGGATTTTCAGAGGGGATCAACACCCCTTTTACCTCCCCAACTTTTTTTGGGGTTATATGTACTTTAACAAAATATGGAACGCCACTGGAATCAAAGGTCTATTATTAAACTTTTATGTCTCTTTGTATTTCTTTGTAAACATTTTAGTTTGGAAGATACCCCTGTAAAATGTCAATTTCAAAATATTGAGTATTTAAACTCTACATAAATAAGATATTTACCTTAATAACCTTAGATTATAGAAAGGTACAGATACGCCTTTCCATATTCATATACGAACGTTATTAAAGTTGGAGTAAAGCAAAAAGCGTTGCACGTCACTAGTATGATATACATGTCAACAGTGTTGCCATGTGGATGGAAGATTTTATTTAAGAACGTAAATTAATAAAGGTTGTACACACATTTAACAATCGCTTAATGTTTTAGTTTATCATTTTTAATAACACATATTATAGGTATTTGTAGATTTTAATTACTATTTTAGTTGTGATGTTGATAATTGGGCAACATTGCATTGCAAAGTACAATAAATAAGACTGAATTAGGCTATCCTTGTCCTGGATTCACAAACCAATGTAAACAAACGTTTCTGTAGTTCTTTTATATTCTAAGACCTTAACTCAACAATTGTTCAATATGACCTCCTCCTTCCTGTATACAAGTTCTATATAAGTAACTTTTTTTGTGTGCAGTTTTGTATACCTATAGGTAAGTGAACTTCAATCAACCTATTTTTGACTCCAGATTATGTGGTATAATTTATGACCAATCTTTTCGGGACATCCTGTATAGCATTGTAAAAATTAAATAGTCCAATCATTTACAAAAGAATATTAATACTATTAAATTAATATAAACAGTTTTCTTATATGTATTTACTTAAAAATCTAATGTGATGATTTTACACTCGATATTTAATTTAACGTCCACTTTTTTTCTAAACGAGAAATATTTATTTGATAAAAAATAGGTATAAAATGTTATTATAGAGAATTTAAAAACTTTTAAATTTATACAAGAGCATACATTTTAACGGTACAAGTAGCGATAAATCGATAAATAAACGGAAACAAATTTCTCTTCCATTTTCTTGGTTGTCACTTTTTATATTAGTTTTTGTGTCTTCTTCCCTTGTTGGTTGTTGCTAAAGTTCCCGTTCTTGAATCCTTTTTTATTGGTCATAGGTCATACCAAATGTACCTGTATGTTAAACCGTAATAAGTTAATCCACCGTGGTAATGTAATATCTTCATTTATCGAAATGGATAACGGAGTTCCCCAAGGTTTCATATTGGGACCTGTCATTTGTGCAATGTATAATTAATTATTAAAACTTTAGAAACGTATTTTAGTCATTCTTGTACGGGTGATAATGTTCATAAACTGTAATTTAGAACATATTTTGATATGGTAGCATCTCGGCCATTCGTTTTTAAAAGCATATAAATAGAAAGTCATATTGTTTTTCTGCCAAAAATAAGCTTCCACTGTAGGACAAGTTTACGATTGGTAAAGGTGATTAAGACCTTATGCCAAATTTGACGGAAATCTTAAGGTTGTAACCTTGTAACGGTGTAAGAACCGTAAGAACCGAGGATTTGAAAATTTGCTTAATAATTATCCTTTCTGGACGGAATGGTATGTTATGATGACGTATTAACGTTGGGTAAATATGGAACGCTACATACTCTTTCTTTATACCGCAAGGACACCATCAGCGCACAGCGGGAATTTTGATGAGATGTTCGCTACTTGTAATGTGAGAAAACGTTGAAAAAAAATTATTGTCTAACTGACCTGAATGCTTATAATATTACAACAATATTTCCCAATGGTTATATTTATTTTAGGTACTGCATTATCGTTCTACTTGACTCCGAAGTCGTGGACAGTAGGAAATCATTTCTTACCTGCCATCTACAATGAAGAATGAGTAAAAGAACACCAAGCTAACCTTAGTCCTAAAGAAAAAAAGGCATTCTTTATGTAAACGTGGCAAGTAAAGGCCTTACAATAATAAAATGAAATTAAAACGGTTCAAGAAGAATTTTATTGAAGCACACTTTTTAATTACTTCATGAAATTATACGAGTAGTTCGACTGAGCCAGTTACACCAAAATGCGTTATTAGACGCAAATTCAATACTTTATTACTCATTACGTAAATTTTAATAATTGTATACTATTAGCCCAGATAAAATAGTTTTCATTTGACATCCATTACAATCTATCTACGTTTCTAGTATCGCGTTCTTCCTTTATTACAACTTACGCCAACCGAACCAGTATTTTTAACATAATATTGTGGGTTTTCAAGCTTAGTAGCACAAGGGGTAAGTAAGTAAAATGCCAGAGCATCGCGAATCCGCAGTTTAACAGTTCCACAAGTGCGGGAACAGCTGGAACGGACAGATTCATTTTGAATTGCGCCATTTCCATTCCTCGCTCCTTGCTTCTGACCACGAAACTTTCCAGGTAGTCTAGACTAATCACCGAAGCTTGTAAAGTACGTAAAACCACATACATATACGCTTAGGTGCTCATACGTTTACTTGCACTAACTATAATAGATATAATATTTTACAATTGTTGGCTTTGTTCCTATTCTGTTGAGTACTCTATCTCTATACAAATGATTGAGAGTGTAAATCTCGCATTCTAAACGTTTGTTAAGTTATTCAAGTAGTAACTGTACTTTATTTGTTACAGGTAAGAGGAATGTACATTTTTTTGGCGGTTCTGTCTCGAATTTTCATTAGTAAAGGTAAGAATTTCCGTAATTTACACTCGAACAATTCATAAATGGTAACTAAACCAATTTCAAAGTCAAATCATGGCAGTAAAGAGGGCTAAATATTCTAGCTCGAAGCTAAACCGTAGTAACAACAATAACCCGTGTGATAATTGTTGAGAGTGTATGGGGGCGCTCAGCTAAGACGGCCAGTAAGCCGCAAGTGGGTGGTTGGGTAGGTTAAGTCCATCCCTAGTCATTAGGGTGCAACACATTAACTGAAGGCGTGCGTAGGCCGGATCAACTTGGCCGCTGATCCTCCGACATACTCCATTACATACTAATGCTCAACGCAATTACATCATGGACTTCTGAGCTTCTATCTTAAATATAAATAACTTTTGAATACCAAATATAAGCTTTATAAGGGAGAAAATTAGGGATATTCGTTTCCATTTTTTTTTTATTTTCATCATAAAATTGTGGGCTTTACAATAAAAAGTTGTCGCCGCTCGAGCAAATTACCTTTCTCGGTGCTTTTCGTGTAATTACTTGATTGCTGTAAAAAAACACATTATACCCACTTAACGTTGGAAACTTATAATGATATAAATCAATTTTTTCAATTTACGCCTTTGTACTGACTCAAATCTAGGTAGGTAAATGCTTGGTACAAATATAACGAATTTACTTGTCACAATCCTAAATTAAATTTATCAATTTTCGTGATGTTATATAGAATATACGAGTCAACTTTCCCATTTCATATGGAATACGTACATGTTATTACATTTTTGAACAATTATTACCAAAAATTTCACTCCTATACACTTACAGTTTCCCTTCTCAGAAGATTTTTCACCATCCCTATATGCACCTCACCTATTTTAAAAATGAGTTAAATTACATTAGGCAAATCGGGGTCAATGACGGTTACCCTATCAATTTGATTGAGAATCTTGCTTCCAAAATTAAACGTTCTATAAACCTCACTCTTCTATCACCGTCCAAATTCGAAAAACCTAACCTCAATTACAGATCTCTCAATTTTTATCCAAAAATTTCATACACTTTACAAAATATTTTCAAACAATATAATATCCAGATTTCTTTTTCCAATAAAAACACTCTTAGATCCTTGATTGTCATGAATAAGGGCAAGATCAACCCCCTTGACTCGTCAGGAATCTATCAACTGCATTACGACTCCTGTCCATCGCTCTATACATTGACCAAACTGGCAGATTCTTTTCAACACGCATAGAGGAACATTTTAAGGCGATTAAATATAATAATCTTAATTACAGATCAACGTTTGCTGAACATATTTTTTTTTATTGGTGTCCTATTTTAGCCTTTTAAACCACGCCCCAGCGTGTTTAAATCGCGCTATTAAAAACGCGCGTGTTTTAAAGTTGCCATGGCATCATCATCAATTTGAAAAACGTGAATTCTTATTGGTTATTGATCTGACAGGAGTACTTTGTTACGTCAAATAAAATGACAGATTGCAAATTAATTTCCGTTTTTCTCATTTCCATGACAACGAAATTTCAGATTAGGAATTCAAACATTTCACATTATTAGTTCTTATTTCCATTTTAATACCAGATTTCAAAGTGAACCAATAAAAAAAATAGCGTAAAGTATTCGTGGATAACTGGCCTTTAAAACACTTGCTCTATTTCAAGCATTCCGGCTGCGCCGTCGTGCTTGAAAACTCGCGCGTGTTTTAATGACCTGTTTATCCGCTTATACTTTAATATACTATTAAATACTTACAGGTCATAATTTCGATCCGAATACGGACTATCATATTCTCCACAGGTGTAAGAAAGGGCACCTACTTAACATCCTTGAAATTTTGGAAATATCTAAGAGAAAGAAACAAAATAACTCAGTCTTACTGAACGAGGTCGTGGACTTTTCTAACATTTATATCAGTACACTCTGTACTTAACTTTTAGGTTTGTCAGTTCTTTAAGTTGGTATTGTATTGATCACCTGACCATGTAGATCTTGTCATTTTCTCATTTCATTTTTGCACTTGGTTTCATTTAGTTGTTTTTCATAATTGTATCCATCTTGGGTCCTGGACACAACGTCCACTGGTCACAACGCCCACCGCCTTCTGAACCGCCATCTTGGTCACAACGTCCACTTTTAAATTTGGTCATAACGTCCACCTTGGTCATAACGCCCACCGCATATTCTGTCACTCTGGTCACAACGTCCACTTTTAAATTTGGTCATAACCTCCACTCTGGTCACAACCTCCACCGACGCCTTCTGGTCATATCGCCCACCGACGTTGGTCGTAACGTCCACTTTTCTTTTTCCGGTCACAACGCCCACCTTTCAATTTGGTCACAACGTCCACTCTGGTCACAACCCCCACCGACGTACGTCGTAACGTTCACTTTACTTTTTCTGGTCACAACGCCCACTTCTAGTATTGATTATAATATCTACTTGGTCACAACGTCCACCAATGCACTCGGGCCACATCGGCCGCCGTACAATATACAATACAACTTTTGTGTCCTGATAGAGACGTTTAACTTGTACATACATAACAAAAGATTGCTATGCTATGCGGAAAATATACCTTTTAACAAATCTGTTCCCGAAAAAAATCCTCTTACACAGTTATTAATATATGCACTTAATCGTAATAGTGGAATAATGGAATGGTGGAAGAAAGAGATATATAGTAGCCAAACTTTTTGGAACAACCTAACAGCTTGGAACGAGAAAAAGGTGTATGTTTCAAATGTGGTTATTAAGAAAACCATCGAGATAAAAACAGCATTTCCCAAACACTTACTTTTCTGTAATTTAGCCATTAAACATTCCAATTTGCAAGCGTCTACTTTCGTCTTACTTTTAAGGAATTTTTTTTGCTAAGAAATGATTTATGAAGTGGCAGTATAGATCTTCCAATAATACCAAAAAAAACGTAAAGATGGGATTCATTTGTTTTTCTTGCATTTGCTTCAGTTCCTGAATATATTTCTCATAACATTTTGCTTAACATGGTTTTCAACAAAAGAGATAAGTTAGCGTCCTTCATTGCCATCTTTTACTGACATAACAATAAGATAAATCTCTTATTGTCCTACAGACACTTGAGTTATCAAGTTACTGTTAAATTACCAATTAACGTTTAAGTCAAATTACCAAGTGAGCAAAGATAACCCGTAACCGGAACACACAGCGTTACTTTCAGTTCTGACGAATCCTTTCTGTTTGAGTCAGCTTAATGGGAAAGATAAAAGTTTCTAGAAAAATTCGAAGCATTATGTATCACATGTTAAATGGGATGGGATATAATAATAAAGTTCGGTTGAAAGATTTGGGCAAATTCAAGAGGTCATACAAATAAACGTACACCAATGCTCTCGGGCCACATCGTCCGTTGAACAATTGAAGAGGTTCTAGATTTGGCGTAGATACTCATACAGAGTGCCGCGCCTAAGACGAATTTACTCTGTAGCTCTCTTATCTCAAAAAATCTAAAAATGATTCGAATGAAAGTTTCACCGAACCAAATTGTTTATAACTTGAATTTACTTTTCACCGTTTTGGACGTTTTGGTGCTATTTCATAATTTTCAAAAAAGGCATTTTACTGCATAGCAACGATTTTGTCCTACCATTTTTTTGATTCCGAGGGTAGGATGCAAACTGGAACAGGCCATTAGCAGCACTCAAAATATTCGCAGAGTTGCTTTTTTCTTCTTGCAAATTCAGATTCATGTTTCTAAATACGATTAAAAAAATTTTCTAAAGTGATTGTTAATAAAATAGTAGGTTATATGATTTGATATATTTTTATTAAAACACCTCATAATTACAGCTTTGCCTCTGAAATGGTTTTGGAATGAAAGTTGCTTGACATTGTAATTTCTTCTAACGCAATGATATTCGCTTGGTGATATACGATACCACGACATTGACATCTTTAATTTAAGTTCGACTGACCAGTCCGACCCTGGTTTCGACGACTTTCCACTCGACACAGTACGTCGCGCGTCGTTCCTCTTGGTAGTGTGGCAGTGGAATTTCGTCCAAAATGTACATTAAATCGGAACCAGCAACTCAGAAAACTGTACAATCGCAAATATCTCCTAACTATAGCCACATAAGGACACATTAATAAAATTGAAAGAGAATGAAAATTTGCATCACATGATGGCAAAATTTCTATAGGTACAGGTACCATTCCAGTAAAAAAATCAAATTATCTACAATTGAAATGTGTGCTTACTGATGAAATTATTTGGACTTCTAATAAAAGAAATTAATTTCTTTCGGTAAACCGCATCTCCGTGCGTTGTTTCATATCGCCACTGAAATATAAGCAACCTGGAACGCTTACGCTTAACTTACAGCCGAGCCGACAGAAAGGGAATTAATGTAGGGTCATTCGGTCTCTGTCTTGCTGATTATGTTATTGTATCGTATAAGTAATTTTCCGACAAACGCGAAACTAAATATGTAGGGAGTCAATGAACCCTCCTATGTACGAATTGCATACAAGGCTTTATGTCACACTGCGAGAGAAACCAATAAGTAATCAATTGAATTGCTTACCGTCAATTTTTAATTAACTCCATCGTCACTATGAAAGGCGGCAATTTTACTTTGTTTTTATTGTTCATTGATTATAAAACAACAATATTTAACCATCGTATAACACGATTGTTTTTCAAAGTGTAGGACAAAAACTAATTTGATTAATCGTAAAACAATCAAAATGCTTCAACAGCTTAACTGTGAATGAGTACAACAAGGACAAAATGACCCTTCGTTATTGCTATCGCACGCTCGGTTTATTTCCTACAGGTTAAATGCACCGTGCGCGTTCCAGGTTGCTTATATTTCAGTGCATATCGCAGACATTAAAATTTCTGGTTTCTGGTTTCATTCGGAAATTTTTTCGGATTTTTGAGATAAGGGGGTAACCAGACAGGGTGTAGAAGTGACCGATGCACCATAGGGATTAGGTACAATGTAAAAATCTTATACTACTTATTCGATTATTTGCTTCCCTAATTATTTCATACAAAACGTCTATTATTTAACTTTTTTTTAGAGACAAAAATTCTGAATCGACTGATGTTACTTATTTTTTACTTTGAATTTTTCAGAAAGCAAATGTATTTTTTCCACTTTCGTTTACATAATTAATAATACCACATGTCTGTGATAATACGAAATAAATAAAATAACTTCATTTAACGAATCTTAATGGTAACCAGAATAAATCTATTTCATCATTTCGACTTTTTCGTTTGTAGAATACGTATAATTAATATGATTGAATCTTGCTGCAACGACGCTCAAATTAGATAAAATGCACTGCAATGATGCTCGTTGACAGACAAACAACTATTATTGTTAAGTATGTCAACGATTCCATGGCACCACTATTTTTTGCCAAAGTTCACTTTTAATGTTCAATTTTTCTTAAACAACATGTACGGATGTAGATTTGCTTAATCTACAAAAAAGTTAAATAGCCTTTCTGTCTAGGGAAGCAAATAATCGAATATAATGATTTTTACATTGAAATCTCTATGGTGCATCGACGAATTCTACACCCTGTCGGCAGGGCCGTATTCAGGGGGGTTTTTTCGGGTCATTTGTCCGGGGCCCGGCTCACTGAGGGGCCCGGCCCGGGTCGAGCCAACAAGAAAAAAGTGACGGTGACGGGTCCTGGAAATCAGAGAGACCCCTAAAAATTTTAAATTAGATGATGCATACTGTATTTAAAATTTTGATTAACAAAGCCCAAAGGGGCCCGTGATATTCAGTATTCCCGGGGCCCGCCAAAGCTGATTACGGCCCTGCCTGTCGGCTGTCACTGTATAGAGCAATCCGTCTTAGACAGGTAATTCCTAGACAGCTTACGAAAATTTGTTATTGTGAAAATCACGTTCCCTGAAGCTGGCGCCAATTCTGCACATTTCTAAATCACTTGTAAGGGTATCCCGAGTATCCCGACAAACGCGCGAAATTTTATATTATACCTATAGGTACACCACCCTTTTGCAAACGGATTTATTGTTTTATTTATGAATCATATTGAACCGTGAACGTGACCTTTATTGAAACATTTGCGTGTACCAAAACTCAAATCACTACCTACAACGGGTTTTCGATAAATGTAAAATAAATTAAGCTTAAACACCCAGTACATACTATGAAAACGGAGCATTTCCGGACCCATGTTTATATGAACTTTTTTTCGTATTTTGAGATTAGATGTAGAGTCTTTAAATTTTCCTCACAGCATTCTGAAACACCCTGTATAGATAGTAGTAGTAATACGTAGGTATTATAGTAACTTGACAACTCAAGTATGTGTAGGTCAATAATACTTTTATTATTATGTCAGTAAAAAATGGCAATAACCATTCTGTAAATCATTTCTTAGCAAAAAAAATTCTGGCAAGTTGCCACGAGACTTCCTCGTATTAACACCATTGACTTTCTAATGTAGAAAGTCAATGTTAACACTTTTTTCAAAAAATAAATACTAAATTCAGAAAAAAATACTCTTAAACTACATAAAAAAACTGCAATTTTATCTTATAAAAAACTGAGTGCCGCCATTTTAGCTTACACCGGAAGTGTCTAATTAAAGGTAATATCAGCATTTTCGTTCTTGGCCCGAATGCAATCGATTGGCGAAAACCGCATATCGATAACTTTAATCGTTTCTGAGTTTAGAGCGTTGCAAGGAATGTGTACGTACAGACTACAGACTACAGACGACAGACGGAAAATGTTGTTTTAATATTTTGAATCTACGTATCAGAAACGCAAAGATTTGTAAAAATGTGCAAATTTTTTTTGGAACGCTAATACAATAGATACTTCCCTTTTACTTCGTACTGTGTAAGAGGATTTTTTTTGGGAACAGATTTGTTAAAAGGTAGGTATATTTTCCGCATAGCATAGCAATCTTTTGTTATGTATGTACAAGTTAAACGTCTCCATCAGAACACAAAAGTTGCATTGTATATTGTACGGCGGCCGATGTGGCCCGAGTGCATTGGTGGACGTTGTGACCAAGTAGATATTATAATCAATACTAGAAGTGGGCGTTGTGACCAGAAAAAGTAAAGTGAACGTTACGACGTACGTCGGTGGGGGTTGTGACCAGAGTGGACGTTGTGACCAAATTGAAAGGTGGGCGTTGTGACCGGAAAAAGAAAAGTGGACGTTACGACCAACGTCGGTGGGCGATATGACCAGAAGGCGTCGGTGGAGGTTGTGACCAGAGTGGAGGTTATGACCAAATTTAAAAGTGGACGTTGTGACCAGAGTGACAGAATATGCGGTGGGCGTTATGACCAAGGTGGACGTTATGACCAAATTTAAAAGTGGACGTTGTGACCAAGATGGCCGTTCAGAAGGCGGTGGGCGTTGTGACCAGTGGACGTTGTGTCCTAGACCCTCCATCTTCATCCCTCTTTTGCCCTTCAGACCCGTGGGGTTCCTCTTTAGGGCCCTTTTTAGTAATGTAATTTGACGATTTATATTTATAATGTTATTTATTAACCACTGCTTGATTCTTTTCCTCTGCTCAGTACTAGTACTACACTCATGTTTTATTTGTCCTAATATCATCTTATTTTAGATTTTTTGTAACTTTAATATGAAATTCATGTGCTTGATAATGGGTTTAGTTTTGAAAACCCGAAACATGTCGCAACATATGTGATTCTTTGTCAGTATTCACAATCTTCGCTTTCACATAATAATATAATCATTTATTAAGGGGAGGTAGTGTTTGTTTTATATTCACTTACCTACAGTTTACAACCATGTCCGGAGGTAATTTATCACTCGGTCGAGATTCGAAGCACAGACCACCCAGACGGGGACAAGTGGTGAACGAATACTTCTACTACACCACTAAATATGCATATTTATAGCTTATCCAACGATATTTTCGATTCACATCGTAAATGGTATAAAATTGTCGTACCAAACTTAAAATTCCACTAACAATGCTTTGCCAGTGCATAAATCAAGCAACATTTTTATTGTATGGTTGGTAGGTACTCAAAACCAACGATGCCATAACCGAATCCTGTTTCTTTTAGCTTTTACGTTTAGTCCAAGAATTTGGTGATCTAACCTCAATATTTGGTAGGAATTCTTCAATACAATTCAGTTACAGTGATAGTATTATAGTTACAATGATTTTGTAATGGCTTTAATGTAAGATATTGCTGCATTATAACGGCGTCATCAAATTTATGATGTGCATCGAAAATTTCGTTGGATAACCTATACACGCTTATCGTGTATTTTCTCGTATTCAATGTCGACAATGGTCAATATCAAGTATCAGGAATTGCCTTATAGTTGGATCGGTGTAAACTTAATTACAACGAAGGTGCTAATTTTTAGAGTATTAATGTAAAACTAATAAGTGGATCTAAAAACGACACCATCAAACTTGCCTAAGTGACGTACTATCTTAGAAGCTACTATGTTATGGACCAAAAACCTTTCCTTAGTTAGTCCTTAAGTGTTTTAAAATGTATAGTATATTTAACCACATCAGCATTTTAATAAATTGAGAGACAAGCAATGGTTACCGAGGCATCGACACTTTCTATTTACCATCACCTCAAACATCTGAGTGGGAGATAAAAAACACACTAAACCTTCCCCATAAATGTTGAATTTTAAATTAATATTTAACATTTATGGGGACAGTTTCGATTTTATCTCTCACTCTCTTTACTGTTGGTCCATTTTGAGCAAGGAATTCAACGTTAAACGAATTTAATCTAATATGGAACCAGCCAATCTCAAAAATATCTCAAAAGAGTTATTTTAAAATTAAATTGAAATTAATGGCATAGTACCTACCTATTTTTGTGGTAGAGATATAGGGTGGTGATGTTATTACTATTTTACCATACAGGCTTACTCTATAATTAGATTTATCAAAGGATGTATTGATGAAACAATACAATTGCAGCTTCATCGATCAGTGGTCATAGCAAATCTTTCAAAACTTTCTCAAATTTTGTAAGCGTCAAGCTTTGCTAGGGAAAAATTTTCGATTCATCTTTTTTTTCCAAATACTTGAAGACAAGTGTGGCGAGAATAATCACTTTCTCCATATGTAATAATATTATTAGTTTCTGCTACACTAGATATTAATGCAGGAAGTTTTTGTTAAATGTAAACGAATTTCATGTGGAGTTCTTCCAAGAGTAGGGATCGACAATATTTTCTTACCGCTAGTTGTGAAACTAGCCTTTCGAAAAATATTATTGCCCTTGGAGGAATTTGTTGAACAAAGAAGCTCGGCGTCTTTGCAATCAAATGAATCAACCTCGAGCTTATCGATCTACGATTTGGTTTTGATAGATATTCTGCTATTCTCATGTTTTAACATTGTATCCTTGGTTATTTGATACCTTTATTCCTGCTGTTGGAGTGAAGGTAGAAAAATGAAAAATATTGACCTGCAGGGTAAGTTCCCATTTCGGATCCCCATGCGGTGTTTAGAACAATACGCACGAGTAATCAAGAATGTTTAGCAATGATGGGAGAATTGTAGCTCTTTTTTTATTTACTTATGTTCTTCAGCTCTAAGTGTGGTTTAAATATAACATCTCACTAAATAATCGAGCACACACAGATAGGGAGGATTTTTTATAAAAATGCGTTTTTCGTGTTATATTCAAGTCATAAAGCGCCCAGAATTTATTTTTTGTACCCCCCCCCCCCCCCCCCCCCCCCCCCCCCCCCCTATTTTCAATCTTACGATAGGCAAATGCTTAATAACAGTAGAAGAAACATGCAGTGATTTTAAATGGGGGCGATTTTTTCCAAATGAGGGTTGTAGCTGGCAATAAGACGAATATAACAGTTTTTTGTTTTTTAATCGGATCATTTTTCACTGAGTTACGGTGTTCCAAAGTGTATAAATTAAGTAAAAGTTTCCACCCCCATAGTGTACGTATTTTGTAATTACACACCACTCTGTACTTCTCCCTTTCTCTCTATGTGTGTGTGTTGTTCTTATCTGTTATCTGGACCGATTCTGTTTGATGGTCAATCAGCTCCGGACTGATTGACACGCATTTTCTTGTGCTTTAGCATTACCTAGGATGAACGACGTGGACGTGGCGGGGCTTTCATCCTTTTGGGGTGCTTGATTAGCGCGAGTCCCCTTGCCTCTCACTATTCGGAGTGCTTGATTAGCGTGAGAGGTGCAGCATGGCGTGGAGTTACAAAATAAGTACACTATAGTGGTGGAAACTTTTTCTTAATTTATACACTTTGGAACACCGTAACTAATGAAATGTCTAAAGCGGCGCTATCTACAATTAAATTGATAATGTCATCATCTTTCTCCCTCGAATTCATAAAACTTTTGTCTGAAACATTTTTTGAAAAAATGATCCTTTTCTAGATATTCGCGTGTATTAAAAATTATTTCTTTTGGGTTAACTGTGTAGGTAATGTTTTTTATTAATTATTTCTAAACGTTTCGAACACCACTTACAGTTAACCCAAAAGAAATAATTTTTAATTAAAATGAACTGTGGAAGCTTTCATTGTTATATTCGCGTGTATTGATTAAAGTGGTCTACCCTGTATACTAAAATCTATCAGGTAGATCTCAGCCTTCGCTGGATGGGAGCTCTCATTAGAGGGCAGAGCGTTTGGGTATTGCTCAATGCGGTGAGCATGCTTCTGTGAGTAGTTGAATATTTCTTCTTTTACTGTTTTTATTTGGACTTCGCGAGCAATAGCGTTATTGGGAACATACCATGGGGCATTTACAATAATTCTAAGAATTTTCGATTGGAATCGTTCAAGTATTTCTAGATTTGAGTTGGTTGCTGAGCCTCACAGCTGTATTTCATAAGTCCTTATAGGCTTAAGTATTACTTTATACAGGGTGGCCCATTGGAAAGGTAACACGCCTGTTTTGGGACACTTAGACCAGTTTCTTAAAAAAACGCTCGGACACGTCGATTTTCTATTTTTGGGGGACAACTTTTGATGTCGAATTTGACTTTGTCAGGTCAACCCCCTAGCCCCAGCAACCCCTAACTCAAGAATTTTAATAGGGAAAAGGAGTCGAGCGACCCCTCATTTGAAACGTCTTTTAATTCTCTATGTGACAGTATGAATGAAAATTAGTTTTATTCAATTTTTTTTTCGCCCCCATGAAAAGCACTCTCCAGATTAACGAAGGTGGGGGGTGTTGTTTAGGAAAAATCCTGAAACACGCCACTTTTTACCTTTTGAACGGCACATTTTGATGTCAAATTTGACTTTGTCAGGTCAACCCCCTAGCCCCAGCAACCCCTAACTCAAGAATTTAAATAGGGAAAGGTGTCGAGCGAGCCCTCATTTGAAGCGTCTTTTAATCTTCTATTTGACAGTATAAATGAAAATTAGATTTACTCAATTTTTTTTCACCCCCATGTAAAGCACCCTCTAGATTAACTAAGGTGGTGGTGTTGTTTAGGAAAAATCCTGAAACACTCCACCTTTGACCTTTTTAACGGCACATTTCAGGATTTTTCCTAAACAAAACCCTCACCTTAGTTAATCTATAGGGTGCTTTTCATGGGGGTGGAAAAAAATTGAATAAAACTAATTTCGGTTATACTGTTGAATAGAGAATTAAAAGAGGCTTCAAATGAGGTGTCGCTCGACACCCTTTCCCTATTTAAATTCTTGAGTTAGGGGTTGTAGGGGTTAGGGGGTTGACCTGATAAGGTCAAATTTGACATCAAAATGTGCCCTTCAAAAGGTCTAAGGTGGTGTGTTTCAGGATTTTTCCTAAACAACACCCCCACCTTAGTTAATCTGGAGGGTACTTTTCATCGGAGCAAAAAAAAATTTAATAAAACTAATTTTCATTTGTACTGTCGAATAGAAGACATGATGAAGGTTCGCAACTCTGTTGCCATGTCGTTGGTCGCTTATAAAATTGATGAAATTAATGTTTAATCTTAAAAATGATGTGCCTTTTAGGCCTGTTTTTGTGCAAAGTCGTGTTAGTTAAAGTTTAAATTTATTCAAGATGTAATTTACAATTGTATTTGTTAGTTTTTTAAATTGTTTCCCTTAAGCCATCCTCATCAATGATGTAACGTTATTAGTCACTCTTCTCACACTTGATAATGAAATCAGTATAGGTTTCGAAACATGTTGTGTCACCGTGCTTCAAATTTTTAAATGTTTTTCTCATTCTAACCATCTACGATTTAATGAATCAAAGTTAGCTGTCCACATTGTATCGACGATTTAGTGACAGCCCTTTGAAAAAATGGTCAAAATTTAAACCCTATTCCTCTTGCATTGAGGTATAGTTTCATTATTATATAAAAAAATAACTCCATTTTCATTAAGTATTCATTAAAATCTCATCGGTTTTTAAGGGGAAGGTTCAGAGTTTTATTATCATTACTGTCGAATAGAGACAAAAAGACGCTGCAAATGAGGGGTCGATCGACTCCCTTTCCCTATTTAAATTCTTGAGTTAGGGGTTGCTGGGGCTAGGGGGTTGACCTGACAAAGTCAAATTTGACATCAAAAGTTGTCCCCCAAAAATAGAAAATCGACGTGTCCGAGCGTTTTTTTAAGAAACTGGTCTAAGTCTCCCAAAACAGGCGTGTTATCTTTTCAATGGCCCACCAGTGTTAATTGAGATATACGACCTATCATCCAGACTATTTTGCTAAGTTTTAAAACCTAGTTGTTTTCTCTTGGTAAATATGCGAGTTTTCCATGTTACACGTCGCGTCGGTCCAGGTGAATTCTCATGTTCTTTTTGCTGTACAGGAAGTCCGTTTAGTGACACAGTTGGGCAGGTACCTCTTCGTTGGGTGTGGGTAATATGGATGGATTTGGTTTCATTTAAGTATACTTTAATTCGCCGGCTTTTTAGCCACGAGAAAATGCCGTTCAAATTTTTCTGCAAGGTGTAGGAAGCAACGAAGGGTCTTGGTGTGTCGAGAAATGCAAAAAATGAGAAAGCAATTACTTATATTTAGTACTTTACTACTCTTTGGTATAATAGTACAGCAAATGAACTACTTACGTAGATGGCACAATGTATGAATAATAAGACACTTTACGTTGGTTTATCTAAAAAAATGTGTGCGCCCCTTTTAAATAAAAACGGATAAAGTGAAGACAAAAGGGGAATAGAGGTTGTGTATTAAGAAATTTTCTTAAAGTAAATAACTTAAAATTACATCAAGTGTCTATATTTACTCAAATAAAATAAAATATAAAGTAAATAAGGCTTAAAAGTACAAAATTTTAGTTAAATATCGTTGTTAAAACTTGTTGAAAGTTTCTTTTATAATAATTTATGGCTACCCAACCATGTCGCCGTTAATTTCTTTACCGCTAGGCTACCCTAATTCCGACTTGTACGTTCTTAAGACAGTAGAACCAGCGCAGTAAAGCCTTTATCCTGCACATTATCCACCCTTTAACGCACCGCCACAATGCAGCGGAAGCGCGAGGAGCTGCATTGTGTCCAATATCGTGTTCTTTGTTTCGGCCTGTGAAGCGGCCAAGCGTAATTCTCTGTGACTGTGCAAGAAACTGAGGAAATTGCTTTAAATGTAGCTAATACATAAATGAACGTTTCTAATTAAAATTAAAATGTAGAGAGATCGATATCTCCGTTAATATCTCGGACTCGTTCTAATTGGATAAGTACTTTTGTTTCGGAAAAGCGAATGAAAAAAAAATAATCCGTTTCTAATGGAAAAGGCGTTTTTCGCATCAAACAACGGATTAACGAGAAACTTAATTGAAAATCTACCTACCGAGATAAGATTTCTCATATGTTTATTGTAAAACGTTAAGCATCAGCAATGTTTAACTTGCCGAAGCTCGATGATGAGAACTGAAGTATTGCAAAGTTTGATAGCAAAGTTAAGGAAATCCGTGCGGGTAAACACCTTTGGTTCGTATCTTTCACGCAGCGTTTAGTGCAACCAACGAATTAACCGAAGCAGACGTGGATGATTAGAAATCGCGTCTTTAATCTTGTTTCAAGATGGAAGGTGGTAAATGTTTGTCTTCGAGATTAAATGTAAAATATATAACGGCGCTTCTTATTTAACATTCTAAGTTTTATTTTGAGTGAAGGAGAAAAAAATTATAAAACGAGAATCGAAATAAATTGAATATAGCGTACTCTTAATTACGAGTAGAATGAGGGAGTAAAGCTCTTAATGCTTAATACGTACATAACTTAATGTGTTGCGAATGTATCGTGAAGCGAACGGCTGTTTTATTCCTCTCCTACTAATTTCGGCTTTGTTAATAGTTTGAGGATGAAGTTTATGCCTTAATTATTGTTGGGATTTATTAAATTGATCCCCACATAGCGCTCGGCGTGAAAAGAACGCTTGCCGTCATCAATTATCGTTAGCCAGCAACGTGTTCTTGTCAAATTTTCATAATTAGGTTGCCGGCAATGTGGAGTGCCATTGTGGAGGCTTAACGAAGAGCTGGTTGTTAAAATATTTGCTTTCAATACGAGTCTCGTTACATGAATCGTTTTGGCGCTGCTAATTATTTCTCACCTCACTACTAACTTACAATGGTAATCTGACAATATAATCCGTTGCAGTTACAATGTCTATTATTCCGATACCCTTCCAATTGTTACAACCTGCTCGTAGCATACCGTAAAGTTAGATATTGAGAACGCAAAACCGAAATATTGTTACTAAATTGAATTTGTGGAAATGTTAAGGAATTCTAATCAAATTTGCATAATGCGAACCGATACATGTAAAATGTCTTTACCAACTTTTCCAATTTTTTAATTAGGTATCTATAATAATATTATCTTAGTTTATAAAACATTTAAAACGTTATTTGCCAAATACTTGATATGAAACTATTGGGTTAAGGAATTGCACCCGTTTTTTATTGATACGTGAATTAAAAGATCTAGTTTTTGGCAATTCACTTGAAATTCGTAAAGAGCGTTATATAACAAGATGAAAATATTACCTACAGCAGAGGATAAAATAAATATTGAGATAATTTTAAATTATATTAAGGTACTAACTCGACAATTAATTACTTTCAAATAAACACAATAATAAGGGTTGAAATATCCAGTAGGTAATAAATAGTGGCGTGCTGTAAAAACAGGTATTTTCCCCCCATATTTCCGATGTCTTCTTCCCTTCTTCCATTGTCTATGCTGGTAATTAGTAAGTCACTGACGATTAACCACGATGGACTCATTCGTCTAACGATATTATGATTATCCTTGACAGGCCGAAGGAACAAGATTAAGAAAGCCTCTTATTAGCTTCATCTACAAAAGGATCACTAACTTAGATTAAGCTTTTACGTAATTTTATATTTACACGTTCCTGAACAAAAGTTTATGAATAGAAATTATGTTTTTATTCTTTTTTAAGTTTTCATTCATGTTTTCACAACTTTAGTGATTAAAGTAATATAAGTAGAGAGTTCTTCAAACTGGAATTGAATTTAAACGTTCCGTCGTTTGTTTCAACTTTTCTGGAATTTCGATTAATTAAATTCTGTCACAATAGTAAAATATAAAGGTGTAGTTAATTTTACCTAAACTTGAACTCCGTCAATAAGTTATATCTATTATTATAACAACAAGTAGTAACGTAGTTAAAAGATGTTAAAATCTTTATTTCGAAATATTCCAAGTGGAATGACTCGTTATTATTATGTAACTATTAATGAAATTCCACAACTTAGGTCTATAACGAGTATAACCTCTAAAGCTTAAACTTTTTTAATTCAAAATTCAGCTAAAAATAAAATATTCATTAATCAAAAGATCTATATTATAATCTATACTGTACTGTTTATTTAGCTGGATTTGGATTTGCTTTTTACTTTGCACCAAAGTTGTTCTTCTTTTGAGTTAATAACTCCAATTTCATTCAGTTGGACCTTCTAAGTGTAAATGAACGATCGGTTTCCCTTTTTTGAAAACTCCTTTTGCATTGTTGACATTCCTGTTGTATTGGAGAGTTCTTTATTAAGCGGCAGTGGAAATCTTTTTTCTTCCTTTTTCATCTAGAAAGAAAACCCCCCTTGTAGCGTCTATGCCAAGGAGGAATTGTTTCCAAGATTTTCAACAAACACTTGAAATAACCAAGTATTAATTTCCAAAATTATTTATTAAAAATTAATTTTTTTTTAGAAGTGCTTATTTGACAAAGCAACAGTTTTGGCAAAACATACATTGTAAAATAATTTTTTTTAAATATTCTGTCTGACATTTGACGGTTGTTTTCGACTATAATTATGGCGATGTTTTCCTTTTGCTTCTTTTCAAATATTTTCTCCCTTTCTTCTGCTATCAGGTGCATAACTATAACTCACGCCATCTCTCATGTCTTTGCAGGGAATTAACTACGTTTTTATATTTTTGAAATTTCCTTACCTACTGCCAGATCGGTGGACCATATAAAACAATGGATTTTTTAGCTATAACTCTTGGTCGTTAGTGACCAATTTTTTATTTATTCGAGAATTTGTTTATAAAACTTAACCAAGTGTCTTATTCAAAAGCTATAGAAGCGTTTCCAGGTGGTTGTATGTCCCCAACCGTTGGCTATCTACCCAATAATTAGTAAATCAATTAATGCATTAACAAAATAAGAAAATTCCATACCTTCTAGCTAAAGAGTAAGAACTGCTTCTTAATTTAGGACGCTTTTAGGATCAATGAACCTGCAGAACTCCTGGAACCGTCAGAGTCTTGCTGACAACGCTCTCTAGTGACCAATTTGTTTATAAAATTTAACCAAGGGTCTCATTTAGGAGTTGATGAAGCGTCTACTGGTGCCTGTATATCCCCAATAGTTGGTTATCTAACCAGTAATTAGCTAATCAAAGTTAGATCTTAACCATTATAGGAGTAGATCCCATTTTTGGGCGCAAAAAATATTTAGCGTAAAATTTTAACTGTTAATCTGATTATAAAAGTGAATCAAATATTAATCGAAAATTCCCAGAAAACACACATAAGGTGAGGAGGTGCGGACGAATTTATTCTCTTCAGGTGGTATGTGCGCGTCACTTGGTTCGGTAGTGAGTCACATTTAAACTTGTGTTAGTGAATTATTCAACGCGCAATTTGGTATTTATCGTATGAAAACCAACCGTTATCTTCCGTTTGTATTGCTTTATCCATTCCCTGATTTTTAGTATGACTGTAATTAACTGGCTTGTAGAATCTGCCTCAGCCCATAGTGCTGTATCATACAGGGGAGTATAGCTCGCATCACGTTGCCGTATAGGATGTTTCACACCGTTGTGTCCAACACTGATCCCTGCGGTACTCCTCCGTATATAGCTTGTTGTATCCTTTGATTTGTTACTATAATCATCCTTTCCGAAAAAATCCTCCTTATCACGCTCATTAGGTATGATTAATGATTCTTTTCCTTCACTCGTTACACATGTCATCCCCATGCTGCGCTATTGTAAACATTTCTTCTGTGTAGCAGTACAAGGTCATCTAGCTTTGGATTTGTCGGTTTTCAGTATCTTTCTTGCTTATTATATTACTTTGTTTATCGCGTCGACCATCCCTTTCGTAAACCCAGATATTCATTTTCCAGGAGTTCCTCCATTAGTTTTTCGTTGAC
This sequence comes from Pyrocoelia pectoralis, assembly GCA_036250285.1. Classification (NCBI taxonomy): domain Eukaryota; kingdom Metazoa; phylum Arthropoda; class Insecta; order Coleoptera; family Lampyridae; genus Pyrocoelia; species Pyrocoelia pectoralis. The sequence goes on from CM070077.1 coordinate 16,811,379, forward strand.
TACAGGTTACAGATACATAACATATCTATGAGGCAAATATTATTTTATTTCATCCTGTGTCACATTCTTTGATTTTCCGGACTCATTTCAGTCCGGAAAATGAAACTTTACCGTACTAGAAATTTTGTACCCGAATACAAAGGTTGCCATAGCAACATAAAGTGACATGACTTTGGAAACGTCAAATTTTATATAAAGTTAATAGAAAAACTCTTAAGAAATGAATCTATGGCCAGTATGAAATAAAATTCTTAACATCTCACTCGTTAACGTAAACCTTGATTTACCGTACTCATATGTAAATAACTATTCTCTGTTGAGCTGCTTTGGCATTGGATATTAAAACTAGCTTTGCGGTTTTGCAACATTAAAACGGGTATCATTTAAAAACTGCGTAGTGTTCTTCCAATCTTCTCAAATTTTTCATGATGCCATGAAAAGGTTTGAAAGATTTCGCAATAGATGTCTGTATGTATATGTCCAGTTTTTAAATTTTAATTTGCCAACTCTAACGCCTTCTCAACGGTCAGGAGTAAATACCCTTTGACTGAAAACGTATCTTACATTCTTGTAATATGTTTTAGAGCATTTAATAATCTCAATTTTAGCATTTTCAAAAAAAGACGTGGGGAGTTTTTGGAGAGCAAACAACTGATACCTACATTTGAAATCGTGACTTCAAACAATAAACCAAAATTACATAAACAGGTGTACCAACTCAAATTATACCAATCGGACTTATACAGCATCTGATATTTAAAAATTCTTATTAGATTTTGATCAAACCTAATACTTTCTACTTAACAATTTTATTTTCATAACCTTCTCAGCAGTTTTCAGTTGTGAGTGAGTGATTCTGAAATAGCACTAAAATTAAGTTAAACATTGACCTTTTAATTTTGAGGTTCAAACCTCTGCTGGCAACTATCTTTTTTTCAAAAAATTACAAGGGACATAGGTACATACCTACTCTAAGATATACCACCTTCAACTTTTATTTCCCTTATACATTCTCTAAGGTTTGTGGTTCATTGTATCAAACAAGGGCGCACGTAAACACTTTTAATGTTCGTATTTCGAAGATTTTCGTAGATTCGTAGATCTTGGTATTGAATCCATCGATGAATATTTTTTCCTTTTTGATTATGATTCCGATGTTCCTGATTATCCATTGAATTACAGAGCTATCTTTTTGATGAGGTACACAAATTGGAGTGTGCCATTCAGAAAAATGGTAAATTTCGAGTTGTGGTAGGTTCATAAATTCTGATACCTATTTTGTAAATATATAGCACAGAAATTTGGCATCCTAGAGATTATTTTTCTAAACCTATTAATTGATTAGTTATATCACTGATGTATACACTGCCTATACATCACTGTGATTATATTAATAATTAAAATTTGATTGTATCAAATTCACACTGGCACAAAAAATATTTTGCCAATAATTTGCACCCATTAGTACAGAAGTTTTTTCTGCTATTTGTCTAACACAAAAAGTTGCCTGTAGGGCTAATAACCATTGCAGTTTCCTCAACCCCCCCTATCAAGGGGCGGAAGTAAAAAGTACCATTTTATTTCATAGCATAGGAAGTATTTACACAAGCACTTTACGCCAAAATTTGCATTGAAGAAAAATCTAACTTCGATAATTTTCTAAATTTCAATCGTTCAAATTTACGCAAAAACTATCTACATCTACAGTCTACACCGTACCGTACAGCAAGGGTTACAATAATAGTAAAGGTGGTAAAATAATAGTAATAAATGTCAAACATTACATTTAGGCCGAAATTTAGCTTTTCATTATTTGCATCCTAAAATTTATATAATTTTATCAAGTATGTATTTGTATTTCATCCCAACGCGGTTATCTACAAGCTTAACGCTTTTATCTGTTAACATGCAAAAGAACTCGTAACAAGGGTGCAAATTATTGAATTGATATTTTATAGTTCAACAATTTGTTTCCTTACAATTGGTTACATTGTATTAATTTATTTAAATAATTTCATCCAAACAATTTTATCTGCTGGCGTGCAATAAAATCGTTTAACAAGATTATGTAGTTATAACAAGAATAATTTCAGTAACATTTATGCCATACAATGATACATTTTTTTTATTTGGCACACGGGACGCTAAATATTAATACTTATTTGAAAAATTTTAAAATTTAATAGTTCAGTTCATGAATTCTGGCCACACTGCCGTTGTTATGCAAAACAAGTTAGGTGCCGGATATACGTCGTGCTTATCCACGTATAACCACTTCACTTTCACTACATACATGGCGATTCTTTAATGGAATTTCCAGTTAGTTTGTGGCAGAAGAATTTAGGATAGCTTAAACGATAGTTAAGTGGACGAGTTCATTTACTTATACAATGTTTACCAGATGGTATAATCATCTAATTATTATGAACTAAACTAAATACAAAATCCACCCTTTATTGTACACAGAAGTTCATTCTATTTTTGCCTTTTTTCGAAGAGAGTGTCTCTTTGGAAATTCAATTTCGTAAGGAAGTTGCTCGTCTTCCACAGTCCATACACTGCCATTGGGGCCCTCTTCTAGAACCATTACTGCTCCCTTACCGACGTTTTCCGCTACTAAGGCTACTTACGATTGAAAAAATATGTTATCTATAACCGTAAAAAACATCTCTTTAAGTCCCGGTCTGAAAGTCTCTGAAATACCATTAGATAGCACAACTCTGTCGAAAATATCCGTCAGTGTAAATCCGGGACAAAGTGTATGACTCGAATCTTATTATAGTCATAATAAGCAGGATGGGCCAGAGCACGTCCAAGCGTCACAATAAAACCTTTTATCGCTCTATAAGCTGTCACATACTCACTATGATTGATACCAAAAATGGATGACATATTAATTATAACCCCCCCACGTCCTCGTCCATTTTTGCTCATACACTTGATTCCCAGAAAGGTACCTTGCAAGGTTCCCACCTGTGAAACGAGCCTAATTTCGATATTTCCTCAAAAAAGATCTTACGATATTAGTATTAAGTGTTACGGTCCAATTAACTTCATTAGCTACACCGGCATTATTAATAACAATATCTAAACCTTTCCAGTGAGCGATTGAGATCTTGAACGCATCTGTAAAACTCAACACAGTAATTTTATTTGTCGAACTTAAAGTTTACTTTCAAGTTGGACCGTGTCACCGACATCAGCGGGTATAAAAATAGCCTTGCCATGTCCAAACTGTTCATTCAGCAATTTTGCGGCCTCTCTACCCCTATCCACACTGATACCGACAATTCGGACAATTGTAAGACCCTGTACATATTCTATTTATATAGTGTTATCAAATATAGTGTATAGTTATTTATTACCTTAACCCCATTGCGTAAAATTTCGGATGCGACACTGAAACCAATACCACGAGAGCCACCGGTCACCAAAGCGATTTCACCTTTTATCTCAAATTGGGTACTTGCTAGGGAAGTACAGTAAACTAATATTAATGCAATAACAGTTAAGTATGAGCGTGCCATTTTTGGGTTACTGAAGCTCTCATTCATTCGATATGATAAATGATATAACTAATTAGCAACGCTATCGTTCACTAGAAACCTTGAAGAGAGAGACAGAGAGAAAAGATAGGCCAAAAAAATGCAAAGAGTGTGTACTTAATGGTACGTATTAAATATGAAAATGTATGTATATCTTGTTTGTCGAGTTTGTACATTCCGTACTTTGATGAGAATTTCAATTTCCCAAACAATTGTTTGAATTCGACAATGTTTGTAAATTAGCTTGGTTTTACCTTGATTTGTGTTGAAAACAGGAAATAGACATTCCTAAACGTATTCATAATAAATAAAAACTATATAAAAAAAGGATAAATGGGTTTATAAATAATTGAGTTTTGAATTAATAAGTAGAAGTAGAATACATTTTCCTACTTGAATAAATGTCTGAAAGTGTCTGATACCTACGGTTTTTAAAGGGAGGAAAAGCTATTATGAATATGTCTCGTTAGTTAAAATGTTTCAAAAAATTGCAAGAAATTCCTAACTACTGTGATACTATCACAGTACGACATACAGTTCCTAAAAAGGGGTTTAAAACTAAATATTACAGTTTTGACATAATGTTTCAAAATCGGTGAAACTGCAGAGTGTTAGACTATCGGAGGGGGTCAACTGTTATTTCCAGATAGACGAGTCATTATGAACTTGTGGGGATGATGCAACCGCGTGTACTTCCCACCTGCACTGTTATGAATATTCTAGACTCGTTAAAAAGTACTTGCTAGGAGATAGTTGTTATTGAGTCATGGAAAAATATGTGTTCTAACATAATAGCTATTTATACAGGGTGTCGCGGGACTAATGGGAAAAAAGTCTGAGGAGTGTGTAGTCTGAGCCAAAATAATGTTAGTACTTCATATTAACTTTTTTGATGCAAGCCCTCGTTTTCGAGTCATAGGCCTCCAAAGTTTGAATTTTGAATTTATTTTTTATTTTTGTACTTTATAAAATTTTCCGCATAACTATAACGTACGTGTATGTTTATTTTGGAAAGGTAAACAGATTTACAGTAGTGCCTTGAAGCCAGGGACGGACTACTTGCAATGGTTAGTGATCCAAAAATTTTGCAGGGATGGCACACTTCGTATAAAATTATCAAAAATGACTTCCCCACGTATTAAGCTAACGAAAAGATACTCATGTTGGAATTCGATAAAATAAGCCGTTTGGCCAATATTTACAGTTATTTAATATTTATTCGTTAGCTTAATGCGTGGGGAAGTCATTTTTGATAATTTCATACGGAGTGTGCCATCCCTGCAACATTTTTGGATCACTAACCATTGCGAGTAGTCCATCCTGGCTTCAACGCACTACTGTAAATCTGTTTACCTTTATATATTATATTTACGTTATAGTTATGCGGAAAAATTTTATAAACATCAAATAACCAGTACAAAAATTAAAAATAGAAAGAAAATTCAAAATTCAAACTTTGGAAGTCTATAACTCGAAAACGAGGGCCTGCATCGAAAAAGTTAATATGAAGTACACATTAACATTATTTTGGCTCAGACTACACGCTCCTGACCTTTTTCCTATTAGTCCCCGGATATCCTGTATAACTAGTTGCAAAATGAACGTGTTTTTGCACTAGATGTGAAGTTTGGATCACGAGCGTAGCAGAGCTCATTTTAAAATGATAGGTACTTATCTACAATAATTTTATGGGTTTCTGGTTATCTTTCCCATAGCTGTCTTTAGCTTCTCTTCGACGCATAATGGAATTTTCTCAGCACTTTTGTTGTTTCCATGTCGAAATTCTCTTCACGACGTACTTTTACTACTATTCCTTTGTGGTGTTCTTCCTTTCGACTATACAAATTTATTTATGGACACGTTTGGCGCCATTTACGTGGGGCACAACCAGCTGGCAGTTCCCGCAGCTTTTCTTTAGGTGTTGTTTTTTGTTCGCCTAGTAAGTTCTGAATGGATTGAGCCCCTTTTTGGCTATCTTATTTGTGTCTCGCTCGGTGTTTAGAAACTCTTACAGATGGGTCTTACTCGTTGTTTATGACCTTCAGCAGATGATTTTTTCTTCTTTCGCTAGTCTGTCGTATGTTCCGACGCCTGGTTCTTTTACATTTATTTTTCTTAACTTTTGTTTGGGAGTAATTGTCCTTTTCCTTGCTACCTACTACTTCTGTACCCCAAAGAGGCTTTCGGTACGATCTCTCCCAGACTAAAATTAAGAATATCGTCTTACCTAACTGGATTTGTAGCAACTGTTCCACGCGTTGCCATACCCCCCACCCCCTCCAATCATTAGCGTTATTAGCGTTAATTAGGTTATTACATTACACTATCGCCGTCGATTTAGACCTCTTTTAGTTTACAATGTTGCTTGATATACTCACTCCAAAAACAAAGACTTTTTTTGTGAAGTAAGGTAAAAACGACCTAATAATGATGTTAAAAAACAGTTTCTTTCCCAGTTGGGAGGGTAGTAAGAAAAAAGCGCGGGTTCTAATATTTGCCAATTTCATCTACTTGTAATGGCCTGATGCAGTATCTTTTTTCTGCGCGAAAAGCGTCATACCGTTGTAAACTATATTGCGTTGTGGTGTAAGGCACCGACCGGTATTACAGTCAAGAAGGAGTTGCCTTAGTGGACTACAACCACAATAAATAAACTGCGCACATAAAAGCACCATTTTTAGATACAGTAGATGTAATTACGTACCTACCTACAAAGTATATGTACATTAAAACCTTTACTCTGGAATTATATAATATGAATTTTAATGTAGTAAGGTTTGTTGGGTTGCGGTGCTTCTGTATGTTCATATTGAATTTCAGTTTGCGGTAATTAGTATTTCAATGCATAGCTTTGTTGCACGATTGTCTCTCGTTCGTTATATAGATTTAATGTTTAATAACCGATATTAAAACTTTCGTCTCTTAAAATAATATTATTTCCATTACAACGTATGGATTGTTAACAGTATATTTGTTGATGACTGGGTTATATTTCTCATCTAAAACTCTTACTTCTTAAAGTTGTGCGCGATATTTGTCAAAATATTTGCCATTAATCAAGATAATCTAGCCGCGTTCAGTGAGACTTTTGTAAGAAAACAAATAAAGTTAGAAACTTGTTTTTGCTACGTACCTACTTATAATGATTAAAACATCACACGTCCGGGGATAATTAAATATGGAGAGTTGTACGTTTAAGGACGATATCTCTTTACATTAGCGACAGAGTGAGCTTGTGTAAATATTCGAATGTAAAGAAGATTTAAAAATAAGCTCGTTGGATTTTCCCAATTAAGAAGTTTCGGATGCTTTTTAAGTTCTTTTTTGCTGCAGTAATTCTTATTTTAATACGATTGTTGCCTTTTAGGTTATTAGTGACAAAATTTTTTTAAACGTCACAAGTTTTTGTGCGGAACGATAGTTTACCTACCCTTGACTGACGATTAAATAAGTTTCCTCCAGATGATAAGATGTTGGTATAACCTCAAAATGCGCAACGAGCCAGCGAAGAATCTTTTTTATAACATAATTTAATAATTTCCCCTCGACTCCGCGAAACGGCAGCCACGGATCTACACCGGAGGGTTATACAAATTCTATCTCGCTTCACCGAATTAAATGCGACACTAAAAAGAGAGATGGAACGGAAAGATTTATACTGGCGAAGTACATTATCTTGTAGTCTCAGTCGGCTAATTACAGCCTATGATACCACATTAGCCCCGGGGCGGCGCGGGATGATAACCGGTCCGGATTGGAGATGTATCGCCGCCGGCAAGGCTGAGTGGTTTGCATCCGATCTGAAGACGAAGAACCGCTTTCATGCGGTACCACAACTTTCGCGTTTCTCAAGTTACATTACTACCCTGGCTGCAAAACCTTAACGAAAGTAAACCTAGAATAACTTATATTTCGGTAGATAAATTTCGAAAAAAATGAACAAACAATCCTGTTTCTTTCTATTTCAAATTCATTCCCTCTACTCGTAATATATAAAAAATCACCCCAGTGGAAATCCCTACACACGCAAATTATGATGTATTTTAGTTGGAAACGGGTAGTAAATAATTTTGAGGGAAAGCATTTCAGTTGTAATAACTTAAGGACGTAAGATTCTCTAAAATCTCTAGTTGTTAATCCAAATTAGGGGTCATTTCCATCTATTCTCCAGACATGCCAGTGATGTAAGAGGAATGTCTTGTGTTATTTGTGGTCATCTAGCTGTTAAAATTCTTAGCTGGAATAGTTGCGTTGTTCAACAGATTACTGCGGCGGTGTTGGGAAATTGGGTGGAAATATTTAGTAAATACTTTCGCTTCTCAAAAGTGTAGCACATTTTTATCAAGTTAAAGCTTAAATTTAACCGTTTAATCCCGTATTTTTTCCCGAAGCCTCGTTTCATACCTGCTGGCAGCAAGAGGCCACTTTAAATGACAAACGCGAATGGCTTTTTAAAATTCCTCCCCTTTGTATACATACACATTCAGCGAGGAGGTTATTAGCGAAACGAAGATGAGAGAATAAAAAAAGAGTGGATTGGGGTGTAAAACAAAAGGAGATCAAGGCAAGCGCCATCCAGTCGGCGTTGATTGCTGCATTATGAAGACACGCAGGAAGGGGGCAATGAGTGCGCTCTAACACCTACTAAAAGAACCTGTTTAAAAAGGCAAGGGGATGCCGACGATTTTAAGAACAACTGAACTAAGAGGGTGTTTGTTGTTAACGAGATTCACTCTGATCACTGCCTGCTTCTTTTATAAACTCGCTTGTTTTTTTTACAAAATGGATTTAGGTACTCCATTTCCCTGAGCTGTCTTTAATGACAACAATGTTGCACGTGCCACTCTTTTTCGAATCGCGATCAATTATAAGTTTGCTACTGTTTACGATCTCTTTTCGGGACCGTCATCTTTATTTATTGCCAGTAACTTTATAAATGGTACAGATACAGAGAAATGAAACGCAATATTGTGAGCACAATTAGATCCTTGTTCTTTGATCATTCTTGGTCAGTTAAAAGGGCAAAGCAGATTACTAAGGCTGAGAACGATCCAGGAGCGTGTCACTTGAAACCAAACAGTTGGGAGTAGGTGTCGGCACTAGATCAAAGGCGCAATAAGGGGTTTAAGGGGCGGACAGGGGTATCATTAGCTGCCCGCTGGTCGGTACTAAGCGTTTGTCGTTTATCACCAACCACCTTGACTCGTAATTTGTCACCGCCTCGCTCTCTCTGCAAACACTGTGTATATCGCAATGTTTACATGTAACACATTCCACGTAAAACCGTTCGAAATCTGCTTTGGATGGGAAACAACGATACTCGTAAAACACGCCGAAAAGAGAAACAAAGCTCCGACATGTTGAAGCTTAAGTGAACCTGTAGAATAAACAAATGTGATATTACATTACCCTACTCAAATGTGTATTAGATTTGGGGGCGCGTGCCGAAAAAACTCGATCTCGTTATGGATTTATAAGTTTAACTTCGTTGTATTTTCGTTTGTCGGTCTTTCTCCTTCGAATTTTATATTCGGGACTATATTTTTTAAAAGAAAATTTCATATTTCCTTTTAATGTAAATCACGTCATTTTTCGTAGCCCATCTTCTCATAAAATTATATTAATAACTGAACTTCTGAATCCAAAATGGTGAAACATATCTTTTAAAGTTTTTCATAACAAATGGCAAAGCCTCAAAATAAATGAGCTTTGGGTAACTTAAGGAAATAAGAACATCCTGGCCGCAATTTTAGCTCGACTCTCTCGCCTTGCTTAGATTGCAACGGGATGACCTAACACTGGCTATAATTTCATTAACCGTTAGATAAATGAGAGAGTCGTAAGTGGCGCAAGATGGCAACGCAACAGCCGGCAGACTTGACCAACAGCACTTTACACAATCACACGAATATAATAAGAGGAAACAAGAAATTGCCAAGAGTCTGTATGAGATGAGTTTCTAAGAAAACTTTGTATTAAATAACCAGGTCGTTTATTAAATAATACCAGAAAAGCGACGATACTAATCTTCAAAGATTACTTTTACTATTTCAATTTATACGTACCACTATCTGCAGAATAGGGCTACTCTGCACACGTATAGGTATTACTGAAACGCGATGTGTGCATTTTCTTACTGTTGCAAACAAATCGTTAGCACAATGAATTTATCCGAACACTCCAAATACGTGCTTTTTTACGCGAGCTGATCTAGATAAGCATATTAAACTTATCACGTTACAGACTCTGGATCAAACGTCATAAATCATATCGAAACGTGTATGACAACTTAAAAATATAAGAACCTTTGAAAGAGATTTCCTAATGGTTAAACGCCCCGCAAGTGCATACGCTACGAAGATCAAATGGGAACATAGAAAAGGGTTTCTAAATTCCAAAAATGTAATAGGTGAAACTCAAAATGTATTTATTTTGCTATTAAAAAAATTGTTAAACGTAAGCCAAATTGAGAAAAATACAGATCATCATAGCAGGATGATCATTAAATGGGGGGACTTGAGACAGTCCATTTAGCATGATTTAGTTTATTTTCATAAAAATATTCCATTTACCGGAATTAATTAAGTTCAAACATGGAAAAACGAGACGTAAAAGTAACTTTCACATCCCGTGACATTCGAACATTAATTAACTACAATTTCAAAAAAGTTTGCAGGAAATTATATGAAGTGGTTGGTGAAGATAGTTTTCAAAGACAACAGTTTACAAGTGGTAGGTACCAATATTTCAGAATGAGTTGAACATCACTGGACCAGGAAGGAAGTACATACCGACCAACTGAAGTTGTCACTGGAGAAATTGTTGAAAAGTATGGGAAATCATAAATGAAAATCCTAGATCTACAGTGAGACAAATAGCCGAAGAATTGAGGATTTCTTACGGGTCAGCCCATAAAATTGTAAGAAACGACCTATAGATGATACACGTTTGTGTCAAGTGGATACCCCATCTCCTCAATGAAAGAACGCCAAATGGAAGCTCGAGTGAAAGCATGCCAAGAAAACCTGAAAATGGGATCAAATGGTATTAGCCGATTCCTGATAGGTGCCGAGACTTGGGTTTACTTTTATGATAATTTAACTTCTGAGGAAACCGAATTATGGGGGTTTGAAGATGAAGAACCGCCCAATTCACCCAAGATAGAAATCCATGTTCGGAAGATAATGTACGCGGTATTATTTTTTCAGTCAACCGGTTTAGGCAAAGTTGTCAAATTAGAAAAGGGTCAAAAGGTCAACGTTAATTGATACATCACTGTTTGCCTACCGCAAGTTTTCCAGGCTGTCCAGGAAAGATGCCAAATCCATACCATTATCTTTCATCGCATAGCATCAGTAACATCAAAATGTCTGGAAGAAATCCAGGTCACTTTGATGATTCACCCGGCCTATTCTCCTCACCTGGCTCCCTATGATTTTTGGCTGTTTAGAAATCTGAGGAAATCTCTACAAGGAAAAAGATTTTCAATTGTAGAAGAATAGGATGCTGCATGCAGAATTTTTTTCAAGCATTTCCCAAAATGAGTGGCTACAAGCATTTACAAAGTGGCAAGAAAGAATGGAAAGGTGTATTCAAGTCATGGGAGACTACTTTTAATTTATATGTAATAAAATTTGAATTTCTCTTATTAATTAACTAGGTTTCTCCCCGTTCAATGATCATCCCAATATTATTTTCCAAAAAAGGTTGTTCCTGCACTACCCCCCCCCCCCCTCCCACTTCAATGATTCCTGTGTCTTTAGCAAGGCCGAGGATTTTAGTGGAGCGAATCTCCGTTGTGTAATCTTTTCATTTCCACATAGGTGTTCCCTTGCCTTTTGTATGGTAAGGCGTTTCGCCTTGCTCACCACAACCCCGACATAACGAGATATTGGTCAGTCTCATGTTGTGCAGGTGCTTTATTTCAGACAACAATGCCTGTGACCATCCCTGTCGTAAGTGTTACGTTCGTCTTATTTAATTTTAAGATGGAGGCTGCTAAATCCCCGTTTGGATTTTCTAGGAAGAGCTTGGTTGTGTCTCTTTTGTGTTTTGCCCGAATCACCTTTTAAGTTGTGTTATATGTAATTCCACGCAATGTAGTTGTCTGGGATTTCCGCATGTCCAGCTGACTGTGTTACACTTACCCAGTGCGTTTAACATTAACTTACCACAAAGAGAGTTACCAGTGGTATCTAAATTTATCCAGCATATTTAGTGCCATCAACACACTCATATCCTCGATTTCTACAATTTTTGACCAATAGTCACAAATATTTTTTACTTTTTTGATCAAATAACGTTTTCCTGTGGAATTTTTTTAATCCTATTTTTCACTACGTTTTAACATGTTTACCTACATCAATTCACTATTTTCTGTTCCTCAATGGAATAAGTCATCAATTTTGCTTACAGCTTCATTCGTAGGACTATCATAAACATTAAGGTAAAGGAGTCTTATCCAATGGAAAATATTGGACTGATCCTTACCGAAATTTGCTTTTGCGGCTTCCAAATTTGTGCCTTGCATATAACGTCTTCGATAAGGCTGGCTAATTTCTATTCACTGCAAGCAAAGGCGACTATTCCGTTTTTGAAAAGTTACTAACCTAAAACTCCGCAGTGGACTTGTATGTACTAACCCCTTTTTGTCATATATCCCCATGCCCTTAAAGTTTAAAATCGCAACTGACTCCTTGATCTGTAAACAGTATTAAAAATTCTGTATGATTATCCAATTCTTTCTTGTAAACCAATGATGTTCTTATTTTGCACGGATTCTAAGTGGAGTTCATTGGTTTCGTAAGGAGAAGATGCTCTCAGGTTTGTGAAATAAAAAAAAACTTCTGATAAAGGGATGCTTTGGATTACACTATTTCAGATTTTTTAAATTTTTACTCCAACCGCTGGCCTCAACTTAAAAAGAAGTCGCAAATCAGGATCAAAGATTTAGGTAGTGCTTTATTTTTAGATGCTCTACGTAGTTTATTCTCACAACTGCTCAGTCTGAGTGCGTTGATAGCAGTATAATAATTCTAACAAGGCAACATTCCATAATAGTGATTTGTGCATGCCGTATGCAGTGTGCGAAGCTTTCACCTATCCAAGGACCCCAACTGGCCTCAAAACAACCGTTTTATGGTCCAGAGTTGGCTCTTCCACAGCTTAATAACTCAAGACACCTAGACCTAGGCCCAACACAAGGCTATTTGGAACTTGATGTCAGACTGCCGTCACGTGAGAGATGCCTTCAGAGGACCATCTCGTAACCTAGCGCGTTCTTGCACAGGACTATCCAGAAAGAACCTGCGGCTACTTGTGGGCATACCTTCTGGGCACTGTAAACTTAACAAGCACATGCACCTCATGGGATTGGTCGAATCATTATCCTGTAGACGATGCTACACATACGACGAGACAGCGCAACATATACTTTGTGAGTGTCCCGTACACGTTGTAGGAATCCTGGCCGGACATGGCTAAGATCGGAGCCGCCTGTCCAGCATCCTCAGGTTTATCTCAACGTGTAGGATGGCTTGAGTGACGTTGCGGGGTCAATTGATTCTAATCAGGGAGGTAGCACAAAGGGCCCGAATACCCGTGCACGTAGACTTCTGACCACCCTCTCATCGTAATCCAGAATCCGTAATAGTGGTTTGCACATGCCGTATGCAGTGTGCGAAGCTTTCACCTATCCAAGGAAAAGTGGTAATGAATTTTTTGAAGTTCTTCAGTAAAAAAATCGTTAAAAACGTCATTACGGTTTTTGAAATTTCATTACCAATTTCTACTTGGTCCTAAATGTGATAAAATTGCCCACGGAATTGATTTGCTAATCAGCGTTGCTCATTTTTATTTGTCCTTTGGTTTCTGAGGACGCAGTTTGTAAACCTCCAATCCAACCTCTGCCCTCATTCGAGTGGACACACATTTCATCATAGTTGGACCAAATTTGGGAACGGTAAGACTATCCTGTTGCGTGTTTTGCGTTTATAGGAAACCTTGTTTAACGTTTTAAGTAATAATCAGAATGAGGTTATCCTTGAATATTTTCAGGGGTACGCCGGTGCCATTGTTGAGCTTCGTAGTTTAACAAGGTGAAAACAGTGAACAGTCGTTGCATTGTAATAGTGCCCATATTCCATTTCACTAAAGGGGATACATCTGTCCCTACCACTACCTTGTACGCAACAATGAAAATGTGTAAATTCCTGAATAATGTTGGGAACAAAAACGATTGTCTATTCACAATTTTTTTCCAAAAAAAACTTTGTTTAACCACAATTTTTTATTCAAAAAAACTTTTGTCTATAAAATATATCCAAAATATTTAAATTGACACTCACTATACGTTGCGATATCATACATCGACAATGTAATTATTTTGAAATGGTGGGAAGATATGCAAATAAGATTCTTAAAATTGACACCAGTACGGCGCCAACGTTTTATTACATTATTAAAATAAAAAGGTATTATTGAATGAATTATAAATTACCAAATTCGACCTTGTCGCTTTCGTGCTAAATAGGAAGCCAAATTAAAATTACAGTAACATTGTATAATACGTAATGTAATAACGTGCGTATAATTAATTTAATTGTGGTATAATTACTTTCAACTAGGATTCTATTCACCTTAAATTTGGGTGTAATACGTTTTAATTTTATCTTAATTATCTAATAGAACCTTCGTTAATATTTAATCGGATACTTTATGTGAGATAATCGAAAGAACAAAATCATGTTATTGGCGGATTAATTTAGCCATCGAGTATCTTTAATTACAATTATTTTAATATAAAATTGAGTGCAAGTGCACTTTAGATCTCATTATACCTAATCGTTGGTCGATCCTAACAGGCGCAGCAAATGTAAATTCTGTCTTAGCCTAAACGAAATCTGAAATTTGCCGTATACTGATTCAAAAATTGGATTGTGATTTAACTTGACGTAGTTTCATTGTTCATACACAAACCGTTAAATCAAGGGTTTGTCATCTTTGGCCTCAAAATAGGTTTCAGTTTCTGCGATGACTTCCTCGTCTGAGCCAAATCTCTTGCCACAGAGCATCTTTTTGAGTTAGGAAAAGACGTGGTAATCGCCGGGGACAAGATCTGGGCGGTGGATGCGGAAGCAATTCATGCATTTTTGCTATCGTTTTCAGTGACTTGTGACACGGTGCATTGTCTTGGCGAAACAAGATTTTTTTCTTCGCCAAATGTGGCCTCTTTTTGGTGATTTCGGTCTTCAAACATTCCAATAACCCAATCTAATAGTCACTGTTGATTGTTTTTCCAGGTAGTCAATAAAAATTATACCTGGCGTATCGCGAAATATGGATACCATAACCTTGCCGGCGGATTTCACCGGCTGCTCACCACTCAGCTGACTGGCGATTTGATTCTGGAGTGAAATGGCGGAGTCATGTTTCATCAATTATGATGTACCGACTTTCGTGTATAATAGTGATAACTTCGGAGTGGCAGCTATGATTTTTATGGTTTTTTCGATGTTTTCAGGATTGACAGCCTCATGTAGACGTCCAGAACGTTCAGCACCATCGGTCTCTGTACGACCACGTTTAAAATCAGCAAACCAACGTTTGATGGTTGTTGTAGATGGAGCAGAGTTCGGGTAACACTTTGGAAGCCATTGCTCTGCTTGAACGGTGTTTATTCTCACTAAAAACAGTAATAAATCAACACACGAAATTGCTTTGAATCCATTGCTTCTGAAATAACAACAATAGTGTCACTTAAACTCCTGTACCTTTTAAACTAAAGATCGGATTGTTATGAACTTTTTTTTGACCTATCTTTTTAAGGTTGGCACTATTGAAATATCATACGGATATTTCGTTAGAGGCGTAATTATGCCCGGGACTTTTTGACCCATCTGCTAATATGGGAATGCGTGAACTCCATAGACTTTTAGAGAATGTTTGGAATTCTTGTATAAAAACTGAAATTTTAAATTAAAAAAATTGACAAAGTTTACTTTTACAAAATAAGATTTTCTGACATTCAATAAAATAGCAATTATGTACTTAAATTGCAAGGCCCGGACAGAACTAATTTTCAAAATTTCTGTGAGTAAAAATGTTTAAAGGGGGTTTCCAAGATTCACTCATCAACGCTATAGACGTTTTGGAATTTATTTGCATCTGAAAATGCTGGTAAAACCAGTTGTCACAGAATCTAAAGAATTCACCATCTTTCACCATCAAAAATCTAGCACTAGTTAGTTATAGTTATTTATCCTCAAAGAAATTATTTAATATATACTTTTTGAAACTTTAAAGATTTTAGTAATTGAGTGGACATTTGCGCCATGAAAAAGTATTCCCTCAATTCACTTAAGGAAAATTTATGGTGGTGACACCACTGTAGTTTATGGCATTCCTGCAAATCTGCTGTTTCAATATCTCTCTCCACTATATCGTTATTGGTTTCTATTGCTATTTATTTACTTCCTCGAAATTTCTAAACAATTTTTCAACTTGGTACCAACTTAAATTTAGAATTGCTTCACAGAGTCTTATCGTTGAGTATACTTTTCACTCAACGGTCTTATCATTAAAGTAGAGGGACGAAATGATAAGTGATACATAACGTACAAACAAATATTATACAGTGAGGACCAAAAGTTTGGAATAATGGATTTTTTCGTTTCCTGTCAGAAATATCAAAAAACTATTGGACACGTCAAATTGATTTTGGCCATGGAAAACATTTTGGGATAATTTTCAATTTTCCAACTCCCACCCCTTCTGTGCAGTGACGTTATCAATTATTTTTTTTAATGGGAACACCCCACTTTCTTAACGGCTTTCAATAGATTATAAAACGACGATTTCAGCAAATATACACTTTACACCTTTTAAGTGCTGATTTGAAGAGATATTAATTTTTTAAAATAGAAAAACATCAAAAAAGAACGTTTATTGAATGGCCGACTCGGTCTCCAGATCTGACTCTACGGGATTTCTTTTTATGGGGATATATTAAATGTAAAGTTTACTTCAATCGACCGAATAATATCGAAGACTTGAAAGAAAAAATAAGACAGGAAATGACTGCAATACAACCAGGAACTTTACAAAATGTTTGCACAGAGTTTCAAGCGCGATTGGCGTACTGTCAAGAAGAAAATGCGTTTCAATTTGAAAATTTACTCTAATAATTATTGTTTAAGATAATTATTGTTACTAAAAGAAAAAACCATTTAACATTATTTTTACAAATAAAATTTGTTTATTTGTTGACAACACTATTTGATGTTTTTCTGGTTTTTCTATTTTAAAAAATTAATATCTCGTAAAAAATCTGCACCTAAAAGGTAGAATGTGTATATTTGCTGAAATAGCCGTTTTATACTCTATTGAAAGCCGTTAAGAAAGTGGGGTGTTCTCATTTAAAAAAATAATTGATGACGTCACTGCACAGAAGGGGTGGGAGTTGGAAAATTGAAAATTATCGCAAAATGTTTTCCATGACCAAAATCAATTTGACGTGTCCAATAGTTTTTTGATATTTCTGACAGGAAACGAAAAAAATCCATTATTCCAAACTTTTGGTCCTCACTGTATAAACGAGACAAAGCGCATTGGTTAATTTCTTTGTAACCCAGATACAAAAAGATAATGGATTTTTTAGATTTGGATTTAGATTTAGAATTTGGATCTCCTTATATTTTCTTGTTCCTCAGTTTCTTTGCACCTATAATTTTGTCATAGTGGATAAGAAATAATGGATAAAAAGAAGGTACTATTTTTTGGTTATTTAGTTGTCAGTTTGATGTTTTTGGACTGGTGGAGGAATTTGGAGGAATTTTTGCGAATTAACTTCATATTGCTTATGAGTTATGACCTTGAATTGGGTTATTTCCGGCCTTCAATATTTTTTCTTCATAGTTTAATCAGTAATCACTAGAGCCCGGAAAGTATGCAAAGAAATTTTTAAAAATATGCGCATATAATATATGCATTGTTTTTAGCGAAAAAATGCAAAAATGTGTAAAAAATATGCGGAAATATATGCAAAATATGCTTACTGGAAAGAGAAAAAATTAAAAGATGTACAATAGAATAATATTTATGACGATACTCGCTACTTGTACAAACTATTGCGTTACCGACAGTCTATACTTAAAAAATATCGCAATACTTTTAACAATATGTACTTTTAATTTAATTTAATTTAGGACAACTTGAAGCTAAGGGTTAAAATAAATTTTAAACAACCATTCTTAATCTCGGTAGGTACTTTAGCTAAAGTAAAAGGATAAAAATAGATACCTACGTAAAACCCTTCGGTTGATTGCAAATATTTTCAGGTAGTATCTACATTATCTACATCTAGTATCCATAAAAACAATTAGCTAACTAATTTCCTTGAAAAAATAGTCAAAAGCATTGAATTTCAACACAAAATAGGTACAAAATAACTGCAATTTATTTATTTAAATGGGTACTTGTTTTGTTTTACTGTTTTTTGTTTTGTTACTTAAGCTGACGTTGACAAGACTTCAGAATTATGAATTCATTCTTTGGGATTTTCGTGTATTTACTTTTAAATTTTAATCCTATTCAACACATTCCAAAACAACACTTTTACATTTTTTGACGCATTTCTACGAACAATCATATACTGACGCGGTTCGTATTCCTTTATTATTTGGATGAGATTTTTTAGGCTATAAATTTATTATACGAGTACGAGATGCATAAAAATATGCCAAGAATGGCAATTTTTACGAATAAATGCAAGAAAAGTACAAATATGCAAAATATGCAATATAAAATTAGTGTCAATCGGTTCGTAATCGTGCAAATCGTAAATATTTGAAGACATACAACTAGATATGCTAAAAACAAAGAATATGCATTTTTCATATTTTCCGGGCTCTAGTAATCACCTTACCTACAAAAAGGCTCAAAACATAAAACGGCCTTTCAAATGTAAACCTTTTAAAACAACGTACCTGGCCATATTCAATATGAATTTGAAATGAGGAAATAATTATTTAAAAGATCTAAAGTTACCTAAAATAATTTCCAGTTATTATGAATGCTTTGCTTGTTTACATTTCTTGGCAACAAACAAATAATATTTTAACTAAAACAAAAGCATTTTGTTTACCAAAAGCGCAGGAAAAGATTTACATATTTTATATTTTTTTTATAGAAACATTGAAGTGAATGTATCCAATATTATTTCGATTCACATAATTCGTCGTGCCACGAACGCGAAGGATAAAAGTTTGTTTCTCCCCCAAGTCTGACCACAAAACTTATCCACCGGGGCATTTCAATAAACCATTCGTCTACGTCCCCATTTATCATAGAAGTCGAGGAACGAAACTAAAAATCAAAACAAATATGCAGACACTTTCTCGCGATCTCGCTTCGTATATTATTGGATTGACGGAAGTCGAATGCGTCCCTTAATACCCGGAAGTGGTCGAACGGGAGAAGATGACCGATGGTGTCCCCTTCTCTTAGTGTCGTTAAATATCTAAATAAATATTTTTCAAATCGATTTGTTTGTGTGTGTTCGAAAGATCACATTTTCTGATACATTTCGTTTTGAGGGCGAAATGTTTTTTTTGTGGTAAATTATGGGAAAAATTGCATTCTAAATGGAAGAACCTTTTGAGTGTTAAATTGTATTCGTCAAAAATATGTGATCCGGAGGACAGAGCTACCGATAGTAAATCGCTTTTAGTATTCTATTCAATCGCGAATCATTCCTGTTCGATAAGGAAAAATTGTAGAACGAGCCGGGAGAGAAATAAAGAGGAATTGGGGTCGTAAATCAGGGGAAGGGCTCGCTTGTTTGTTGTTTGTGCGTGCTACTGGTGACATTTCTACAACTTCTTATAATCATGTACTTCTCAGCGTTATCAGTCGCTTACGACGCGTTATCTTCATAAATCGAGAAAGAAATTTGGTAAATTCACGCAATTATTAAAACGTACTATTTTGCTTGTTCATCCGAATACGTGCCAGAAAGGCGCATGTTGTTTCTTTATCAAATATCGACACGAAGCATATTTCTAGGAATATATGGGGCACTGCACGTTCAGTCACTTTTCTCCACGATAAGGGGTGTTATCGGACTGTTATCACGGTTTGGGTCACGTGTTTACCGTAAGATTGCGGCCCCAGTCTCGTTATTTCATGCAAATCAGGACACAATCGAGTCCTCTGGTCAGCTGCTTAAGAGCAGATGCTGGCGACAATCAAATTCCGTATATAGTTGGAAAATCAGCGAAGCAAGGGATTTCCACACATCCGACGAATACGTGGATTTTAGAATTTGAAATTATAACAAGAGCGTACCTAATAAAATTTATCTTACATTTTGGTAGGTAAACAGTTTCGAAATTTTGAAATTGTTCCATAATAAATTAATGATAACGAAGTAATTGTACTTCAAGGGTCTAAAAGCTTTTCATCAACCGTTTCACGTGACTTCTTATTTCTTAATCTATTACTTTAGACGTCTGCATGTGCCTCGAAATAATTCTCTGTGAAATTCTATATGCCCAACTTATAAACTTCCCCGAGTTCTGAAAGTTTGTCATGTTTGATGTAAAAGGAGTTGACATTAAAATTGAAATCGCTCTTCTAGAAAATTTTAACACGATCAAAGATCGCTATAAGTTGACTCGTCTCGGAATGTTTTACAGATCAAATACTCACATGTGTAAAATAAAATTAATTTAGGGATCATAGAAATTATTAGGCTTAAGGGTACCATATCGGGTTTTTCAAAAGTTTTCCTTCAATACGACGTGACGGTTCGGTTAGAAGTACTACTTAGATAGTAATAGATTCCTCGGGCGATGATAATTTATTGACATCTACTTAAGTAAATATGACACATGGATTCAATTCATTGGAAAATAACTAATTATTGGGTTCATTTAGATGGTGTTCATTTGAAAAGAACCCACCCTTAATATTTCAGAAATTCACCGTGTTAGAAAGAAATGCCGAAACACGTCAAGTTTCAACTTGAGGGTGACACTTTTTGGCACTAATGTCATAAACGTTAGATTCACCCCCTCCCCTCGAAGCTGTGCTGCATTCTAAAATTTTGATCGCGATCAAAATTCTGTGTCACAAAATCTCCAAAGGTCTGATTTTAATCTCTGGCAAGCCCGAGCTCTGATTGAAGCAGCCGGGAAAGATTTGATGGAATTTAGAGGTGACTTCGACAATGTCAAACCCAATGCAGTGAAGCTCGGCAGCCTCTTGGGGTGTGAAACCTGAATTTTGTGCTTAAAAAAACAAAGCGCCATTTCGACGAACCTTGCGAAGACAAACGTCTGTCTGACGACGAGAAACGATTCCAAATAAATGTTTACTACGCTTCTTTTGATATTTTAGTCAGTCAATTGAGACACCAATTTGTTGGCTTGAGCCAAATTGTCGATTCGTTCCCGATAATTCAGCCATAGAATTTATTGGAGTTTTCGGAAGAAGAACTTGCGAAGCGATGCGAAAAGTTCAGCGAAGCCTACTATGACGACGTAACCGACCAACTGTGCAATCAGCTGTTGTCCTTGCCAAGCTGCTTGAAAGACCAATTGTCGAAAATCCGTTCCATCAAGGGTTGGCAAACTTGGTCCTGATCGAGTATTTCAGTCTCTCGGCTGGTTTCTTGGATGTGTGCTCCGTACTTTTACTTTTTTTACTATATTCCCGTGACAGTCGCAACGGCATAGCGATCGTCATTCTCGAAACTGAAGATAATCAAAAATTACCTTAGAAGCCTGGCGGACTTAAGTATTTAGAACAAGCTAACTAACTCCTTGAAAGCGAATCTGGACGAAATTATCGATGCGTTTGTGAAAACGAAAGGCCGTAGACAGAGAGCAAGATTCTAAGTAGCGTGAAGATACCTACAATGTAAATCTTAAACTGTAAATAGTTAGATGAATAGAGATAAGTTGGAGATACATATGTAAATGTAAATGCAGCGTTCACACAGATTTTTACACTTTCTTCAACCTTTTTTTGGCATGTAAGCGGGGGCCCCGACACGTGCCATGTACTGGGGCACCGGGAGGGATCGTTACGCCACTGGTTATTTCATAGTTGTTCTAAAATGATGCGCTGAGATGGCTACAGTGTCATGTCTCTATACAGCAATGGCTGGTTAGGCGGAAACAATGCTTGTTCTATTAGTATCAATTGTTCGATTTAACACGACATAACAATTGGTACGATTTGGGCTAATTTGTGCCGAAGCTAGAAGTTGAGTTATGGGGTGTACTGACGGACAGATTTTTTCTGTAGTTGCACAACTAGAGCACATAAGGTAGCATCTTGAGAAAGTCCGAAATCGATATGTGTTCTAATTGCGGAGTTATGGCGTGTATCGACGGACAGATGGACATTTAAGAAACTTTGTATTGTCACATGTACTGAGTCTACAGTCATGTAGGTATAGTCGGATTCACCGGGTTTTAGATGTGACTCATTACAGTAAAGTATGATAATCGACGTGACATAGTTTTCTGTTTCTATAAATAAAAGTATCAGTAAAATGCAATTGAGAAACGTACCTATGTCGTTCCGTTTATTTTATGTGCAAGCAATGAAACGTATGTCCGTGCGTTGAAACAGCTGATCGAACTGGATTGACAGATTATACAAAAATTGACAGTAGGAATTATTTATTAGTTACGACATACGGAGCGTCTGCATTGATGCATACGATTTGTAGCGATGAGCCATACCTAAAAACCGGTGAATCCGACTTTACGTATATCTGTGAAGAAAAACTATTACCTATTTGAATATTTTTCAAATATTTTAAAAGTTGATGGAGTATGCCTCTGTTTCTGTTCTTTTCGTTATCGTAGTATAATATAGTTTACTTCTTATATTTATGGATAATAGTGCAAATTTCAGCACATAAATAAATCATATAGCTTTTCCTCTTTTTTTGCAAGTTTGAAGAAGTAGGTATTGGGTTTTCACAAAAATGTACAAATTCCTTTAATACAGTGGCCAACCAGGCCAACAGTGATTTTTGGAAAACAAAAGTATACTTTGCGTTAAAACACAAGCCGCTTTTCATGGCAGCGGGCCTAATTTATTGCAACACACTACTTGAAAAAAGAAACAGAGAAGGCAATAGTGAACGATATCTTATTGCTTTTACTGGCGTTATAAAATCGAAGGGAGTGATTTATTGTAGTCGACATTTTCTGGGCATTTCTTCTAGAAAAGGAGGCATTGATTGGCAAGGATTTTGCTATTTTACGACCATTAAAGAAGGAATATGCACTAATGGTCTATGATCGATTCCAAAAACGAAAGAGATTGATTTCATGCCAGAAAGTGTGACCAGGTAAATTCATAAAAAGACTCGAAGCCTCCCTTTATATCGTTTAATCTCCAAAATTAAGTTACGTAGTAAAACAGTGTGATGATAGACGATGGGATGAAATGACGTTGTTATGTTTTTTAATATAAGGCGCCGAAGCACCTGACACGTGAGCCAATGCAAAACTCACAAATTGAAATGTTGAGAAAAGGAATACCAGGGTTTATTTAAAAACCATCTGGGACCATTACATCCTTGGGAAAGTGGCAATCATCAAACAAAAGTTAAACCATGAAGCGAAATTATGGAAATTGAAAAGTTTTAAAGTTAAAAATTATAGATAATAATAACTAAGCGCTACATGTTTCGAAACCATACTGGTTCCATTTTCAAGCGGGTAAAAATTTTTAAGCTTAAGGGGAAATTTTGAACAATAATACAAATTGAAGATATTAAACGGTGTGAAATTGAAGATATTAAAGTGTGACCAGACGGACATTATTAAGGATCCTTAGATTCTTTACAGTTTTGTACTGTTCGTCCGTCAGTGTGCTCGATAACCCTTTTAGAAGCGACCAATCGTCTTGAAACTAATTTTCTAGATCACATGTCAGTTTTACTAAATTATAACTTATGATTCTTAGACGTGCAACAATATAATTCTCATCCGTGGCCTATGTCAAAACTTATGGTGCAAAATTTATCCAAAATCGTCGCACCACCGAGACATGTCAAAATTGTTCTTTATGGTCCAATTTCGTTAGTTAAATGTCCAAACTCATTACATCGATTCCCAATAATCGAATTGCGTGCATTTTCTACTACTATATGGTTTTTGGTCAAAGCATGTGAAAATTGTTTTTTATAAAACAGGTACGTTATTAAAATGTAGAAACCCATTACATCTGTGCCCAATAAGTGCATTTTATTTGTTTTTCGTGTTGGATTTTGACAAAATTTGTCAAAAATTGTTATTCGTGTACCAATTTTGTGGGAAAATGTCAAATCGCTGTCCAATAAGTGAATTTCATGTCAAAATCTATCAAAATGAGTAATGATAACACCGAGGATTCCTTATTTGATATTATGTTTCACACAACCATTGTGTTTATATCATTTCTCATACAATTTAAAATCCTTTCGAATTACCTTTTATATTCCTTAGCGACGAATTATATAAACCAATTCATATAATTATGGTTTGCTAAGTTGAATAGCCAATTGGAATAAGTTAACGTCACTTAATACTTACGGTAGTATAGTTTGATATACATTGTAGTCGACGCTTACAACAATTTCACTAACTATTTTTGATAAATTTAGAAGGCTAAAACAATGTGGCGTGCCCACGTTTGTCTATATGGAGTAATAATCTACATTCATCCAAGAATTACGTTAAGATTGGATTCGTGGAGGTGGCGGATATAGCCCTGTTTAAAATGCAGTTAAGCATATAAATAAAATATAAAGGTCGTCTTCAGCATTGTTTAGTCATTGGCAATTCGTCTTCGGAACAGTTTGTGTCGTCATAAGTAACTAATATTCAATTTTAGTATTTTCATTCCCTTATCGTAGTGAGGGTGAGACCGTCTGTCGCGCACTAACCTTACATTATTCATGAAAACTGTAACGTAGTTCACATTTATATCTCGTAAGAACTTCTCTTTATGCGGCAGTAATACAGGAAGGATATCACTATCAATCATATGTGATGAAGAACGAAAATTTTTGATTTGTTCGTTTTTGTATGTTGGCAACATTTAGATACATTTTAAAAGGAATTTATTGACTGGTTTTGGTTATATATTAGAGTTTTCTTTATTTTTCTCAAAGGTATAGGGGAATAATTTACAAGAGTGAGCGCGCGGTATTATTTTAATCGCATTTGACCCGATGTCTTCGCTGTGTTTGTATTCAGACTTCTTTCTACATAAATCCTGGGGTAAGTGATCGGTTAGCACGGACCCCAGTTCGGGGATTTTTCTTCCCTGAGCGCCGTGACGCCAATCTCTTTCGCAGATTTATGAATGTAATCGCTGAAGTAACAAGTAAGATTCTTGCGAATTCTGCAGGACTTATAAGGGTAGCAAGTTTACATCTAGCAATTCTTTTATCTATACCTACAAAGAGGAAAAAAAATGCGTATTTTGGCATTTATACAGCTATCTTTACAAAAGTCTTGTTTTTGTAAAAGTTTGTTACTAAAATCAACAAAAACTCGAAACATTTTAAATCAATAAACAGTAAGTGTTTTCGGAACTGTTCGTTGTTGATGTTTATAGAAATAAATTCCAAAAACAACTTTATCAAATATTTGTTATTTGGTATTTTTGCTCGAGCTAAATGCCAGGTTTAAACACGGAGGAAGGAATTTTATTAAAAACGGGTTTAAATGTAGATGCGCGAGAAAAAGTTTAGGGGTTTAAAAGAAGAAAAAGTAAGTTAGTGTGCCTAGTGGTCGGGGCGTGGAACTCATATAGAAAACGGGAAGGGTTGTAGGACTTGCGCTTTTCGAACTGTAATGTGAAAAGAAATACCGAAATATTTTTCACATTGATTGCAGAAAAGTTACATTTTTATTTTCTATTTCCTATTAAATGAAAATCTACATGTAATTGTTTTTTAACATTGAAAATTCAATGGTATTGTTTGAATAATATCCTTTTTCATTTTTATAACCAAAACGATATATGTATTGTTTGCTTTTGGGGATGTTTCATTTAGACGATTTTGATTTAATTTCATTAACACACTACATCATGACTGTACTAAAATTTATATTCAGAATTGTGTTTGTTATGTATAGGTATTTCAACATTGTCATTTTTATTCAAGCCATATTTAATTAACTTTTCATATTAGTTTTATGATGATTTTTGTCACTACCCAAATGTGAAGCTCAGGTGATTACAGTTTTTATGCGAAATAGTTGATGATAATTACAATCATTCTTTCACATGTGATGCTTGGCAGCTATTATTTGTCTATTGTCTATTGAAGTAGGTGAATACACCAAATTTCGTGAATCGAAGCAGACACACAGGTGTATTGCCAACACTAGTTGTATTCACATATAGGTATTAATATTACTGATCTGCAATAGTATCTGTACTTATGTCAGTAGTATAGCTATGGAACTCCTGGCTCAATTTGACCTTGATCGCTACTAACTCAGTTTGACCTTGATATATCTCGCCGGTATAGGTCACCGATGTAGTGATGTCACTGCGAACTCAGGTTCTGAACTTGACCAAGGTCACCGACTCTGAACTTGGACAATGTGGTCGGTTCTGAACTTGACTAAAGTCACCGGTTCTGAACTTGACTAAAGTAGATCACCGGTTCTGAACTTGGATATGTTAATCGGTTCCTCCCATTGAATAAAGAATAGAGAGGAAGGAGAGTATCGTATCATTGCTGCATAAAAATTGGTTACGGAAGTTCAGCCATTTGTACACCACTGTTGAGTCATCTTTGTTTACATTTTGGTCGTGTTGACAGTTGACCATAACCTGCAAAATTTGTAATATTTATTTGTTGATTGTTACAGTCACTGAACTCCAATTAGAGTTATAAATATGGCAATTGTTTCTGTCAATTTCTATGTAACAGGAAACATGTTAGTAGCCATTTTGCCACCACTTTGATTTCAAGGTCGAGGGCATATACTGCCCCGTTATATTCAATTAAACAAATTTATGACAATTCCACCATTTTAAATTACATTCCTGGGATTTGTTATAATTTAGAGATTTTCGATTAGTAGCCTAAATGAAGGATGACAGTGAAATAAAACAATTTTAAGAAACATATATACAGGCACTGTTTCTCTCAGAATCGCCATTCGCATAGCATACAAAAAATACAAAATAAAAAGGTGAGAATTTTAATTTAAAATACGCGGGCTCTTCGATTCTAACAAATCTTTTTTTTAAGCTAGTACTGTCACTGACACCTGTGCGTCAAATTTCATGCCTATATCTGCATTTGTCAATAGTTGCGCATGTGTTTTGTGAACAACAAAGTGTTAATTTAGCGATTGTTACAATGTTGAACAAAGAAGTTGCATTAAATTTTGTTTGCGGAATGAAATTTCTGCTGCAGAAACGTTGAGAATGTTGCAGAAGTCCTTCGATGACCAGGATATGCTACAAACAATGTTTACAAATGGTACAAACAATTCAAAGAAGGCAGAGAAAGTGCTGAAGACAAAAATCGTCCTGCACGACCATCAACCTCAACCGATGAACAATACGTCAAGAAAATCAAAGATTTGGTGCTCAAGAATCGTCGATTGACAATTAGAGACCTCGCTGATACTGTTAACATTTCATTTGGATCAGTCCAGACCATTTTGAAAGATGTTTTGTGCCTGAGAAAACTGAAATTTCCTTTGCTACCAAAAATATTCAATTTTTGGGAAAAACAGTGTCGCGTTGAAGTCTGTGAAACAATACCTTTTGACTATCAGGATAAAAAGAAATGCATCATAACTGGAAATGAGACTTGGATCTATGTATACGACCCGGAAACGACCGACCAATCAAGCGAATACCGTGCAAAAGGTGAGTCAAGACCGAAAAGTTCGCGCCAAAGTCGTTAAAAAATCAAGGTCATGTTAACAGTTTTCATCGATTGTCGTGGTGTGGTGCATTATGAATTCCTTCCGCCGCCGAGTCAAACTGTTAACAAGGAATATTATTTGCGCGTTATGCAACGTTTACGTGAATCTATACGCAAAAAGAGGCCAGAATTATAGGCAGACAGTTCTTGGTTTTTGCACCACGATGATGCACAATTTCACACTGCATTGGTTCTTCGAGACAATTTCATCAAAAATTCAACTCATATCATTCCGCAACCACCATATTCATTCGATTTAGCACCGTGTGACTTCTGGATATTCGCTAAGCTCAAGAGACCGCTCCGTTGACACCGTTTCGACACGATTGAAGAGATAAGAACCGAATCTCTGCGCGGTTTGAAGACCACTCCGAAAATCTATTTCAACAATTGTTTCGAGGATTGGAAAAAACGTTGGCGTAAGTTTATTGTATCGGGAGGGGAGATGATTCTACACTTCTATAGTATCGGGGTACAAAGGCTTTTTTATGAGATTTTGAGTACCATGTTACGCGCTGAGTATTACTTATTATTTTATATTGTTCCATCATACTTCGTATTTGGATCAAA
Source organism: Pyrocoelia pectoralis (assembly GCA_036250285.1). NCBI lineage: Eukaryota > Metazoa > Arthropoda > Insecta > Coleoptera > Lampyridae > Pyrocoelia > Pyrocoelia pectoralis. The sequence continues at coordinate 16,839,462 of CM070077.1, forward strand.
TCTTACAGATACTTCGCTAGATTATATTACGTGGTAGTTCTGTGTGAATATGGAAGTGGAAGTGGACCGAGAACAGTAAGTAGTAGAAAGTGATTTTGCGAAAACTTAGCAACGACGAATTAGACGAATGTTGATACTCTACATTTGAATTTATTTGTGGCTCGGTGCCTCAATTTGGCAGGAGTTTACGCAACCCAAGTTGAAGTTAACCCGGTTATGTTCTTTACGGCACCTGAACGTTTATCTAAGTTTCTGCTTATCGTTGGATATGTTAAGTGCACTCAATGGTAATACTCTGAAGGACCTTGTGGAAATGCGTTAGAGCGAGTTAACGTGATGAAAATGAACGATTCAATATTTTTGGAAGTCCTTGAAAAAAACTAAGAGTGATCTGGTGGCCGTTTAATGTGAATGGAATGCAAGTTGAGTGATTTTTAAAACTGTAGTTGGGAGACTCCGAACAACAGTTCTTCGAAAAAATACAATTCAAAGTAAACCTGTATAAAATTAAAGCTTACCCCAATTAAGTTTAACACTAAGTTACAACAGGTAAAGGGGCAGAAACTGCAATAGATGATATGATAGTTATGCTTCGATGGTTTCTTTTCCCTCCTAATTTTCCCATGGGTGGGGGACTTGGTAACTAATGAAAGTAGGATAAACCTGAACGAAAAAGAAAATGTGAAAAATTACGACGATGCTGGGTTGTGTCACAACTGCACAACGTTGCTGACAACTTTGGGTTCCTTACGCCGAAGGATTTACTGAATATAAAAATCGGTGATCTACAACATGGTTCGGATGATATCGGCAACATTGAATGTTTGCTTAAGCGAAAGAAACTCCAACAAATTTGTTGAAGAACCTCCAAATTTTATTTTTTTTTTATTTCAAACAAGGAAACCAATTTGCATACCTATCCTTCATAATTTATTTTATTTATTCATGTTATGGGCCGAGATCTAGGAACAGCGAATTTCCAAGCACCTCTACGCGCATCAACTTCTTTGGTTATTAGCACTACCCTTACTCGAATTTTGTCTGACTAAGGGAATTTCACCCTTAATCAGGATCTTTATCGTGCCTAATATGTAGAAACGTGAAAAAGTCATTGTGTCCGATAGTGAGATTTGGTTTCGAAATTATACATAGATCTAGATTTTAAGGTGGCCCGAATAAAACCACCCCTAGAATCTTCTCCGCAAACGGCAGCCGATGCTTCTTTAACCAATTTGACGCTCCTTTCTACCGCCTGAGTGTGGCAAGGGTAAGAAGCAAACTCTACCTTTGGAGGTATTTCCGCTTTTACTACTTCTTCTAAATAGGTACTCAATATGAAAAGTTAGTGGCGGCTCGGTTAAGGTTGTTTCTTCTGAGTTCCATGAAATGTATAAATGTGAAGCTTAAAAATGGAATTTTGGTATAACAATTGATCGAATGTCTTTTGGACCCTTTCTTTCTGAAGATCTTATTTTTAGCAAACGCCTATATGCCAATCTTCGCATAACTGGTCTTTCATCCGAAAGCATTGCAATCAGACTGTTTTCTGGGTGGCCAAAGTACCCATTTCGTTGGATGAGGGAATCTATAATGTTTTTCAATTCGTCTTTAAGATAGCGAGACAATCTAATCATTTGAAAATACATGATTGGCTCCATTTGTGGATATCGAATTTACCTTGATATTGAACGTGAGACAATTTCCCCGGATTTCTTTGGGCCAAATTTGAAGAATCCATTAGAAATGGTATGGCACATTTCTAATAAATAGTTTTGATCGGCGCAAAGGTCGGTACCACTTGTATCAATTCTGGAAAATAATACAATGAGTAATTTCTCACAGTCTTCCAGTTTCTTTCCGATAGGCCCAGAAAATGCGCGAGGTCCCACAATTTTACCATCCAAACGGTGTAGTAAAGGCCGAAGTGGTAGAGGTAATTCATTAGTATGCAATAAGCATACAAATCATTGTAACGGTCTACTCTATCTAATTCTTAGTCCGAAAACTTAATAGGCTCTTAAGTAATTATTCCAAAAAAAATTATTTTAATATGCCTGTGGTGTCAAATGCTTCCATTTAAACTAAAACTATTATGAAAAAAACAATCGCATTCATATACCTACGTTTTCATGTTACGCAAAGCTCTTATTTGTGTTGTGACGTCATTTACCTTGCGCAAGAGGAAAGAAATTTTTTTTCCCTCAAATTTTTTTACGTTACTCTTAGCCTAAATGAGAACTTTCTACGGCCAAGGCTTTCCAATTAAAAATTTTTTTTTTGAAATGTTCCACCCTAATGTTTATCTCATCGATCCCCTATGTGACATAGTTATGGAAGCAGGCGCCCGTATTTATTCCCAAATATATAAAATGTGAGGCAATAGGGTATATTTGGAGATAATTTTGTGAATTCGTGTGGCAAACGGGGTTAGTTTGATTTAATAACGCCCTGTATAATGCGAATTCTCAACACCAAATCCGCTCTAAATTATAATGATTACGAGTGTTTGTAATAAATTTAAATTAAAAATCTGTAAATTAGTAAGGAGTGCAGTAAGTACATGGTTTTAAGGTTATTTTATTTACTTTGATACATTGTTTGAGAAAACAATTTTAATCCATAAAAATGAAGAAATTTCTTTTTACTTCTAGACAAATCACAAGCTATAAAATATATATTCATGTAAACTCGGTAGTTTTTATGAGGGTTGGGTTGCGTTCCGGTTGTATCCTTTATGTGGAAAGCCATGTAGGATGAAAGTTTTCATAAGCTTCGTTTGTTTCGCATGATGGAATTTGACTTATTGGATCTTGTGTTAACAATGCTAAGCTGAAAGGGTTGGGCAGCGTCAGATGCGACTTGGACAGAATCTATTAAGAGGATTAAAGCTCTGATGAAGCCATCGTCCGCTTTGCCCTCTCTACATGTATTCGAAAGAGTCGAGCTTCTTCATTATCTGCGGTTCTGTACTCTGTTTTTGATTCCGCTTTAGCTTATACCCTCTTCTGCCGGCCATCAAGATGATCTCATAAAAAGGCAACCGTTCCATAATGCCGACGTGCTCATTATAATTATCCCCTTTTAATACGCAATAACGCGTACAGTAAAAAATTTATTTCGTTCACAGTCGCAATCGATAATGCAGAGTATAAGGTTGCATTATATGATAATTACTGTATGCGACTTAATTTCATGGGCCATTCGGGAAGTTTAGGGGTTACCTGACGAACTACAAGGATTTATGTAATTACTTAACTACTCTAAGCGTAGAATTTATGAGCTGAAGTGGGCATCAAACAAGACTGTCGTGTCTGTTTTTAAATTTTGAGAATTAAATGAACACTGATTTGTGTACTTTTTTAATTTGTAATCTTACTCTATTATCCTTAACTAAATTTTCTAGAGATATACGGACTGCCAATGTCCTACGGCTTTGCATCAATTTACTATAAAATTTCCAATTTTGCACAACTTATTTATTACTACGTTTCATTTTGTCTCACTATAAAATTGATTTAATTTGTCATTTATTAGGCGAATCCTTAAATATCTATAAGAAAATTTAAGCCGTACCGGCCTTAGTTTAGACAAGGAAAGTTTTCTTATTTTGACGTTTTTGTTTTGACGACAGTGCCATCTACCTCTGGAAAATCAAAATTTTGCTATGGATCGTAAATCTGAATTACAAAAAATTACCTTCTTTTAAATTTTTTGATAAGAATGATTACATTTTTAGCGACTCATTACATGTATTTATTGTAAATAGAATAATTAAATAAGGTTGAACAAAGAAAACAATGTCGCACCTTTGTGATTTTGGTAATGTATTTATTTACCAACTCTTCCCTATTACTGTCATGTGACTTTTTAGTGAGATTTGGGTCCATGCGGAGAAGTGCAGTGCGCGTAAAAGCTGTTGTCTTACACTATTACTATGAAGCGATGCGGCGCGGCAATGCAAAAGAATAATCACATTATTGTGGGTTGCCGCTCGCTGTGTACGATGTGGTAGGGGTGATCTGTACGTCTTTCTCTAGCGGTAATCATAGCATTTACTTTAAATTACAAGAAAACAAATTTTGTTTTCAATTAACGAATAATGCAGCTTGATTCCAATACTAGAAATTTACCATCTAAAACAAGAATTTTTCTTTAGTATATTTGAAAATAATGAAATGTTTGGTTATAGATCATAAAACCAGTTAATTATATCAATAATCAACATTTATGGGCTTTAGACTTTTTAGAAGTATGTGTGATACAACATTTGTAAATTTGGTAACAAATTATGGAACAACAAACCAGTTAAACACTGACCGTCGGCCAGCAAAATGCTAAATAAAGTGTTTTTATTGCTGTTAATGAAAATAATAGTTATACTTCATTCGTTTGACTTATCCCGATTGATCGATGAATCAAACGCGCACTTGTGTATGATCATCCTTTTCTACATATTGAATACAATGTGTACATTAGTAGCTAACGTATTATTCCAAGAGTGTGATTTTGTATGTCTCTTATTAACTCAAGTAACTGACAAGGATAACATCAACAATAAATTTCGTTCTCTGGTACGTACAGTATTGATACCAACTTAACGTAAATGTCAAATTTACGTGTCATAATACTCATAATGTTGTTTGCAAATAAAAGTTTAATTTAATTTACGTATCGTTCTACGCATGTAAAAGCATATTATTTTCAAGAAAACTTAAAACGTAGTAGATGTATTTTCGTAAGTTATTCTAAAATGTTGCAAAAATGTTGTGAATATTACTTTGTAGGTTAAGACCAATGAACTCTTCCAAAGAAAGGAAGTAATTGTTCCAATAGTTTTATACATAAAAGTGGTGGTTCTAAATATTTGACGGCTTCGGGTGCATATAAACGGTGTAAAGAAGTAAAGATCAAAGTATTAGATGCTATGTAAATATCACTGGTCCAACGGTCCCGAATACTGCACTGCTTTTCCGATCTATAACGGCAAAATATTCTACTAACAAATTTGTGAGTTAATGGTTATTTATTTGATTTATTTATAAAGATTGAATTTTTAGAAATTCTGCTAATGATTAGATATGCTTTGAGAAAACATTCAAATTCCAAAATACGGAAGCATAATTTCAATCATCGGTGTTTACATTGTTTGTGTATTTAATGTAATTGAATTATAGTACATTTTATAAACTTATTCGAAGTATCCTTTTAAACACACTAAACGCATTATAACCAAGTGTTTCTTACTTATTCAGTGCACACCATTATGTAAGAAAATATGACAATTTGTCCATGACTGTGTTGAAAATAATTTATTTTTATAAAATATAATGTTAATGTACAATAACATAATTAAATAGATTATTATTAAGTTTTTGGAGAAAACTATTTGTTTGCGTTAAGAATTCAATTAAAAACAAGAAATTAAATGTTCACTACACTTCATCTTCTGTGTCTGTGTCATCGTTTGGATTTATAATAATAGGATTCACTTGGACATCGTAAACTTTTTCTTGCTCCCAAGACTTTAGAATTTCGGCTTCTGTATGCTTAATCGTTTTTAACCAAACTGAAGGTGAAACTGTTTCTAACGCTTCTTTCCACATCTGTTTGACATTATCATCCCCATAACCATCTCTTCCAATGTTTTTGTCATAATACGTTTTGCTTATTCCCCATACCATTTCTATTGGGTTAAATTGACAGTGGTAAGGAGGCAAGCGTAAAATTTCATGTCCATGTTCCCTAATAATATTGTCGACCAAATATTGTTTCTCTTCCTTATGTAGCTTTGCTAAATGTAGTAATTCCGTTTTAAATGCTTCTTTTTCATAAGGAATTTTTCTTCCCCTAAGCCACTCTGCAATTTCTTCTTTTTTCCAATTTGTGGTTGGTTGGCGATTGACAATTTGTGAATGGTAAGGAGCATTATCCATAACGATTACAGATGGCCTTGTTAAGTTTGGCAAAAGTTGATTTTTTAACCATTTAACAAAGTTTTCGGCATTCATACAATCGTGATAATCACTGCTTTTATTTGTGGTAGAAAATATCAGGTCTACTCCCTCCACAAAGCCATCTTCCGTTCCAGCATGTAAAACTATATAACGTTTGCCTTCGCCACCAAGATTCTTAAAGCATTTTGAACTGGAATCTTGCCATATTCTTTTGTTGCTTCCCTTTGCAAATATCCATGTTTCGTCGAGATAAACAAACTGCTTGTAGATATCTTGTTTCATATAAGTGATGTAACTTCTCAAAAATTTTACCCTCAACGATGCTATTGAAGTTTTTTCACAAAGAGCTTTCCTATTGTTTGTTTGCTTGAAAGAAAATCCAATGTCCAACAAAACGTGATAGAGGCTTGTCCTTTTACACTCAACGATACCTTTTTCGTTCATTTTTGTTAAAAGCGTATCTAATGTAACATGTTCACGATTAATGTACATGTTGTAAATTGTATTACGAATTTCACTTTTTTGTTGTTGATCCATGTCTTTTGTTTTTAGACTTTTTCGTTGAGGTTCATTTTCCTTGTTCTCTTCTTGATTTTGATGTCGTCGTAAAGCATTAGAGATGGTTTTGGTATCAATTTTCAAAGCATCGCTAACCCTTGCATGCACTGCTGTTAATGGTGTTAAGGGTCCGTTGTTCTGTTTTTCTTTATTAAAGTATTCCACCAAGTTATGGATCAATTCATCTACGGTAATTGACCTACGAGGCATGTTGATGTGCTACAAATGAAAACACAAATAATGTCATCTCTTTCATAAAAACGAATTAATGTTTACCTTAAATAAACACTAGAAAGTAACGTGGTTCTGAAAAGAACCGATCTTTTAAAATATTAACTCAAGAAGCAATGGAAAACGAATACAAAGTAAAGAAACCGGCGCGCCTACGTAACCTCAACTCAATCAACAAATAAGCAAATAAAGAAAGGTTGGTATCACTGGTGGTATTTTTGCTTTAAATTACAGACGGCGGTCATTTCGTGATTTAATGCACACATGACGTCATCGGGATAAGTCAAACGAATGAACTATAAACAAATTGATTCTCCTATTTTGATTTTTACACATGTTATACATACAGTGTGTCGCAAATAGTTTTATACAAATGGAGAAAAAGTTTATCTTACATTTCACAAAAAAAAATATTCTTGATAAAAAGCTCTGCATGACTTGTAGATCCATAATCAAGTACAAAATTTTTAAAACATTGGCCGGAATACAGGGAAAATCAAAATTATGATTTGAAGTGAGAGTAAAATACGTTCAAACTGTAGTGGCTCACTTTGTTTTATTCAACCTTATTAAACACGTTCTGGATAGAGTGCTTTGGAATATCTAATGTCAACAAATGTTACATCAGTGTGTGTTTGCAATAATTAGAAATTATCATTACCATGTCTTATTCCTTTATTCAATAAATAATCCAATTAATAATATCTTGTAATTTTTATCTGGGAAAATCACTAATCTGCAAGTGTGTGTAACTTTTTGCTGCTTAATAACAATTTCAATGAACACTTTGCTCTCCAGTACAGTTTTAACGTATTTTACTATCACTTCAAATCATAATTTTGATTTTCCCTGTATTCCGGCCAATGTTTTAAAAATTTTGTACTTGATTATGGATCTACAAGTCATGCAGAGCCCTTTATCAAGAATATTTTTTTTTGTGAAATGTAAGATAAACTTTTCCTCCATTTGTATAAAACTATTTGCGACACACTGTATATAAATGACTAATGTACTGTCAAAAAATGAACAAATCCCCCCCCCCCCCTAGTGTTTACCACTCAAAGTCAGGGGAGTGGCACTCCGGTAGTTAGTATTGATGTTGATGATGTGTCGAAGGGTTAGACGTATAGGCTCCACGTAGCGTCCTGATGTACTATCACTTCCATGTGGCTAAAGTGTCTCTTTCGCCTTACCGAAGTCCGTCTTCCCAACAGCAAGTACGGCGGTACTTGCTGTTGGGAATTTCGCTCGTAACCGTGAACTGGAGTTCTTTCCAGGTGTTACTCACAGGCCCAGTTGTACCTGGATTTTTTACGAACTTGTTACTCCTTGCCCACCTAACCGTCCCTACATCAACATACGGAGCAGAGAAGTGGACAATGGGTCGAAACATGTACAAAGAATGGACGATAGCCGTATCACCAAGAACCTTCTACATCATCAGTCACGAGGAAAAAACAAAATAGGACGTCAAAAAAAACGTTATAGGGACCAATAATGGGACCGAAACAGACCAAATACGTTTAATCCTGATGTCGCAAGGCCACCTAAAATAGAAGGCCGGTAACTGCATCCCCTCTCCTGCTGTGACGTCACGATTGCCGATCCATTTCGGTATAACAGCAATATTGCTACGTGCTTAATTTGAGTGTTTATAGCTGTTTCAGTCAGTCGTGAGGGCTTGAACGCCATGGAAGTTGAAGAATGGTGTAAATAACCTTAATTATTTCACTTTACCACGTGGCTAATGCCTCGGCGTGACCAGGCACATACACACACAAGGGTTTAACTCCGCATTTGCTTTAAAAATCAACCCTCAATTGATTCCCTTCGAGTCGCGCCTGGAACTGAACAGTTTTGCGACTATTTTGCCCACTGACAATCGTATTTGCACGCGCATCTAGATCTGTGCAGGCAAGTTTTAACACTTGTATCTCTGTGTATGGGGCGCTTAATTCACTTAATTCACAAATGTTCAAAAGTTCGCGGCCTTAACTAACAGTTGGTAAAACGTACTTGTAACATTTTAGATGCGTACCTTGCTGCCGAAGCAATTACAGAAATTCCGAGAAGGTTGTGGCATTTAGATTTCTGAAAGATGTGGAGAAAAGAAATTAGTGGATACACGCAATTCATCGCAAAAATATTGTACTTACAGAATCTTCAAGAATATGCGTTAAACATTTTGTAGATAAACTTGTAATTTGCGAGGATCGGGCAGTTAGAGAGGATGGTACCGTTTTAATTGTTCCACGAGAGCAATTAAAATTAAGCGACGATGCATATCCAAAGATTTTGGAAAATCGTCCCCATTATATGACTGTTAATTTGCCAAAAAACGTAAGATCCTAACATTAGACCAAGGAAATTTGCGAAAGGAAGAAATAAACTGACCGCTTGGCAAAAGAAAAGGGTTCAATTAAAGATTTATATTGTTTTAAAATATACTGCAACCCTACAGGGAGCAACTTGCGTCAATGGGCATTACAGATTTTCACGTAAAAATTGTTAAAGACTTTGTATCCCTTTTTAAAACACATATAGATTGTCGGTTTCAGTTAGAAATTACCGTATCTTGCTTGAACACGCATTTTCCCCACGCACAACTTTACTAGAATGGATCGTCAGCTGTGACGTCACGTTATGCAGTTCCAGGCCTCTACTATAGGAGGCCTTGGATGTCGACGATGAGCATTTTTTCTAAAGGATTAGAGAAGATTAAAGCATAAACAATTACTTCAAGTAATGTGGTTGTCTTGCTGTTAGCTATAGATGCAGATCTGGGATTTAGTTGCGTTAAAGAGATTATTAGCTCTGCTGGCCTACACAAACTGTCAGTGTAAGTCTTATCAAATTTCCCATTTTTTCAAGGCAAATTGTAGATTTCAAGAGTAAGGATATCTGTTGGTGCCGTTCTTGTTTCCGGTACTCACTAGTAAAGTTAAAATGATGCCGAACATTTTCAATTCTATATTAGTAGGTTTGGAAGAGAAATATGCAGCTAAATTACGTTCTTTATTTTTATTACAGTTTGACATTTCGCCCATAGTTTTTGGGCTTTTTCATAAATTTGGATTAGGTACATGTTAAAATCTGTAACAATTTATTGATTTAATGTATATGTTGATTTACAATTAAAAGGTTAAATGCCAGAAATTTATTTTTATTTTTTTTTTTTATTTTTTAATTTTTTTTTTTACAGTTTCTGAATAACAACACATGGAAAGCTCACCTAATACATGTTGAAATGTTGAATGAAGAAATGGATGAATTGGTATTTTTGGAGCGAAATAACACTCCTCTTTCGTTCAATAAAATCGTCGGTTTATTACAATGGTCACGTTTATTTTTGCAGAAATTGTTTAGATTTAATTTGCAAATGGTCGTTGGCTTCATAAATGAATTGTCAGTTTAATTTAATTGACGTTGCAATTGGTGCTTCCATCTATCATTGTGTGATCCAGTTAAAGCAAGGAAGAAAGTATTGATGTCGCAAGGGAAGAAAGTGCGAAGTTAAGGTATTAATTAATTATGTTGTAGTAAATTGTGCTTAAATGTTGAATATCTGTACGATAGTTAATGACAATTCATTAAATCAATAAATTGTTACAGATTTTAACATGTACCTAATCCAAATTTATGAAAAAGCCCAAAAACTCTATGGGCGAAACGTCAAACTGTAATAAAAATAAAGAACGTAATTTAGCTGCATATTTCTCTTCCAAACCTACTAATATAAAAATCACAGCTACAAAACTACACCAAATACTAAATTTTCAATTCTATCATAACGCTGAGAATAATACCTTTTCGGTATCATCTTTTGGAGTATCAGATATACTTAGGGCCTTCTGTAAAATCTTTGTCAGTCCACCTAAGACATGAGCATTCTAATAAAAAATCACATTTGAAATACGGTTCTAACTCTGAAACCATAGAAACATACCTATATCCTCCTTCTTGTGCTTGCAGTTGAGTGGCACAAGAGCAGGTAGTTATTTAAACTTCTTCACATGAAATTACACAGAGCTAGGAACTGAGGATTTCTGAGTATTAAGTTCCATCATTACTATAGCAAGTGCCTTCCTTACTTCCTTTCGATCTTAACTGTGGAGGCTAGATCGACAGACCTTCGTTGGTAGCGCCAGTCTAGAATTTGGCACTTCTAATTCTCACTTGTGTTGTAGCAGGTTACATCCTGGGGACCTCCAGAATTTTTATATCTGGAATTTTTTATGGAAATCAGACTTAGACATAGTAGCCTTAGTATCCTTTCTCAAAGTAGTAGCCTCACTTGTTGATACTTGTAAATATGCGCTAGAAACGTGGCTTTGAAAGGACATAGCTGTATTCGGTTTTTCAGTTACAAGTTTTCTAGAAACCTTGGTCGTTTAGTGGAAAAGCCTTTTTACTGAAGAACAATGATTTGATAATTTTCAAAATAGGCTTGGGACTTCCGTATTGTAAAGAAATCGTGAATTTTTAGTTCACTTCGGAAAAAAGCAAACGAAATTTTCAACAAGAAGACTTGGCAATGAAATTGATCGTTTACTAAAAACACACTTTTTTAAGTTCATTGTTTACTGTTTTTCAATTTTTATGGTATTTCACTGTTCGCACCTCGACTAGTTTCATGATACTGTTTCCCCAAACAATCCAATTATCTATGTTGATAAATAACTTTGATTTTTTGCATTTTTTACGAAATCATCTTAACGTTGTAGCTTGACAACCGTCGTTTAATTTAATTCGGTCACAATCTACTACCCTTGGACACAAAGTGTCGAACTATTTTTCGATACCTTCTAAGTTTTGAAATCTTTTATCTTTACGAAAGTTTTCGACATGGTGTTTTCGTAACTAATATTTGACGAATTTTCTTTTTCAAATTTCACAGAAATAATTGAACAAATTGTGGCCGTATTGTTTTATATGCAAATTGTTTGAGAGAACAAAAAATGTTTCTTATGGAAGTGTCAACAGTTGGCTTAACTATAACGTGACTACGAGTAGGTATATGTTACAGACTTGTGTTTGGCCATTAAACTTTGTCGTGTCCAGATTTTTCAGAATAATTGAATAATTGACCTAGTAAACTTTCTTAAAACTATTTTTCGATAAATTCATGCTCGCTGTACTTCTTATTATATATGTGGTGGTGAATAATAAGTTACCCCAATCCGTTACTTGAAAATTAGTTCTCGCACTTCCCTGTTTGTCTTATAGTAGGTTAATCCTATTTATTATTAATTTGAATAGTTTTTAATTTCTCTTAAGCTTTTATTATTTTTTTTTTGTAAATGGGATAAACGCTGGTCCACGATAGTGGTTTAGAAAGAAAAATGTGGTGACTTGAGTAAAGAGGCAAATTGAACAGGATACGACACGGAAATTTATTGCAATATTATTTTAACATCCTTGTATCGATTCTTCAGTTGCAAAATTGTCATTAATTGGTCATTACGCTGGAAAATGTAACATGGTCATCAGTAGGTTTCGGACATCGGATAGTTATGCACTAAAAAAACTATGCACGAAAAATTTTAATAATCTTTTCGGAATTCTTTAAACGGTTTTTTTTTTGAAAGTGTGTATGAATAGCTTTATAAAATTATAATATCGGTACCGAAACCTGCTAAAGAATGCATTAAAATGCCTTAATAGCATCCTAATATAATAAAATATGCTTTAAAAAGTAAATGTATGCATTTATAACAAAAAACTGACTAAAATATGGATTTGCATATGCAAGTATGCAAATGTATAACTATCCGAAACCTAGTCATCAGAAACTATACCATCTGCAACTAATTCTTGAATACAAATGACATATGTATGACAGAACACTAAATGAACTTCAAGGTTATACTAATGGATCTGAGCGGTTTTTTGTATGCGTATGTGGGGTATCAGATTTAAAACTGAAGAGGTTGAAAGAAGTTTTCTGAATTTAAGCTCTGTCATGATTAATGTGGGGGATTCAATAATAGATAAGATCAAAAGGAAGAACAACACCTTTTTTGCCCAAACCAATTGAATGAACGCTTGTTGTGCGATTCTGTGCAAGCAGTATAAATAGTGCCTATTTATTGACCGCAAAAACAATTTACTCTTTTATAATTTCAAAAGCTTCATCTCAACCCACAATTCTCTTTCTTGGTCGACACTTTCCAAATTCTAGAAAATGTACCCGATTAAGTAAATCTTCAGTGTATGACCTCTTACTTTTCTGGAATGCTATGTCAATGTGAAAGTTGGTAAACTTGCTTTTAGATAATCGCGCTTCTAAAAAAGAGGGGATGCAATCTAGGCAAGGAAGCAAAACTGTGACGGTTTTCAAATGGAATTTTTAGGCAATTAGGGAATGACAGTTATATCAACATTAAAACGCTCTTCAATGTCTCATAGCATTTCTCTTCATCAAGGATACGTAGGCCGATGGAGAGCTGCCCTTTTTCAGAAAAAAATTCGCTTTCGTTTTTAAGGTTAGTGTACCTTCTTTAATTCTTGTAGTGTTCTGTGCTCTAATGTTGGCATCCTTATTGATATTACGCATTTTTCGTTCCATGCTCACCGCAGTGTCTTAATTATGAATCACTCGGCTCAGTTTATAAACGACAAGCCTATCGGAATCCTTTCATCCATGCGGGGCATATCATGTGGACCTGACGAAATGATGCAAGAGCAGTACCTTTTTTTGGTTATTTTAATTAACTTCTTGAAGTAGGATGTCTAGTGGAATAGCCTCCATCAACGCATATTCAATTGCAACCGCCTACACCTGGGTCTGTGCACGTTCTTGTACTTAACGAAGGGTCTGATACCGAAATAACCCCAATAACCCCTCATCATGTCGGCAGACGGTGGAAGAAACTCTAAATATTTACAGAAGGCACCTTTGAGTAGCCTATGGTGAGTATGCGTTGAGACACTTGTAATTTAACTTTTTTTTGAGAATATTTTGCATCTGCTGGAACGTCTTGGTTCTTCAATGTTACCCAGCTGCTTTTTTTCTCATCAATCGACATAGTTGTCGCTAGGCCATTGCAGTTTTTATATCTATCACTTTAACTCTTTGGAGTTAATCAAGAAAGGTTTCTCAGTATATGGAGCAGGGGGTGGTTATACTTCCATATCCTTCTCGCTCCTACTGGTACGATTCTTCCGTTTTAATGTACAAGAATTAAATGTTAGTCTTGAGATGGCGAGTGAATGTGGGAAGACCGTAAGTGCTAATAATTAAAGTAGAATTACAGACTAATGGAAGTTTTTGGAATGAAGCGAATTGAAGGCCACAAAAAAATTCTCGCCACGGAAGTCGTAGCAATTCTTAGAATAAGTTGATTGTACTTTTCTGAAATCTGATGCGTACATTATTTCCAAACGATTTCTTAGCGTGACAGTATTAGTCACGTGGGCCGATTTCATATAATGTTGACAAGCCTGAGAGAACCTTTTCCAATATATGAGCGAACCTAAGTTATCGTCCATCTAAGTGTTTCAGTTTTTAATTGATGTTCAAATTCTATTTAAGAAGACGAATAGAGTATGATTATCCGTCGTTTTTAAATTAGTGTAAAATAAGTTCATGAAATTATGAGAATTTAACCCTTAAGTTTTATGTCTCTACTTTTTTTAAATGCCGGTCTATCTTCTGTGACATCAAATTTACTTCTCCTCAAACGTGGAATTACATTTAAACGTCGATTATGTAGATATTTTATTTTGTCTTTCAACCCTCAATTTAGGTCAATTCGCTGTTAGATATTTTATGGCCAGATTGTTGAAAACCTATAACAAATTCTTCACGCAATAATGTTATCAGAAAAATGCGCCATGTCTCGATATCTGGAAATGGGGGCGAATACGTGCGTCTCGGCGATCGGGTTGCGCTTTGTATAAAAATTGTATATTGTTATTTAAAAATATTGTTAAGGTAATAGTAATTATTGTAGAAAGCAATTCGTCTACTGCAAGTGCATTCTTTATCTCTCTCGACGACCTTTTCGAATCAATAGCCTGCTTGGCCCGGTGGTCCTTGTTGCTTAGCGGGCGGGCCGCTCCTGCGTCCACCCCAAGATCTCTCCAGGAGCCGCAAAGCGTTCTCGACGCCGGCAGCGACTAGACGTGCCAGAACCACCCCTTAAGTTTGCTCGGAAGCTTTCGGTGTCCTCCGTCGCGACGCGCTCCCTATACAGCAAGACCACGACGTCGAAGTCCAAGTCCGGCGTCCAACGGTCCACGTTAAAAGGCGCTCCTACTGAGATGCACCCCCGTCTCTTCAGGTAGGACTATTGTTTGTCCCGTAACTTTGTTTCTAGTTGTTTGCTAGTTTGATAAAACTTTCGTAGTTTTAAAGTTGGCCTTAAAATTTTCACTTTACAAAGTTCTCCCAAACTATAGTTAGTACTCGAGTTTATCAGTTGTTCTTGTTCTCTAGTAGTTTACTTCTTTGACGGTCGATATAAATACTAACTTTAGCCGATTTTCTTAAGTTATGACAGTTTGAAAACTTTTTTAGTCAACTAGCACCGCCTCGGTTAAGGCTATTCATACTTCCCCACTTTTGGGTAATCCACTTCTGCGCAACCAATAATTTGATGCACCAGCAGCATCGTCAACATTATGGACAATCAGTGACAGTTTCTTCCTCATTCTTAAGATTCATTACGATTCACAGAAACTTGCGCCGCATTAATAATATAAAACCTCTTTAAGTATTTTCGGCATTACAATAATTTTAAATTAGCCGACGGAAGGGTTCGAGGAGAACTCGTACCGCTGATTTTAATCAGTGACATCTGCAATCCCCCATCAAGGGTATGGAAATGGCGCTCTTTATCGTATAATGAAGAAGGTGAAGTAAAACGGCTTTCGAATCCCGATTGACTTAGAGCAGTGAGGTTCGATGGGATCCTCTTTGATGAATTTTATGCGTTGTCGGTTGATCTTCCACATATTACATCCTAGTGCGCCGGATTTTAATGGCATTTGGGAAATTAAACGACATAAACATCATACGCTGCTACTGTGACTTTGATTCCTTCACTTTGCCATTAAAGTAAGCCCGTTTTGCAACATGAAGAAGTAACTAGTATTTTTTTATTGTAAAAGTGTCCTTTTTTTTCCTTTAAATTCATTCGGCGAAGTGTATTTAATTGTTGTTTAATTACTGAATTAGTACGAGCGTCATCGCATCTATATAGTAGTGTTCGAGGCGCGCAAATTCGTTTA
The DNA here is from genome assembly GCA_036250285.1 of Pyrocoelia pectoralis. NCBI lineage: Eukaryota > Metazoa > Arthropoda > Insecta > Coleoptera > Lampyridae > Pyrocoelia > Pyrocoelia pectoralis. The sequence goes on from CM070077.1 coordinate 16,855,439, forward strand.
GGTGTATTATTTACCGTTAGACACTGAAGTTAATTTGTATCAATTATATGATGCTCGAAAACGTGTCAGTCGTCGACGCCGACGACGACGCTATGTTTTTCACAGTGGTGCGGTTTCCTTATTTTGTCCGCCACATTTGCTTTGCACACTTTCATGTAATTGATTTGGATCGCGATAATAAATCGTCGGCTTTGCTACAGTGAAAGGTAGGAGCAGTTAGTTGTCCTACTTGTTTTGCTTATCCTTTACCTCTTTGTCCACAAATCAGGATTTCTTTATGTTGTTTGTATGTAACTGAGACTTGATTTATTTGTGGTTTAGCGACGGGAAACGTTAATATATTTCTAAGTTTGCTCGAAGTTCAAATTTCTGTTTGTAAAAAAAAAACGTATTATAATTTATGTTTATGTCAATTGACAACGTGGAACGGCGATATGTGTAGTTGTTATCGATGCGTAAATCGTGAGACATGGAGGAATAAAATAAATCGTGCGTTTTGTTCGAACCGTCGGCAGAATCACAATATGGCCTTATTCGCAGGATGCACGCACCATATGTTTGATCAACTCGCTGCTACTAATATGACATGCGATGGTTTATCACTCCTTCCTTGATTAGATTTTGTTGTTTTTCATCAGATGTGAATTTCGCTTCGCTGATTATAAATGTTCCCCTAACACAATTAATAATTGGTATTATAGTTGGACTTACTTTATTTTCGACAATAATCGCGCTTTGTGTTGTTTTCCTAATTCTCACATGAGAAAAAGAGAGGAGGCTGAATTGCCGAACGCGCCATATAGTTCCATATTAGTTACTGTATTGGATTATTTGTCACTGATGAATTTCTCATGAGAAAATACGCCATATTGATTTATCGACTATTAGTTTTCATTTACTCTACTTGTTTTCTGTGTTACCAATTGAAAGGTATAATCCATACATAGCTAAGTTCTGCACTTTTTATTAACTTTTTTCAGGATCAATCAAAACATAATTTGAGTGCAAGCAATAAACATATAAACTTGCAAGCGTTTTGTTTCATTACGATTTAACGAAACTTATTTTGTTAGTTGACCAGCCGAAAATAGTTCAAGCAATCGACTTTTGGCGTATACGTTCTGTTTGATATTTTCGGGTTAATGAATAGTGTGCGATTTTGGACCATTTCACCCAGTATGGCAGGGCTCTAATTTGGTAAATGCATTTTCGGTGTTTGTTATCATCGAAAGGAGTCTTTCATTAGTTAAAGTGCCACATTGGCTATTTTACTTATTAAAAATGTCTAGGTTTTCACATAAATATTGAGGGAACTGAGCCCAGGTATTAAAAAGCAAAATTAGAATTTCTAAAATATATTTGACCAATTGAAAACATACGAAAGGATTATTTTTAATAATAACAAATTTTTGTTTTTTGTTTTTGGCTCTTGTTTATTTATTGAACCTTAGAAACCTGCAGACATTATAACATAAATATATGTATTTAAATTTTATTATATGAAACAAATTTAGTAAAGAAATGTCCTACACAAACTATCAATTTGGTGGTCATTATTCATGGACCAACAAAAGTTCTTGACAGGATTAAAAATTTCTTCTTTTTCCCTCTTCTGTGCTGCTGTCCTTGCAATAACATTTATTGGTATTAATAAAAGCAAAAAATTTGATGTTAACAAGTCTAAGTCTTTCGTGTTTTATTTTAAAAAAATGGTAACCAAAATATTCTCTACAAGAACTTAGTAATATGCTTTTATAACATGCTTACATAAACTAATTAAACGATAAATTTCTCCTTACTAATACATACTAAAACTGGCCGGCTTTTCCTAGTATATTTGTAACGAAAAAATCGGAAGATAATATTGTATCGGTTTTCAAGAATTTCTTAAGTTTAAAATTGTTAAATTATCCCTTTTAACTTGTGGACAGTAGCAAATAGTTGAGCCTAAGAGGAAAATTTTAGTAACACAGGCCAATCAGTAAATTTGTGAAATCGAATATTATGTAGTTATGTGTAGGTAGCCATTTGTTCGAAAATTTAAAGCAATAGAGTTATGGAAGGACAGTCAACTTTGTCTAATTTGTTTTCTTTCAATTTCTATCATCACAACTAGCTTCCAGTGGTCTCTTGTTCGATCTCATGCACTCCCATAATCAAAACTTCCCAATGCAGGCTGTTAATCTAATATTTCTAATCTAAGAAATGATACGTGGGGAGTGCCCCAAGGCTCCACCCTTGATCCTCTTTTACTCTTGTTTGCAGTGGATATTAAAAGATTATTTTCTATTCCCATGATTGTGATTTGTAGTGATTCCGTCGAGTCAAAGACTAGTCTCGTGCCGATATTTCGAGACGATACCAACGTCTATGGGACGAGACCACGCCCTAGTCTCGTGTGTTTAAGAGTTTCGAGTGATCTCTACGAGATTTGCCCAAAGTTTTCAAATGCATTATGGTTCTGGAGTGTAGATAAATTTCTCAGTTAGGTATATACAATATGAAAATTAGACATTACATCCTTGTCATTTAAGTTTAGTTCTTAAAATCATTTCACTCTTAATTCATTTGTAGTTATGGCGTAATTGCTAATATTTATTAATAAACTGTAACAAATCCCCCATTTTAAATGTCAATAACAGCGGCGCTAATTTTATTAAACAAATTCTAAATTTGTAATGGACTACTTGCAAACTTCGCCTACTTAATTTCAAAAATATTCGAAAACACCGTTTCTATTATCTATCAATGCAGTTTATGCAGTTAGAAGAATAATCTTTACATTTTACCATTGATTGTATACGTAATTTTATGCAAGCGACATGTAGGGTTATAATTTAAGTTATATTATTAATGTTAACAAAATTCGAACATTACGCTCTTTTTGACCACACCACATCGTGCACAAGTAGATATATTACTGTCAATATAAAGTTGACATTCTTTCGGGTTTGGTCTGGCGTTGATTTTTCTTTCGGTTGGCTCCAAATGGGGCCACCGTTTAAACGGCAACGTTTCGCCATGATCTCACTTGCCATTCTCAAGCCTCGTTTTACTTCTTGTAAGGCCAAACCCTAAAGAATTTCAACTTTACATACAACATCGAAGAAACCTGAAACCAAACATTACTGTCAATGCGTCAACTAAATATTGAGGTTGAGTGTTACTTGAAGCTGTCTATGTACGCTTTTGATGTGAGGGTTCCAAATCTACGAATTGATTTAATGTTGGACTGTTGGATATTCTGCTTTATGGGAAGATAAAATAAGCCCGTATTGTTACCAAAATTAAGTGGTCACGTAGTACAAAAGATTTCACGATTCAATATTTTGATCAAATTATTATTATTGTTATTAAATTTATAGCTATTTCCCCCAAAGATTTAGCACTATTTCCCAACTAGAGTGCTCGCTTAGCTTCATCAATCTGAGTTAAGATGGTGCACATCGCACTGTAAGAGCGCAATACTATCGCAACTCCAAATTGGGTAAATTTTATTTTACCTACCTTCAATTTTTGAGTCACATGCCAACCGTGAGTGATTAATAAAATTCATGGCATTCCTTTTTGATTGCATTTTTCTGGCAAAGAAATTCCTTCTTTTTACTTATAAAAGGCACTGTGAGTACTTTTAAGAATGAACTTTCTTATCCTCGTTTGAGATACTACGTTCGTCTGTTGGATCGGTTAACCAAGATTTCCTCAAACATGCCCGCTTCAATTCTTGACTTATAAAATATATAGAGGGGGTATTTTAATTCCAGTCCATATTATTCGTTCATTATCAATATTGTCTGAAACATATTTTGTGATTTGAGTCGCGAACCTTTTTATAAGTAAATATAATTTTATTCCACTTTATTTACTAAATATGGCGTACCGAGAAACTAACATGTTTTGTTACGAATTGTTCTTCATAACTTTGTTGCATGCTTTCCTTTTTTACCACCGAAATTTTAAACGTTTCATGTAGTTCGCATTAGTCCATCTTTGAACTATAATACCATATATTATGTTCATGTTTTTGCGTAATGACAATATTTTAAGAGGTTTTCCTGATGTTTCGCAGATTTCCATATAGGTACTTTTTATAAAGTGTGCAAATTTAAATTTCCTTCAAAGTAAATCATTTTGTGCGAAAATTCATTCCTGTTTTCCTCTTTTCCCATGTTCAAACGCACCATCTCCTGATAACTTTTCTGAGTAGTTCTTTACAATATGTCATTAATGAGGGGATGTCATGGAAGAATTTTTTGAAATCTCTTGTTATTTTTCTCCGATGGTTGGTGTGCCATCATTAAAAGCTGTCGATATCGATCTATAATTTATATTATTGAGCCCCCAATATTTCTTCGACTAAATTTCCAGAGCGAAAAACATAAGCCTTGATTTACTTTTTTATATTTTGTTTCCGTATTTCTGGTTTTATAGATATTCGTTCCTCTGGACTTAGTTAGATTCCTTGGTCAACCCTTTTGTCCGAATCGGATCTTCATTCGATGATGCATAAAACGATCTTAATCTGACTGATTTTTTGCGACTTATGTCTTTGAGCGATCCCGTTTAAAAATAAATTTTTTATTTTTCCACCTGCCACAGACTTCCACGCTGCAAATAGAAGAATTTAGGTGAAGGTCCCATTTCGAAATGTCGGACGAAATTGTATGTAGGTATTGTTTGATTCCATTAAGTACGGTATATTGAAATATCGTACATATACTTTTACATAAAGTAATTATAGTAATATTACCTTAAGTAACTTTATCGGTACCTATATTATGAAAGTATATCTTTGATTATAATTGCCTAATTCTTCATTATAGTTAACAGATAGCAGCGCTGTATGTTTCACTATTCCTCCTACCTTGTGTAACTTTATGGTAGATGATCTGGTAGTGGATTCTCTTGACTACTTAATTCTGTCTATGTCGGCTCATAAAATCGATTAGGTCGTGATAGTTTTTAACATCTTTAGTAGTCGTTTACAATTCACCTATGAGAGAAAGATCAATAATTGCATCTCCTTTGTTGATCTTTTGGTCATCGTGACACAATATCGTCCTACTGTAAATAATAATTAGTTTTTGTTCAATCCTACCATGGAAACTTGTAGTTTCTCATTTGGATACGGAACGCGAAAGCGTTTGTTTTCCTCACTCATAGCAACGGGTGATCGAAAATGTTATTACATTCACTTGTGGGTGAAAAAAAATTTCGCCCACTGGAATAACGTGTAAATTGCGAAATTTAAAAAGCAGAATTTTGAAATTCTAGTAGCAGGATTGAACAAAACGCTATACAGCACGCGTGAAGAAACTATTTCGCTCACTTTATGCATTCGCAAACGGCATATGCGTGAGCGAAATTCTTAGTTTCTTCACTTGTACTGTAATATACTATTACAATACCTGTCAAGTTTGGTCGTAGCATTAAAACACACGAAAATGTTTTTTAACAAATTGATTTTCACAACCTCGAAAACGTTATACGGCGATGACCCAAGCCAAAGCCTCTTGCCGACAATACTGTTCAGAATTAATTCCCAGAACACACGCTCAGAAGCTGGCCACTTGAACTCAGTCATGTTCCTATACTGCCATACGGCGTTGGTTCCTACCTGCTTTTGTCTCCGTCATCTTCATATGGATCTTAACTTCTGTGCAACCATGTGATCGTTTTGGCATTAATGTGTACGTATTACTATTTCGATTTTTCAATATGAGAACAACGATTTTATACAACGTAGGTTATACAAAATGCTTTATTATATTAAATAATAATGCCAAGAAAAACTTCGACAACGCCGCAAATTATTTTGAGTTCATGGTTCTCTACGTTTTGCATATCTATTTACTAAAAGGTTCGTACCGAGATGCATACGAGCCCACTAGTCAGTGATTGAAATACATATCTATTTCATTTCCTTTTTATAAAATACACACGAAGTATTATACAATGAAACTCGCAATAAAACTGGAAAGATTGCAGCTAAAACTTCTTCACCTTTAAAAACAAACAGTTCAAACAACGAAATTTATGATGTGACTTTAATGACCGCTGTTAACTACACTTTTTGGTCGACTTATATTAGATTATATGATAAACCGTATCTTAACTTGGACACTAATGGCTTATAGTTTTGCAAAAATATGTTTGGCATATTACGAACAGTATTCGAAAATGTATTTCAATTTTGTGGTTATAAATAGAAAAACACTTATTGGTTGGCTTTATGTAAAATATTAACACAAGCGTTTACAATTTCTTGCTTTACTAAAACATTCACTATTTAAAAAAACTACATTGTTAACCAATAACCATTGCGTATGACATTACTTGCTCCTTGCGATTGTAATAGGTATAATACTTTTGTTAGTATATTATTCTAACACTTACTTCAACAATAGCTAGAGTTTATACAATATTTTGCATAACAAAATTTGTGTAATGCTTTCTAACTGACCTATGCTTGTTGACAGTGTAACTTTTTCTTAGTCGGGTCTACTACATTTATATTTATAACAAATAATAAGGTAATTATTATTTATTGTTTAATTAAAGCAGCTTCTTATGTACAGGGTGTACAACTAAGAATGAAGGGCGGCCATAACTCAGAAACTATTTGAGATAGAACAGTGAAATAAAAAATCTTATAATAAATGTGGCCAAGAGAAAATGCTGGAAATTATTTTCATTTTCCTACCATTACCGCCAGAGGGCGTTTCACTGATTTCAATTGGAAATTCCCATTATTTGGGCAATTTTCCTCAGTAAAGTATTTAAAAAAATATATTCGTTGTAAAGTAGTGATCAATATGTAAAACTTTGTTTAATGAATTTTTACGATTGCTGTTAAAATAAAGGGAGGGGGAACTAAATTACGCGTTACTGGAAAAAATGGTGTAACTTCGAAACGGGTTGCTTGAATTTGTCAAGATTGGTCTCGATGTAAAGAGAATACTTGATATTACCAAAAAAATCTAAAACCACAAAAATTTATTATCTCCTTCTACAAATAGAGGGCGCAACTTGTTGAAGGAACAAAACGGTCGACTTTTCTAAAAAAATTCAAATGGTACTAAATATGTTTTTCACCGCTATTGGAAAGAAAATTAATAAGGGAGTAATTTAAAAAAAAAATTATGTCGATAGCTCTTATAGTACCGAAGATATAGTCAAAAATGTGGTAATATAAGAGGCAATTTCAGGTATAAACAAATCGTAAGCCTAATATAAATAAAGTAGGCTATGACAACTTTAATTTCTTTCAAAATTTCAGTGGTCCTGCAACAGTTGCATTTTGCATGCATTCAAAATATGCTCCAATGCTTCTCCATTGGAAATTAGCATTTTTGTTTATAATACAACAACCGAAATAGATATAATGTCACTTTGTTATTTAGTTTACAGCTTTGACATAAAGTTTTCATTTTAAGCGTTTTCATTTGTTTATACCTCAAATTGCCTCTTATATTACCACATTTTTGACTATATCTTCGGTACTATAAGAGCTATCGACATAATTTTTTTTTTAATTACTCCCTTATTAATTTTCTTTCCAATAGCGGTGAAAAACATATTTAGTACCATTTGAATTTTTTTAGTAAAGTCGATCGTTTTGTTCCTTCAACAAGTTGCGCCCTCTATTGGTAGAAGGAGATAAGAAATTGTTGTGGTTTTGGATTTTTTTGGTAATATCAGGTATTCTCTTTACATCGAGACCAATCTTGACAAATTCAAGAAACCCGTTTCGAAGTTACACCATTTTATCCAGTAACGCGTAATTTAGTTCCTCCTCCCTTTATTTTAACAGCAATCGTAAAAATTCATTAAACAAAGTTTTACATATTGATCACTAGTTTACAATGAATATATTTTTTTAAATACCTTACTGAGGAAAATTGCCCAAAAAATGGGAATTTTCAATTGAAATCAGTGAAACGCCCTCTGGCGGCAATGGTAGGAAAATGAAAATAATTTCCAGCATTTTCTCTTGGCCACATTTATTATAAGATTTTTTATTTCACTGTTCTATCTCAAATAGTTTCTGAGTTATGGCCGCCCTTCATTCTTAGTTGTACACCCTGTACAGAAAGGAAACTGCAACATTGCTTTACTACTTATAGCAGGCCCGTGCGCAAGGGGGGGGGTTTGGGGGTTCAAACCCCTCCCATAACCCCTTGAAATATATGGAAATACATATAATAATAATTATATTATGTGTAGTTATTAACGTACTTTATACATACATACCTAATTATGTATTTAAAAATAGATAAATATTGAATACCTACCCAATTTTCAATGCTTTAAAGACTATGTTAAGGAGAGGATCAATTGTCCTAAGTAACCAGAATTTTATAAGCCATGTTAAAATTGGACTTTGGCATGCATTTCTGGACAACTTGCTGTGGCCATAGTATTGCTCCGATCATGGAGTTTTATGTCCCAAAATGACCCTAAGAACATTCTACGGCTCATATACCTAGTTTTACCAAAAAGTAAAATGTTTCAAGCTGTCTAGGATGTGTCAAAGTACTCAAAGTTACAGATATGTCAATGTTACAGATATGTCAAAGTAACAGATACTGCGTTTTCTTGCGATATTTTGCGATTCTTTCAAAATTAAAATAGAAATAGCATACCCCAATGCGATATCGATAGGCATAATTGCCGTGGGGTCATTTTCAACAATCCCACCAATACAGTGGTCACAGCGAGTTGTCCAAAAAATGAAATCCGAGTCTTTTCCAATGGGGAGTGAACATTTGGCGTACTAGCAGGAAAAATTGTCGTTGCATGACAACTCTTTACTTCAGGCTAAATTTCCTCGTAAATTGCTCTCATTTTTCGAAAATTTCGGAATTCATCAAACAAATTCGTAGAGTCAATATGTTTTCAGTGAAATGGGCGAACGTAAACCAGGGTCGGTGCGGGCAGGTGAAAGAAAGGTGCCAACAAACTGGGCAGCAATCGCAACCTAGTTTATGTTTTATAAATGTTTGGGCCCGTTTGAGGCGTTAATTGAAATCATTCAATCAACCTTTGAGGTCTTCCCTGTTCCCAACCCAACCCCTCCCATGGACAAATCCTGCGCACGGGCCTGACTTATAGTCCTTTGAACCATAGCACTTTTCTCTTAAAAAGTCTTCCTTTCGAAAAGGTATGGACGATCATCGAAGATATTTCAATTTGGCGTCTAAAAAAATCTAATCTTATCAGAAGTATAATTATTATGTTAGTTAGGAAATCCACTGTTTTGCGAAATAGTGAAATAATGAAATTTTCAAATAGCACCTTCATATTCCTTTTATTCAGAAATCATTTTGACGACAGTTCCAACTAATTTTATGACTCGAAATTAATTTTTGGAAGTAACTTCATTGCATCGAAAAAGTTTTCCAAAAACATAAACATTTTTGAAGTCATATAATAATAATAAAAAGTAATTTCACGTAGGTAATTTTTTATTTTAAAGATATCTCAACTCCTTATTATTATTTTTTAGACAATGAAGTAGATGCACTGATATTTGCACAATTTGTTGTTCCCATAACATTTTTGAACCTCATTTTCATATAAGCATTCGTGTAAATAGGAGGAATTGGATGTTGTCTCTGTGACATTGTCTGAACGTTGTAGTGGTAACTCTTGTTTGATTTTTAGTAAGTCACGTTGACGCTTGATTGTATTGGAATTACTGATTATTATTTTATACACTGTGTCCAAGATAAGGAGGGCCACTATGGGGATTTCGGAAACGGTAAGAGATAGAGTTTCGGTTAAATGGGAGAAAAGTTGGGCAATTTTGAGTTTAGTAAAATGAAATTTTTAAACTGAGGAAATTCCTAACCGTTCCGAAGTTATGCGACAAAAAGCGAATTTTCAGGATTTCGTTTTTGACAAATTGTTACTTTGTCGATGATGTTAACTAAAAACTAAAAGAACCTTCTACAGGTACTTTTTAACGTTCTTTAACATGGCATACAGTAAATTGGAATCCGACGTTTCGTTTTCGAGCAACCATCATCAACTTTATTTTGTTTAATACGGTCCTGATTTTTTTATGCATAATATTAGAAGAGCTTTTTATTCTGCATTCAAACATGTATCACACTTTATGGTTTAATTGCGATTTTACACTTATTTTACTATTGTACTTAAATTTACTAGATTCTACTTTGGAAGATGCTCTTGATATTTTACCCTAAGCCGTAGTACGCAATTGTTGGTTTCATTAGGATGGTGCACTTGCGCACAATTCACGGGTGGTTAAGGATTACCTTTCAAATAGGTTTTCCGAAAAAGTTTTAAGCACAAATTCTGAAACACCCTGGCCAGCTCGTTCTTCCGATATAACCCCGCTGGATTTTTTTCTTTGGGAGTACATAAGAAATTATGTTTACAAAGATACCTTTGGAATGAATAGAAGAAGAACTCCGAAGGTTTGTACTTAACGCATTCCAAACTGTAACACCTGCAATGTTAAAGAATGCTTTGGATTCTACAGTTAGAAGATGCTATTTACGATTGGAGAACGAAGGAGGGCTTTTCGAGCATTTATTATAATTTTTTTTAATTATTGGTATGTGTCATGTTTAAATTTTGGTTTCATCAAATGTTTTCTGTTCATTTATGACGTGTTGTTGATTGTTTGTAATTATGTACTTGGTTATAAAATTTGTGTTCAAAATTGAAAATTCTGTCTCATTTCATTAATTTGACGAGGAAAGCACAGTTACTAAAAGTCCATTTATAAATAAAATTCAGTTTGAATGTTATTCAGGGGGGATACAGGTTCGTACTTAGGATTTTTTCCGCTAATCGTAAAGTAAGTATAAAATCGCAATTAAACCATAAAGTGTGATACATGCTTGAATGCAGAATAAAAAGCTCTTCTAATATTATGCATAAAAAAAACAGGACCGTATTTAAAAAAATAAAGTTGATGATGGTTGCTCGAAAACGAAACGTCGGATTCCAATTTACTGTATGCCATGTTAAAGAACGTTAAAAAGTACCTGTAGAAGGTTCTTTTTAGTTAACATCAACAACAAAGTAACAATTTGTCAAAAACGAAATCCTGAAAATTCGCTTTTTGTCGCATAACTTCGGAACGGTTAGGAATTTCCTCAGATTAAAAATTTCATTTTACTAAACTCAAAATTGCCCAACTTTTCTCCCATTTAACCGAAACTCTATCTCTTACCGTTTCCGAAATCCCCATAGTGGCCCTCCTTATCTTGGACACAGTGTATAGCTCCTTGTGGAGTTTTTCAACTAAACTGTAGAGAGATTCTGCGATTTTAGAAGAATATTGATTTAACTTATAATTTGTGCTTGAATCGTGAGCAGAGATCTAGAAACTACGAAAATTTACAGGGTATATCGTAAATATTATTAATATTTTGTTCATTTCCGGCTAGGTGGGAAGTAAATTGGTATACTTATTATACTCGATTAAAAGTGTGGTATGTCCTCTACTTCATTGTACAATTTTACTTCTTCATCTTTGTTAGGTACCAAAAAAGTTATCAATTTTTAAAAATTTCAACTTCAACAATTTATTCATAAAGAAATAAATGTAGTGCCAATAGTTTTTCATGAACTATATGTATAACATTTCAAAAAATTAAAAAAAATGCTTTGAGCAGATTTGGAGGAAATCGATTTTCAATTTTTGACCAATTTTGAGAAGCAATAAATTTTCCACGTTAAATTTTTGTTCTTTATCAATTATAAGTAAAAGTTAGTTCTGGCCATCCTATGGCTACAATTTCCAATTTTCAAATTTTAATTAAGTTAAACGGATCTTGAGCTACACCATAAAAAGTAAAAACTTGGAGAATTGCTATATTGGCCGCCATTTTGAATTTAGAAACGAACGAAAAGCGTCGAGATTCATCAAAACCTCGATTTCGATTTTTTTCGAGTAAAAATGTGAGAATATTGAAATGAATCATGAAGCAAGTTCGAAACGGAAATACTTCTAAAAAAGGTTGTTCAATTCCAATAGCAAACGGGATTTGAAAATATGGTGGCATAAATAGGTGACAATTTATTCATTACCCTTGTCGTGGTTGCTAGAAATGACAGCTGTCAAAAGGTAGTAGCTACCTTCAGATGGCTGCAAGTGGTAATAAAGGGAATTTTTTCATCTCTTAAGTAAATTTTTGTTTTTCAATTAGTTAAAAATGTTTTTTTCTTGCATGACTAACCAATCTTGCCTTCCTGCGAGAATTGTAACTCCCCTGCTTGAGTTTTATGAGTGTGTTCTGCACATTTTTGTGTGCATTTACCAACATCGCAGCAACATTTTGTTGTTATTTCCGTAATTTTCGACCTACAACCTTTGAGAATCCTTTATAAAACGCTTGTTCTAATGTTTAATTATACAAATTTGAAATGTAAGAAATTTATAACAGCTGCATACTTATTTAACAATTTTCACACATGCAAATTCTAACAAATTAGTAAAACAGATTTGGATAACTAATAAATAATAATGAAAACGTTTGCGAATTTTCCTAAGAAAACTTACAATTTTCTTTAAATGTACAGATACGTGTAAATAAGGTAGTTAACGTAGCTGATTTGAGTTGCAAATTTTCTGAATTTCAAAATTCATTTGCGGTTTTGCAGCCAATATTCCCGTTTTGGTTGGTGGTGGAAAGGTCGTAATAAAATTTCTTTAATAGAATATATGAATAATGTGGCCATTTTAGGTATTAACATTTTTTAACGCGCATTTTCAACAATATTATTTCATTCTCTAAAATATACAAGAAGATGTTATTTTAGTTATATGTTTATTAACTTAACTTATGCCCACATAATTTGTATAATACATTCCACATGAATATTCTAAATTTTATGCGTTGAACCTTCTTTTCAACGAAAACGTAATACCGATTTTACCTCTACATATTTTATGACCCTTACAGAATCCATAATTAAGCTAATAATTCTTTTATGGTTCCGATCCTTAAAACTTTTGAATTACTGAGATGCGTTGGATTTTTTACAATCCGAAATTAAGGATTTTTTTACGCGCACATAACACTAAGGTTGAAAATTGTACAGAAAAAAGCCATATCATTCGAGACGAATTTTTCTAATAAGAACAACAATATGCATTTTATTGACGAAATTTTGTAGCGGCAGATGTCAAGTTTATTATTTTATAAGAAATCTCAATACTTTTCGATCAAAAACACATAAAACCGTTATTACGTAGACATCCGATGTTCGTGCCCATTTTCTTCATTTTTTTTGAGGAGAATTTCCAGCCAAGAAATTACCTAGCTTTTGTTTTTTCGCTTTTCAATCAGCATCAAGGGGTATTTAGAACTAAATTTGTAAGCAGCTTTTTGAATGGTTGTAATGAAAACGTTACTAGTTACTTTTCTGTAGACGTTAACTCTGAAAGAAAAACTTTCTAGACTTCACATTAAGGAAAACCTTCAAAATTCACCGAAAGTTTGAATTAGTGAATAATATAACGTCCCAAAGTGAAACTTTTAGTTGATCTCGAGGTAGTTGAAAGCTCGTCCTTCAGTTGCCAACTTTTATCTTTTATTTAGAGTTTAAAACTGCATTTCTAACATGGATCGAAGCGAGTCACTTTGTTATACGTCGTCGTTCTATAAAGACGCAACAAGGAGGAAATCGATAGCAATTATGCATAAATGAACGTGTGCTACCTACACACATATTCATTATAGAACCCCAGATGTGATGTTGATGAAGGAAAGAACATTCTTGATTTTCACTAATGAATCCTTAGTAATTGGGGCGTATGGAAGTAAAGGTCCTGCGTCGAGATGTAAATAACCGACAGGATAATAGCATTCATATTCCACCGATCTGCTCCTAATGATCCGTGTTCAACATATTGTAGGAAAAGGTATGTGGATGTTCGTTGAAGTTGTTAGGGATCACCTTTACCCTAAGGGTTGTACAAATTCAGCTCCTTTTCGTAAGGTCCTTTCCGTAATTTTGTTGTTAAGATCTTTTCACATTATTCGACTTTTAGAAGTCACGTCAACCTCAAATCGTGTATACATTCAAATCGAACTATGTTTCTTAGAAAATATGCTCGAACAGGAAAAATATTATTACTCTACGTATTATTATTTCCTTCTTTGTGAACGGTAATAGCATATTATACAACAATTATATAATTATAGCCATTAGTGTACGAGCATCAAGTCACTTCGGCCATTACATGCGACTACCGATCATTCATTACCTACATTATTATTTATAATACCTTTTTTCTACGACTGTCTAATGATATGCAGATTATTCGCTAGTTTTGAATACATAATAACACCTATTACTTACCCGTGAGTTCAATTAATTGTATGACCCTTGCCTAGTGATATTAACACATTATTATAAGCGCTAAAGTTACAAATTTATCCATACTGTTATAAAAAACATATTTTTAAAATGATCCATATGCAGTTATAAAAAATACCGTTAAGTGCCTAAATATTAAAAGAGACCCTAAAATGTATTTCTTTTTTAATTTAAAAGTTGGGGATTTTAAAAAGGTGTGCCTTGTCTGACAAAACAATTACCGCACAATTACTCACTCTGATCAATTACAACAATCGCCTTCGGCTCGTGTTGCAAACTTCATCTTTGTGAGTAATAGCTCACTGAATAATATACTACTATTCTAATTTATTTAATTTGAAATTTTGTGTAAACGATATATGTATAGCACGTTTTCATGGTTATCACTGGTGATATTGTATACTTTTGTTTTTGTGCCATTTTTCCTTACGGCAGAAATCACATCCACCAAGCGCTCATCGAATTAGATATCATGTAGATAATGAAGGATTCAATTAATATTTGACATTTTTACGGTTTATCAAATCTGATATCCGTAATCGGTTGTATCGTACGATTAGAAACAATTATCCGTTATGGTTTATTAGAAATGACACGCACAGGTGTGCATCAGAATCCAACAGTTAAAGACGAAAATCTTCCTTATAGGGTGAACCTTTGCGAATGGTTTGTCAGGGTTATGTCAGGAAAGTTATTCGGACAACTAATTCAAAAATTCACAAAAATAATAAAAAGGCACTTTTGCCAAACGTCGTTCGTGTGCGATTAATGTATTCACTGTTTTTTTTTAAGATGAAAATAATAAATGTTAAGACACCTAGAAACACATAAAGACCTGATTGAGCAATTTTTGTTGAATAATGAGAATGTTTGGAAACGCCCGTGATAAAGAGAGTCTCGGTTTGCCCAACGAGGTCGTTGAGTTTCAAAATTTCCTAATCGGTTCACTTTGTATATAAC